>JAPDNY010000008.1:20978436-21350049 GCA_029375565.1 Gekko gecko | reverse complement strand
TCATCCTGCTCTGTTTCAACCACCCAACTACGGTCTCCAGACCAGTGGCCAGATTCTGTGGGGTCGTATCTGGCTGGTTGTCCAATAACAGATACAACTGGGTGTCATCAGCGTACTGGTGACACCCAAGCCCGAAGCTCCACACCAGCCGGGCAAGGGGACACATGTAGATGTTGAATAGCATCGGGGAGAGAAGCACCCCCTGAGGGACCCCACATGCTAAGAGGTACCTGGAAGACACATCCTCTCTCAGCACCACCCTCTGTCCCCAACCATGCAAAAATGGGGTTCCAAGATGGCGGAGGAGGACGACAAGTTTTAAAATATTTATTTGTTTTTACTGTTTCAAAGATGCTTGAAGTAGCTGGATATATCTGTCTGTTTTATTATTTTTGGAGATGTGAAGAGGAAAATTTTTATCTGGCTTTTAACTCTCTGGCTTTTAACCTTCCAAGCTTCCTAATGCCCATGCCTTAAGCCAAATAGTAAGATAAGGGGAAAGGAAAAGTGCGATTTCTGCAGCAGTGCTGAAAGCTAGAATTTATGACTGTTTAGCTAGGTCCCTCCTTTTCCTTTTACCTCTATAATAAAAATGGGGTAAGCCATTGAAGGGCCAGCCCCCCAACTTCTATGTCAGTGAGGCCGTGGGTCAAAAGATCATAGTCGACAGTGTTGAATGCCGTCATAAGATCAAATAACAATAGCAGTGCCGACCTGCCTCAATCCAGCTGTCCGTCCGGGCAACCAACACCATCTCCATCCCATGGCCAGGGTGGAAGCCAGACTATAATGGGCCCAATGCCAATGTGTCATCCAAGAAACTCTGAAACTGTTCAGCTACCACTTTCTCAGTCCCCTTACCAAGGAATTATACATATGAAACTGGATGGTAATTGGCAGGATCTGAAGAGCTGATTTTTTTTAAAGAGCAGTGCAACCAAAAGGGGCTTGAGTGGTTAAGACACTGAACTGCAGACCAGAAAGTCGGTAGTTCGGCAGTTCGAGACCCAAGTGCCGCATGATGGAGTGAGCTCCTGTCTCTGGTCCCAGCTCCTGCCAACCTAGCAATTTCAAAGCAAGAAATTGCAAGTAGATAAATAGGTGCCACTTTGGTGGGAAAGTAACAGTGTTCTGTGCACCTCGGCATGTACTCATGCTGGCCACATGACCACGGAGATGTCTTTGGATAGTGCTGGCTCTTCGGCTTGGAAACGGAGATGAGCACCGCAACCCTAGAGTCAGATTCGACTGGCTTTTGAGCGAGGGAAAGCTTTACCTTTACAACCACGGCCTCCTTCAGACCCTCCAGATAGGCCCATTTCCAGGGACAGATTGACAATATGCAGCAACAGGCCCTGTATCCTCTCATCACCAGCTTTCACCAATCATGAGGGGCATGGATCAAGGAGGCACGTGGTTGGTCTGACAGCACCCAGGATCCTATCAACATCAGCAGAGGAAAGCAAGTTGAAAGTGTCAAAAACTGAATCCAAAGGCGGCCCAGGGGCCTCCAGTTCATATACTCTGTCAGTATTGGGGGGGGGGTAGGTTACGGTGGAGTGACAAGACTCTATCCACAAGAAAGCTCGCAAATGTCTCACAACTTCGCTGAATTTCTACTATTTTGGCTCCCCTTTGTAAGAGTTGTTGGAGACTGAATCACCCTAAATAATCATGCCAGATGTGAGCTAGCGGACACAATGGACACGGAGAAGAATTCCTTCTTCGCCATTTTCAGCCATGCCATAGCCCTTGTAGTTTCATCGCAATCCCGCCACCAAACTCGTTCAAGTCCTCTGAGTTCTCATTTCATTCCCCCTGAGTCCTGCAGTATACCAGGAGGACGAGCAACCTCATCGATAGCTTCAGAGAGACAGAGATTCCAGTCCTCTTATCCACTCATCTAATGAGATGCCAGAAGGCATCGGATCCCACAGAGCATTCCGAAATCCAATTGGATCCATTAGTTTCAGCGAGGGAGCATAAATTATCTCGCTACCTAGATGGGGGGAGGGTAGGAACACCCAGCCAGGCCTTCAAAACCAAGTTGTCGTCTGATCATAGCATTTCCTCCTTTGAAGTCAGATCCACATCTATCCCCGTACCAAAAATCAAGTCCAATGTGTGGCCTGCTGGATGTGTGGGGCCTGATACAAACTGGGTGAGCCCTGGTGAAGAAGAAGAGGAAGAGATTGGATTTATACCCCACCCTTCACTACCCGAAGGAGTCTCAGAGTGGCTTACAATCGCCTTCCCCTTCCCCATCCCACAACAGACAACCTGTGAGGTACGTAGGGCTGAGAGAGCTCTCCCAAGAACTGTCCTTGAGAGAGCAGCTCTGAGAGAACTTGTGACTGACCAAAGGTCACACTAGCAGCTGCATGTGGAGGAGTGCGGAATCAAACCCAATTCTCCCAGATTAGAGTCCGTGCTCCTAATCACTACACCAAACTGGCTCTCATTTCAGTACACAATAAAAATGGCTGGCAGAAGGTGGGGCTGATGATAGTCCTTGAACTTAGACAGATGTTATGGTATCTCCTGATGTCACAGGGGAGGGGGATGCAGGAGGGCCCCTAGACGATGTTTGGCCATGGCTTACCCCTCTGCAGCTGTATTCACCAGACCCCAAAACTATTTAAAACAAAAGGGGTGTCTTGTGGCACTTAAAAGACAAGTACATGTGGAGTAAAGCATTTGTGGACAGCAGGGAGTGCTACAGTGCGTTTTGTCAGGTGCACAAAGCATTTCCCCTCCACTGGTAAAGGATATATACATGGGCATCACAACAAAGATGCCTTTCGGGCACCTTGTTGCTTCAGCTGGGCCACAGACTCACCTGTTCACCCCTCTGCTGTTTTAAAGAACACGGCGTGTCTTTGGTATCCTCCAGGTGATGCACTTACTTCACCCAAAGAGCAACTGGGGAGGGCAGCGCTGCTTCTCACTCTCCAAAGAGGCCTCGTCGCCATAGCTACCACACACCTGGAGCACTTTTGTAAGAAGGGGGTGCACGTGTGGAGGCCGTCGCTTAGCAACAAGACGAGAGAGGGCGGTGAGAGGTAAGAGGAGTACAAGACAAAGAGAGAGCTCTGTGTCTGCTGACTCATGTCGGATTCTCCCCCTCCCCTTTCCCCTGGCAAGCAGAAATCGAGCTGCAATTTTGGTGCCAGTGAACACCTCTTAGGGAGCAGGGCTTTTTGTTCAGTGGCTTTTACCGTGCGGTTTGCAACCAAATGCTACATTTATTAAAACTCCAGTGGACTACACAGTCTGTTGTGTACCCAGCGAGACCGCACACATGGTCGGGTCGGCATGTGGCCATGCGAAGGGCCCAAGCTTCGCTCCAAAAGACGATAGATGGAATAGGTGCACACCTATTGGAGGGCTAGGATCCAAGAAGGGACCTATGGGACTCGAGTGCACTGTAAATAGAGTATCACGGGAGTGGATTTGTGTTGGGCGTGGTTTGGCTACAGGGATATAAACCGGCCTCTGGACCAGTTGCTTCATCTCAAGATCTGCCTGTAACTAAATAAAGTATGAGCTGGAATCACTCTCCAATGCATCAGCCTCAGTACTTTATACAGTCACGTTAAGACCTTTGGAAGAGGCCCCGGTCTGAGTATCTGCCTCTTTAAGGTGGGTGGTGACAGGGTCTTCTCTATGGTGGCACCAAGACGCTATTCCCTCCTTGCAGCAATTGGTGCAGTGAAAAGGCCAATCAGCTTAATGTACCAGGTAAAATATTCATCTAGGGTTTGAAAGGATTCCCCCCCCCTTCATCACTTCTCTGTCTGTTTCTAATTATAATACTGGCTTTGGTTGAGCCGTTTACTGCTCTGCTGATTAAAATGGTGTTTTAGAGCCGCCGTCCTGCCATCTCGTGTTTTGCGGCTGTTTCATTTATTTAATCTTTGGAAGCCATCTCGAGGGGCCTTTGGGCTGAGATTATGTGGCTGAATCGTGTGTTTAAAATAAGATTTTTTAAAAGTAATCTGTTTCTAAGTGACTTAAGCACACACACCCCTTCCCCATAACTTAACAAGCTTCTGCCTTTTCTCATCTTACATTTGAGTTGGCCCCGTGGTTCTATTTCTACCATTCTGGGAAGCGCGCCCAGATAAAATCAAACGTGTTTATCAAATCACTGTTGCTGGTGAGACACCAGAGTTACCAGTTGCATGGTCTGTTGATCCATACATAGGGTAACTGTACTCTCCCAGTTCAGTAAACATTTGTCTTTATAGCTGGTAAGAGTGTTCACATTAGCGTCAACAGCCGCAGAACTGCACACCACAAGGCTGAACTGCCCGCGTCCATATGGCAACAGTTAGGCTGTGGACTTTCCCTGTGGGGGGTCCAGTCCACTGGAATGGCCTATCGGAGTCACTGCGGAAGGCGCCTTCACTCGCTGTGGTCAGGAGAGCATGATTTAAGAAGGTGGTTGGCGGAGGAGAAACTGCTTCAGCAGACCCAACGGTGTTTTTAGAATCTTGTGTGATGTATTTTATTTTAACAGACTGTTATACTGTGGTATGCGTTTGCCCAGTGTGGTGGAGTGGTTAAGAGCAGCAGACTCTGATCTGGAGAACGGGGTGTGATCCCCCACTCCTCCTCCATGTGAAGCCTGCTGGGTGACCTTGGGCCAGTCACGGTTCTCTCAGAACTCTCTCCTCACAAGGTGCCTGTATGGGGGAGAGGAAGGGCCAGTCACAATTCTCTCAGAACTCTCTCCTCACAAGGTGCCTGTATGGGGGAGAGGAAGGGCCAGTCACGGTTCTCTCAGAACTCTCTCCTCACAAGGTGCCTGTATGGGGGAGAGGAAGGGCCAGTCACAATTCTCTCAGAACTCTCTCCTCACAAGGTGCCTGTATGGGGGAGAGGAAGGGCCAGTCACAATTCTCTCAGAATCACCTACTTCACAAGGTGCCTGTACGGGGGAGAGGAAGGGAAGGCGATTGTAAACTGCTTTGAGACTCCTTAGGGTAGAGGAAAGCAGGGTATTAAAACCTTCTCTTCTTTTCATCTTCTTCCTCCTCCACATGAAGCCTGCTGGCTGACCTTGGGCCAGTCACTGTTGTCTCAGAACTCTCTCAGCCCCACCTACCTCACCTCTTAGGGTAGAGAAAAGTGAGATATAAAAAACAACTCTCCTCCTCGTCTTCTTCCTCCACCTGACACCTGCTGGATGACTTTGGGCCAGTCACAGTTCTCTCAGAACTCTCTCAGCCCCACCTACCTCACAAGGTGCCTGTTGTGGAGAGAGTAAGGGAAAGGCACTTGTAAGCTGCTTTGACACTCTTTGAGGTAGAGAAAAGCAGGGTATAAAAACAAACTCTTCTGCTGCTGCTTTGTTATCTTCCTGGAATCTGAGGACAGACGGCGGATATAATGATTTGAAATAAATCTGATTGAAAGACGGATGTGTGTCTGTATGGCCATATACATTCAGGTCTCCCTGAACTTAATGGACGCACCAAGTGAGATGGAAAGCCTCCAGAGGCACACAACAGAAGAAGGAGAGTGAGCTCGGCCTTGTCCACGACATTTTTCGAAGGCTGATTCTCCATTGGCTTTTCCCTCCGTTGTTTTACAAAACCCACGTTGGAACAGAAACCCCCCTCTGCATTGCATGCTGCCTTCACTTCCTTTGATCATCGGATTTTATGGCAGCCTCCACACTCCGTGCCACTTTCACTTCCTTTGATCATCGGGTTTTATGGTACCTTCTGCATGGATTTATGGCCATTTTATGGCCATTCAAGGGTGACTTTGCAGTCAGTATGGCATTGGCCCGGAGTATCTGAATGTGGTTTTGAGCGGCACTTTCCCCTCCCAGTTGAGAAAATGTGGAGCGAACGCCAGATGCAGGAATGGCCCTAATTCTGCAAGTCTAACTCTCTTGTCCAACAGAGGCGGCTGTCTGTGCATCGTGTCCTTGACAAACCGCTCAAGGAGAATCTATTGGCTTCTGAAACCATGAAATTCACTCACTTAATGCTGACAAGTTATTGCCACAGGTATAGACGGATGAGGCTATAACAGGAACTGGGGAAAGGGCCAAGTCTCTTTGATTTCCTAAGCGTGGCATACTAATATTACACAACCCTAGCTGTGCCTGAGGAAAAAAACCCAAAGGGGCTCCGATCTGGGTTAGCCACATGCAAAAATGCATCAGGCAGCACATAATTCTACTGCCAGGGGAAAGGTGTACATTTATTGCCCCGCTCGCACAGAATGGTTGAGACTGACAGAGACGGGAAGGCAGGTTTTGCCCCTAATTCCATGGGGTTCTCAATCTATTCCCTCAAGATTCCGCGAGGTCCTTTGTTTCTGATCAGGTACAGGTAGCTCAGAAGTTAAGTCAGCCCTGGTTAGTGCTTGGATGGGAGACCACCAAAGAAGTCCAGGGTCACTGTGCAAAGGCAGGCAATGGCCAGCCACCTCTGTTAGTCTCTTGCCTTGAGAATCCCACGAGGGGTCAATTTGGCTCAGCTTGATGGTGCTTTCCCCCACCGTAAGTAGCGTTGATCCTACGATATGCTAGAAAGTCATGGTTAAAAGTACTGTAAGGCTGCGGTCACACGAGCAGTTTGCCACGATATAGCAGCGTTACCTTTGTGTATTTAAAGAGTGCAAAAAGATGACGACATCTGCCTTCCGTGCCCCAGTCATCGGCACCTCGTGTCGTCCCACTTTGGAAGCGGTGTCATCAGGCACGGGGGAAGGTCCCGTGCCAGCACATCCATCCCACATTTCCTGATGTCTGAACCTCCCCCTGTTGTGAGGTCCCTTCCATTTCTGCCTTCTTTGTTTTGTTTTTGGATTAGGTAGCTATGTGCGCATAAGCGCACAATCGCCCCTGTTGTTGTCAATCACCACAGCCAAGTAGCCATTCCAGAATTGTTTTCAAGTGACAAATCCCCCCGCCCCAAATCCCCTCTCTCCTGTTTCTGCATCAGCATCTGATAGCATCCTATGATTGATACAAGAGTAAATGCACCAAAGTCAGTGGGACTACTCTCATGTAATCCTGCACTTCACACACACACACACACACACACCATGTATCCCACAGGAGAAAGGCAAAGGGAAGGAGGCTAAGAGGGGCTGGAGTACTTGGCAGAGAGATTGTGGAGTTGTCAGAAAGGAGCCAGAGCCTCAGATGCACACTTATGTGCAAGGGCGAAAGACAAAAAAACCCAAAACATAACAACCCAGACTGCCACAACAATCTGAACAACCAACCATGGGGGTGAGTGTGCAGGGAAGCTGGTTCAGGGTGGGATGTCTGATCAAAACTTTGTGCAACTATTTAAACAGCCACAAATAGAGAGTGCGGTAAAATTGTGCCAAGCAGCCTGAGAGTATTTCCTCCTCAAATGCTCGTAATTGCTATGAGGTGTAGGAACATTGTGGTAGCAAGGCTCACTGCTTTTACCGAGCTGACATTTTAAAGGAATAAATAGATTTCAGCATAATTGTAGGAAATTAATTCACAAGAGAGATCTTCTTTCAGTCAATTGAGGACGGGATGAGAGGACATGGGGAATGCTAACGGCCAGTTGTTCTCCCACCTGCTGAAAATTTTGATGCGCCACTCCTCAGAATCTTGTATGGCATTTAGAGACTTGAAAACCAGCATGTCAGTCATTCTAAATGAGCATATGAAAAGATCATACGGATTCTCTTTAAGAACTGTCCCATTCTCTTCTTTCTGTGCCACCTTCAGAAAACTGGCCCTCAGAGATTCCTGCCTCAAATCCTTTGCAGCAAACCATTATTTCCAGGCCCTTTGTGAGATTTTATACCCCAGCCAAACTGATCTTTGCTTCCATCTCAGGGGTTACACCGATTTCCAACTTTCTGTGGGTCTCAGTGACCACCCATAATTTCCAACAGTTGGAATGTTTGTGAACATTCTGAGACACGATAGCAGCGCAGCTAATAGCTTTGGGATGCAGCCAGTTCTCCCCTCTCCCCCCATAAGACTTCCCCTACTTTCATGCTGGGAAGATGCCACATCAAAGCATGCGGCAGGCTCCAGCGTCCCTGGACTGTTTTCACAGCTCTGCAGAAAATATCACTGGTGTTTCTTCAGTTCTTAAAAAGAATGTGTTTGACAGTTAAAACTTATTCTGTTTGCAGTGCCCCTTCTCTCTTTGGCCCACTTCTCTGCAAGATTGTGCCGATCTCAAAATGAGCAGTATTTTGAGTCTAGGCTGTTGGCGACATTCAGCACGGCAAACGGCCAAGAAGCTGCTGTTGGCGCGCTCACAGTTTACTGGCTTGCCTGGATTATGTATGTTTGTCGTTGCAGGCCGACCGCACTTCATGTAAAATTAGGGATAAGTAGATTCCCTACAGCTCCTCGCCTACATTTGAAGGACTGCCTCTTCCCATACGTCCCTCTGTGGCAACGGTGGCTGTCAGGCAGCCCTCTGTTGACTACGCTGCCACTTTCCCACACTGGCTCCAGCTCCATGGGATGCGCTCCCTGAAGAGGTGGGGGGGTGCCCTCCTCGGAGATCTTCAGGAGATGTTTCCCAGGGCTTTTGATGGGGTTTGAATGGCAGGCGTCTTTTAAGGAGGGGAGGGAGAGAGATCTGGAGTTCGCTAATTTGTTTTTGGTTTGAACTGAGATTTTTTAGAAAAACTGTTATTATAGGTAACTGCTTCTCCCCACCCTCACCTCCAATGGTTCAGAAGAATGTGCCTGTGCACCATGGAAAGAGAAGAAAATCGAACCCCTTTCAAAACTAGCTCTCTGGTTGCGGTCACACGGTCCTTTTGATCGAGGTCCGCCGCTGTTCCCTCTAGCACTTAAATTTTCCATCCACATGTGCCAATCTGCCTTCCGTGCTGAGGCAGGCTCACTCCCGCAATGGTTCCGGGTTTTCCTGCCCCTGGGAAAATTTTCCTGGCACTTGTGCTTTGAATGCGCGATTTCACCCATCTGGACAGCCATCTTTGCAATGATTGCAATTAGGGCCATCTGACCGCTCTTTGTGTGATTTTTTTTTTAAAAAAACCCTTCCAGCTTTGCGCGTTTGAGCAAATAAGCACTCATCCTGCTTGGAGAAAAGTCCTGCCCGCCCCAGGAGTGAAGCTGCGGTGGGCAGCAGGAGGTGGAAGTTGCAGGGGGGGGAGACTGGGGGGGAGTGCTGGGCCAGCTTTCAGAAGATGGAGGAGATGGCGGGGCTGAGCCTTCATGGGGCAACGGTGGCAGCAGCAGCAGCAGCATCACCCCCACAGCGGCGGCAGGAGCAGCAGCCACTCGAGCCTTCCCCCGTGGCTGGCAGGATCGCCTGGAGGGACGGCGCGGTGGAGGCTCCGCTGCAGCCCCAACAAGGCGAGCTGAGCGCAGCAGCCCCCTCGGCTGGTCGGGCAGCAAGAGGCGGCTTGCTGGAGGCAGGTAGGGGAAGGATTTTGCGTACGAGTTGACAGGTGAGCCGGTGGTGGAAGAGAGGGAACGGCCACATCTAATCAGCCCAACTTGAAGAAAAATGTTCCCAATTAAATTAATTACCTTGCCGGTGTGACCACAGCCTCTATGTGCCCTGCCCCCCACAAATGACTTTGTTTTTCAGCACACAAAGAGATTGTTTCCAAACGGTTCCTTTCAATTAACCATTTTTTTTGGTATCTCTTTCAAGATGCTTCAGGTGTACTCTTCATAGGATTCCTGAATTCCCAGGAAGCAGTTGCGAGAATGTGCAGGGGGTATTTGCAATCTGATTTAGAAGCTGTGCATGCACTGGGTTTGGGGGATCCGGTGGTCAGAACCGGAATACTAGGAAGACAAGCCATGCGAGGTGTCACTTATTTCACAAGGATCGAGACAACCAAGGAAACACCCCCTTTTTTGTAAAGTGAATATAAACCCATTAAATACTAATTTCCTCCCCGCCCCCCATCAAGTGGATTGGGCCCATGGCAGACAGGAGAGGGGGAGAGGGTCAGTAGCAGGAAAGCAAGGTAAGAACCCTTGTGTGCAGAACATTTGCAGTAGAGCTCCTGCCAACCTAGCAGTTCAAAAGCAAGAGACTACAAGTAGATAAACAGGTACCTTCGGTGGGAAGGTAACAGCTTTCCATGTGCCTTGGCTTTTAGTCATGCTGCCCACATGACCATGAAAATCTCTTTGGACAGTGCTGGCTCTTCAGCTTGGAAGCGGAGATGAGCACCGCCCCCTAGGGTCGGATTCGACTGGCCTTCAAGCAAGGGAAATGTTATAGACACAACCAGGGCCAGTTCCAGGTTTGAGGGGCTGGGAAGAGCGTGCCCAAGGAACCCCACATGCTCACCATCAGTGGTCCCCCCCAACACATGCATGCCCTCCACCTGCCCGTGCATCCTTCGCCCAATTGCAAGCCTTCCCACTGCCTGTGCTCAGTTGCCTGCAACACCTGCGCACCTTTTCTCTGACAGCACTGGCCACCACAAGTGGCAGGGGAGGTGGGTGGGTGAGGGTCAGCAGCAGTGGAGCTCAGCAGAAGTCCTCCTGCCCCTGACAGCTGCCCTGCTCTAGGGGGTGCTGGTGCCAGTCCTGGACCCAACACCAACTGCTTGATTTTTAAAGAGCGAAAGTTTGGAAGATGCTGCTCACAATCGGCAGCCTGAATGGACAGATGTCCGTCTCTCTGAGATCAATTCGACAAGGCCTAGAAGACCACGTGCATTCAATAAACAGATCCCAATTATCTACTTCACAGTCCAGCCACTGTGGCTCCGTTCTCGGAGGAACACACAGCTTCAGCTGCAGAAGAGAACGAACCGGACAGATAGTTCCTTTGAGTCGCTTCGGGGATAGCCCCTAGCCTCCATCTCCGGTGCAGTTCCAGATGCGAGGAACTTCTTTCATTCTGATGGTATGCAGCTCTGAATTTCAGCGAGAACAGCACATA
Organism: Gekko gecko; assembly: GCA_029375565.1. NCBI lineage: Eukaryota > Metazoa > Chordata > Lepidosauria > Squamata > Gekkonidae > Gekko > Gekko gecko. The sequence goes on along the minus strand of JAPDNY010000008.1, from coordinate 21,339,139 downwards.
TGCCTCGTACACAATCCGGACAGCAGAGGCAGCAGCTTCAACTATGGCTCAAGCCAATCCAAATGTAGAGAAATAGCACAGACCCCCTTTCAAACTGCCAGGGGTCATTTCGTAGAAAAAGAAGTGCAGGAGTGCATTAGCATAACTCATTAGCATAACTTATTTGTATATGCCACACCCCCTGACATCACTGGAAGTGTGTCAGAAGGCGACGCCCACCACTCAGGCTACACCCCTAGGGACTGTCTTTCCACTCTGCGGGCTGTCATTCCAGTCCCAGAGTAGCCTATCTGGGCCCAGGAGGAATGCTACACGTGCTGCTTCATGCTCCTGCTGGGAGCTGAGGGCAGGGCTTGCCACTGCCTGTACTTCTAACTGCCGGAGCTCCGCTCCTGTGCGCTCCTGCTCCAAATGACCCCCTCAAACTGCCCTTGTATTCTGTAATTGATACCGAAAAACCTTCAATCATACTTTTAAAAACTCCAGTGACCAAGAATCCACCCCCTCTCGAGGTGAGACTGTCCCAGTGTCAAGCACACCTCACCATCGGGAGCTCATCCACAAATCTAGACAAAACCTCCTTTGCTGTGGTTAAGCCCCAGACTACTCCGCAGGGTTAGTGCAGGCTAGCCCGCTCTCATCAGCTCCTGGAAGCTCAGGAGGGTTGACCCTGGCTAGTATTCAGATGGGAGACCTCCAAGGAACATCAGGGTCATGATAAAGAGGCAGGCAATGGCAAACCAGCTCTGAGAGCCAGCTTGGTGTAGTGCTTAAGTGCGTGGAGAACCTGGTTTGATTCCCCACTCCTCCACTTGCACCTGCTGATGTGACCTTGGGTCAGTCACAAGTTCTGGCACAGCTGTTCTCTCAAGGACAGTTTCTGTCAGAAGTTCTCTCAGCCCCACCTACCTCACAGGGTGTCTGTTCTGGGGACAGGAAGGGAAAGAAGTTTGTAAGCCGCTCTGAGATGCCTTTGGGCAGTGAAGGGCGGGGTATAAATCCAAACTCTTCCTCTTCTTCTTCTTCTGAATGTCTCTTGCCCACGGGCCTTCCTCACAGGGAAACAGGCATGCAACGGCTGCGCTAAAGTGAAAATAGCCACATTTTGTGAATCTGTCAGCAATTATCAATTTCAAAAGGCTGCTTTGGATCCGTAGAATTTCAGAGGCTCTGGAGAACGGCCTCAGGCACAGTTGCACTGCTCCGCAAGGAAGCCATGACGGCTCTTTCGCAAACGGCGTAAAGGATATCTGAGTCATCAGCGGGCAGCTTTTTACAGACGGCTGACCTGACAAGCTTCAGGGAAGGTTAAAGGGCTGGAGGGACCACAGTCATAACCTGAACATGATGCGACTTTGCCATCTAGTGGGCTATAGAGGTATTGCAGCAGCAGACACCATTTCATGGGCTTCGATTAACTGTTGCTTACAAGTGGTCCACACTGACACATTTCTTGTCACCCCAGTATGTACAAACAAAAAAGCTGGTGTTAATCTGACTAGATCACTAGGTCCATACAAAGCAGCCGTATCCCCAAGCATAGCCACTATCAGAGGTAACATTTCTGGTTGCAATGAGCAGGCTTCACAAGCTAAGGGTCCTGGCTGCACTTGAGATTATATATTGCAAAGTAGCAGTGAACTTTATGAGCATTTCTCGTGGTTACCTTTTAATGTCTCAAATAATCAGAAATCAGGATGGCCCAGAGGGATAATTACATCACGGTTTGAACTATTGGGGGGGAGGGGGTTCCTCCCCTTACCATAACCCTGCCCACGGTTGCCCCACACATATAACCTGGGTCACCCTTTCTCTATGTTATGTGCTCTTTTGCTGTACTAAGCAAATAGCCATTTCAAGTAGAGGAAAATATAATTGTTCATACCTGTAACTGATGCTCATCGCGGCGTATTCTGCACAGGCAAACACAGGAACAGCGCCCAGGCAGCCCATCCACAGAAGAAAACTCCTGAGCTTGACCTCAGCATGATGTGCCTCCCCACAAAGAGAATCCCTCTTTTATGGCAACTAGATCTCTCCAACTCTGCCCACAGGTATGTGGACTCAAGACGGCAGCATGAACCACCTCCTTAGAATTAACATTTCCTTAGAACCCGTGGTCGTCCCCATATTTTCCACATGCTGCTTCCATTCCAGCATTTCCCAGCAAGTTTGAGGATGGTGGAATCCTATAGACCCTAATAAGATTTTAAATATTGATAGATAAAAATAATAATAAGAGGAGGAGGAGGAGATAGGATTTATACCCCGCCCTTCACTACCCAAAGGAGTCTCAGAGCAGCTTACGATCTCCTTTCCCTTCCCCTCCCCACAACACACACCATGTGAGGTAGGTGGGGCTGAGAGAGCTCTTTCGAGAACGGTTCATGAGAGAACAGCTCTGAGAGAACTTGTGACTGACCCAAGGTCACACCAGCAGCTGCATGTGGAGGCGTGGGGAAATCAAACCCGATTCTCCCAGATTAGAGTCCGCACTCCGAACCACTGCCTCAAACTGGCTCTCAGTTTGGCCTGTCCGGACTGAGGTAACCCAGGCTGCTTTCGGTAAGGTGGTGGTCACACGATTACATCCCGTCTCAAATCCACATTTCTCCTTGGAACCCTCAAAGGCTTGAAACGGCTAAAAATTGAACCACTCTGACCCAGGAACAGACCGGGACGGAAGACCAAGTTGGGACGGAAGGCCCACGTTTTCTTCCCAAGTATATATTATACAGATAGGCAAGCACTGACATTGGTTTCTCCCTGGGCGCAGGAGACTGAGAAACTTGTGTCGCTCGCACACTACAAGTAAAATATCCTCGGCACTTCCTTACAAAAGGTAACACGTGAAGCTGCTGTAATGGCCAGAGATCCTGATATAAGTCGATACATTTTTTAAAAAATATAAGCACCACGCTGAGCCTTACAAACACGCACAGATGTGGCGCTTGTTTACTGCTGTGACATCTGCCCACTCCCCATTTATCACACACACACGCACACTATTCATTTACCACTCTCTTTCTCACACACAGATAGCCTTTCAGATTACTCAGAGTCATCTCTTCCTTTCTCCTTCATTATGAACAGCTGGGTCTGCTTCTAGGCCGGACAAGCTGTCGATTTAAAGGGGAATGTGGTAGAAGGAGTCTGCTGTCTTGCAAGCACTGTTCCGTTCAGCCTCCCCAAGGCATCTTGGGCATCCTCTCTGCCGCTCTCCTGGCATGCCTGACTCTTTCTTCAGTACACTACCACCAGCCAGAAGGAATCACTGCCCATGAGGGCCACTACTGCCTGCTTCCCTGAACATAAGAACATAAGAAGAGCCCTGCAGGATCAGACCAATAGTCCATCGAGTCCAGCATCCTGTCTCACACAGTGGCCAACTGGTTCCCCTGGGTTGCCGTCAACAGGGCAGAGAGGCCGAGGCCTTCCCCTGATGTTTCCTCCTGGCTCTGGGATTCAGAGGATTAGTGCCTCTGAATGTGGAGGTTCCCCTCAGTCACCATGGCTAGGAGCCGTTGATAGATTTATCCTCCATGAATCTATCTAATCCCCTTTTAAAGCTGTTTGTTCTTGAGAACTGCCCTTGAGAGAACAGCTCTGAAAGAACTTGTGACTGACCCAAGGTCACACCAGCAGCTGCATGTGGAGGAGAGGGGAATCAAGCCCAGTTCTCCCAGATTAGAGCCTGCAATCTTTACCACTACGTCAAGGTCACACCAGCAGTTGCATGTGGAGGAGAGGGAATCAAATCCAGTTCTCCCAGATTAGAGTCTGCAATCTTAACCACTACACCAAGGTCACACCAGCAGCTGCATGTGAAGGAGAGAGAATCAAACCCAGTTCTCCCAGATTAGAGCCTGCAATCTTAACCACTACGCCAAGGTCACACCAGCAGCTGCATGTGGAGGAGAGAGGAATCAAACCCAGTTCTCCCAGATTAGAGCCTGCAATCTTACCACTACGCCGAGGTCACACCAGCAGCTGCATGTGGAGGAGAGGGATTCAAACCCAGTTCTCCCAGATTAGAGCCTGCAATCTTAACCACTACGCCAAGGTCACATCAGCAGCTGCATGTGGAGGAGTGGGGAATCAAATCCAGTTCTCCCAGATTAGAGCCTGCAATCTTAACCACTACACCGAGGTCACACCAGCAGCTGCATGTGGAGGAGAGAGAATCAAACCCAGTTCTCCCAGATTAGAGCCTGCAATCTTAACCACTACGCCAAGGTCACACCAGCAGCTGCATGTGGAGGAGAGGGAATCAAACCCAGTTCTCCCAGATTAGAGCCTGCAATCTTACCACTACGCCGAGGTCACACCAGCAGCTGCATGTGGAGGAGAGGGGATTCAAGCCCAGTTCTCCCAGATTAGAGCCTGCAATCTTAACCACTACGCCAAGGTCACACCAGCAGCTTCATGTGGAGGAGTGGGGAATCAAACCCAGTTCCCCCAGATGATTTGTTTATTTTTTAATCACATTTATACCCTGCCCTCCCCGCAATGCAGGCTCAGGACACAGTCAGTACATAAAAACAGTTAAGACCACATAAAACCATATAAAACAATTCCATATTAATAAAGTTTCATAAAGTGCAGGAGATAGTTACTCAAGATGGCTTATTTCAAGGTACTCTCTAAAACTCCTTCTGCTCCAGAGCTTCCTGCAGCTAGATGTTAAAACCAAGAGCCAGGGCTCTATAATGGTGGCAGCACCCTAGCTGAAGGCCTGGCAGAAGAGCTCTGTCTTGCAGGCCCCGCGGAACTGCAAAAGGTCCCGCAGGGCCCTGATCTCCTCCGGGAGCTTGTTCCACCAGGATGGGGCCACCACCGAGAAAGCCCTGGCCCTGGTAATAGCAAGCCTGGCCTCTTTTGGGCCAGGGAGGGTCTATCGATTTTGAGACCCCGATTTTGAGACCCCAGTTAGAGTCCACACTCTTAACCACTACACCAAAGTCATGTGGAGGAGTGGGGAATCAAACCCAGTTCTTCCAGATTAGAGTCCAGGATCCTAACCACTACACAAAACTGGCTCTCAAGTTTCCAGGTCATCTTTCATGGCTGCCCCCCCAGCACAATACAGTAGTCCAGCCCTGAGGTTACTGTGGTGTGTGGATCATTGTGGCCAGATTGACTGAGTCCCGTAGGGGGGCAAATTATACACTAGATGAAGACAATAATTTTCCTTTGCCCACTGCAGTATCACTCCTAGGGTTTGAACAGTTAGACAAGGATAATGTTGCCCCATCTAAAGTAAGGAGCACTGGACCCTCCGGGTAAGTATACAAAATTGTAACTGCTTTCAAAATTGTAACTCTTTCAGACAAGAATAAAAGAACACGAAAGACACTGCAGACTTGGTCAACCTGAAAAATCAGCAGTGGCTGAACATAGCCTAACCCAAAGAGGACACGGCATTCGGTTCCAAGACACTGAAAGGCTGGACAACACCTCCAATTACCATGTCAGATTACACAGGGAAGCCATTGGAATTCATAAACATAAACACGATTTCAACAGGAAAGAAGAGTTTAAAAATAGATAGGGCATGGTTTCCTGTCCTGAAAAACACAAAATGCTCTACAGCTGACAATAGCACTACAGATAAGATTAGAGTTTCAATAGCCATTCTACACACAAAAGAACCTCCTCAAGAAACAGGAAACCTCCTCAGGAAACAATCCATAGACAAAAGAACCTCCTCAGGAAAGCTCCTCTATTAGCATGTTCATAGCCTGGAGCAGGGCTTTTTTTGTAGAAAAAGCCCATCAGGAACTCATTAGCATAATAGGCCACACCCAAAGGCAGAAACTCATTCACATATTAGGCCACACCCCTGACAGCATAGCTCATTAGCATATTAGGGCACACCCCGTATTACCAGAAGTGTGGTCATCCAGCCACACCCACCTTTTGCTTCTTATTCTGTTTACCTTGTTTGTTGACAAAACCCAGGGCTTTTTTTGTAGCAGGAACTCCTTTGCATGTTAGGCCACACACCCCTAATGTAGCCAATCCTAATGAGTTCCTGCTGTTGGGTGTGGCCTATTATGCTAATGAGTTCCTGCTGGGTGTGGCCAACTCGGGAGCCAGCCGGAACGCCATTCCTGTGCATTCTTGCCCAAAAATAGCCCTAGCCTGGGGAACTCCTACAAGATATGACTCAGCCCTACCTCACTGTCTGGAGTAGATATAAATTACCTGCCTACCATTTTTCTGCTCACCTTGACACAGAGAGTACTCCATCTTTCTATGTTATACCTCTGAGGATACCAGTAACCACAGCCACTGGCGAAATGTCAGGTCCTACAATGCCAAGACCATGCCCATACAGCCCGGAAAATCTACAGCAACTAATAAATTGTAACTGATCACCAGACTACAGAGGTCAATTCCCCTAGACAAAATGGCTGCTACAGAGAACTGACTCTGTGGCTTTATATCCTGCCAGCATCCCTCTCCTCCCCAGACATCTCCTCACCAGACCCCAAATCTCCAGGAAATTCCCAGGCAGGTGCCTCCCTCACCCCACATCACTTCCCTTTTGTCTGGAAGAATGCCCCCAGCTACCACAGCAAGGGTTCCAGCCATCGGCCTTCACCGAAAACCAACGAATACACACCATATTATTATTAATAACTTTATTTCAATTATATATTTTTTCCTGGAAGATACAATGTTTTTTTTAAAAAGCAGGGTTAGGAAATTTTTGAGAGAAAGTGAAAAGTCCTGTGTTACAGCAGAAGCAGAAAGAGCCACGGATCAAAAGGGGGAAAGTCTGCTGATTGCTGCAGCCTTACAGGCCTGCGTCTTTATCTACGCGAAGAGCCAGGCTCAGTCCTCAGAGGGCAAAGGAGGAGATGGAGGAAAGGCAGACTGCCAGGTGGTGAGAAGGGGGGTGGAGCACATCTAACTACCAACATCCATTTGGTTGTAGGAGGAATAATAGACCTTTTCAGGTTTTTATTGTTATTTTTGGGTGAAGGAGAGTGCGAGGATGTGGTGGCGGACTTCAAACAGGAAGCAAACGATGTACCGAAAAGTCACATTTTTAATTGTATAAATATGAAATAACACGAGAATAACAAAGGAATGCCGTCTGCATCCAAGAGAAATAAAAGGACGGGCTCCGTCAACGGAAAAATCCGAGGACTGCTGACAGAGGGCCTGGTTCAGCCGAGCTTTATGAACGTGCTCAAAAAGAAAAAAAGCAAAAAAGCAGGCTTTTGAGGCCTAGTTGACCCAGTCTGGACCCTAAGGGGTGTTAGGAGGTGTGTCCCACTTTGATTGAGCCATCGGGAATTCCACAGTAGTTCAACCATGCCGTTGTAGAGATTATTTTGAGGTACTCCCAGATCACTGCAGGTTTCTAGAGAACGGCAGCTGCCAACCCACAAAGGCCCTAGGGAAGCGCACAGACCAGGATGTCCCCACAGCAGCACAGGAGCTCTGTTCCACTCCTGATCACCTCTATAACAGGCACTGCCGGCTCGCCCACTAGGCGAGCTAGGCGCGCGCCTAGGGCGCCGCGGCCCCACAGGGGCACCAAACCGCCCCCCACACCGAGCCCTTCCCTGGCTTTCCTGGGCATGCCACTGCTGCGGCGTGCTCAGGAAAGCCTGTGCTGGGAGGGAAGGGGTGGGTGTTTGAAGGGCCGCCCCTTCCCCGGCTTTTGGCACTCCACCCCCCCCGGTCTCCATGCCCCACCGGGAGGTTGGCATCCCCGGTGGGGTGGGCGCCCCAGGCTGTCTTGCCTAGGGCGCCCAGACACCTGGGGCCGGCCCTGATGACAGGCCTCGCCCAGCCCTCACTGCTCACACAATCAGCCACTTGGGGAAACATGCCCCCCCACACAAAAAAAACAGCAACACAGGGCCCAGAATGATTGCCTCTGCTCACCCTACTCTAGGGACAGCTCCGCTCAGAGACAAGTACCCTGCTTTCTTTCACAGCACCGAAAGAAAGATGAGTTGAAAGCACCCGATCTATACTGCTGAGGTTGATTCCCAGGTCATATAAATTCCTCCAGTGTACCACACTAGAATGCACAGAGCCAGTGTGGTGTAGGAGAGCTGGTGTTGTGTAGCAGTTAGCGTGTCGGATTTGAACCTGGGATACCCAATTTCGAATCCTCAGATGCTTGCCGGGTGACCTTGGGCTAGTCACATGAGGAGGAGAATGTAAGCCGCTTTCGCCAGAGCATAAGTGAAGTAAACACATAAATAGATGTTAGGTGGGTCCCATGGGTTTCATCCCTGGGTAACTTTGGCTGGGAACAGTCACTGGGTTGGATCCAGCACAACACTTCTGCCTGAGCTAGAGCTCTTGCACAAGCAGAAACGCAAGAAAAAGACCAAACAGGCAATTTTCTGGGCACTATAAAATATGGGAAGGAAAGTGGCAGGCGTTGCACAAGAGGAACGAAGTCCATTTAGCTTTCTGTGCACACATTGCTGGATTGAGGCCACCGAGTGGCAGAACCGGTATTTCATTCCATTTCATGCTTATATTTTGGCCGCGTTCACATGAAGTCTTACATTTCTAGGAGGTTAGATGTGGTGGGCTCAGGCACTCCTTGCTGGAACAGGGATTGTCCTGTTGAGAAAGCTTATAAAAAAGTAAACCGCTCCTATTGAACTATAAATTCGGTCCAATTTTAAGCTTGGTTCACACATGTAGCATTCAAGTGCAACTTGCACGCGCCAAGGCGGCATCCCAGATCGAGTACCACAGACAGAGCTGTCATATCCCTTCCCATCATCTCAAACACCATGGTTCATTGTAATTTAAAAATCGTCAGTTGACTTGCTGAGCAGAGCTCTGCCTCTTCTAGTAGGATGTAATTCATTCCATCCCTGTCCCTTCTGTAATACCTGCGGGTACCATGGTACCTGGCCAAAAAGTGTCCTGGAAACCATTTGCTTCTTCAACAATGTCTCTCTTCTCCCGCGTAAAAAGCCAACCCCAGCTTCCCTCCTCCTTCTCAGAGCAGGAAGTGCTTCACAAAATCCCAGCAGGCTCTCAAGTTATTCTTACAGTCAGGGCTTTTTTTGTAGAACAAGCCCAGCAGGAACTCATTAGCATAATAGGCCACACCCAACAGCAGGAACTCATTAGCATGTTAGGCCACACCCCAGACAGCACATCTCATTAGCCTATCGGGCCACACCCCCATGCTACCAGAAGTGTGGTCATCCAGCCACACCCACCTTTTGGTTCTTATTCTGTTTGCCTTGATTGTTACCAAAACCCAGGGCTTTTTGGTAGCAGGAACCCCTTTGCATGTTAGGCCACACACCCCGTAATGAACATAAGAACATAAGAACATAAGAGAAGCCAATGTTGAATCAGGCCAATGGCCCATCTAGTCCAACACTTTGTCATACAGCGGCCAAAATATACCAGGTGCCATCAGGAGGTCCAGCAGTGGGGCCAGGACACTAGAAGCCCTCCCACTGCTGCCCCCTCCAGCACCAATGTAGCCAATCCCAATGAGTTTTTGCTGTTGGGTGTGGCCTATTATGCTAATGAGTTCCTGCTGGGTGTGGCCAGCTCAGGAGCCAGCCGGAACTCCGTTCCTGTGCGTCCCTGCCCCAAAATAGCCCTGCTTACAGTTTATAAGAAACATCCGCTCTGGAAACCCATCCACTCACTCTGGGTGTGTTCAGACGGATCTTTTGATCTGCCATAGGAACGACTCCCTTCCGGATCAAAAATGCACGACCAGACAGAAACATCTGCGAAATATTCCGGTCCCATAGGCATCCCGTTCTGCTGCGCCTCCAATCCTGATTTAAAAAGTAGCAGTTTCAATGTAGGGTTTTCGCTTACCCGCGCAACAACTGCAAACTTTCTTCCGTCTGGTCACTCCATTAGCGCGCGATGCTCCCGTCGGCTTGGTCTGACGTCAGACCGAGCCGACGGGAGCGCAATTTTTAAAAAATTGAAACCCCATGTGCGCTTTAACGAGGAAATGCATTCAGCGATAAGCGCAACGAGGAATGTAATATTCATGCTTATTTCTTTTAGGGACAAGATGTTACCGCGAAGGGAGATGGAGGGGGGAAGGACTGTTCTAACTTGCAAAATAGTCCCTCCATTGATCATGATGGCAAGGGGAGGACCGGGACTTTGCTGAAAACCCTCCGCGATCGCCTCAGTTCTCCAAGGAGGCGCAGCCTTGCCTATGCGAATGTACAAAACTTTTTTTAAAAAAATCCTCGGTGGATGCCGTGTAGACAAATCACGGTGGGAACAACGTGCGGTGAGGCTATTTCATGGGGGGCGTCTGGTCGTGCTAGGCTGGATTAAAAAAATCGGGATAAAATTTTAGGAGGGCTCATGGCGCGATTGACTGGCCGTCTGAACGCAGCCTCAGTTCTCAGCCAGCTTCTGCCCTTCAGTGTCTTTATTGCAATCAGTTTCTCCTAGCAACTGTGAGGTACACTAAGAAATATTCCAGATCATCCACCCTCTGCAGCCACTCTAGAACTTCCATTTCCTCTAGGCTCTATGGTATATGACAGAGTCTGCCCCCTGATGCTGCCATTTCTTCCAGAGAAACTGGCCTCTGCAGTCTGGAGGTCAGGTGTAATTTTGGGAGATCTCCAGGGCCCACTACAACGTTGGTAACCCTAGCCAGAAACTTTGGGTTTGCAATGGGAACACTCATTCTGGGGCCTAGCCTAGGAATCCCCCTGGAATTGTACAGGTACTAGGCCTCGGGTGCCTGCTGAGCCGCAGAAGGGAAGAACGGTCTGGTTTGCACTGTCGGGCCCGGTGACTGGCAGCCAATATGAAGCCTGTTGTAAGTAAGAGTCTGGCCTTCTGCCCTTGCCTGGTCAGCAATGCTGCTGCGCTTCAGCCTCCAGCTTCCCCAGATGCCAGTTCTAGCAACTGGCTTGGGGCCCTCGGGATAGACAGCATATGCTTCACGGCCTCCGTTCCATTATGGCCACCCACTTGGGCTCAGGCCGTGCCTAAGTATTTTGACTTTGCTTCTGCCCGCAGCTAGAAGCTTAAAACAAGCAAACAAATAAATTCTGTCAGAAATGAAAAGGGCCTCTTGACACAGACGCGCCCTGAACGTTTGCAGACATCAGCACAACTGTGAAACTAGACCTCCTCGGGTTTTTTTTGGTAAGCCAAGAGAGCCCAGAATGGCAGGAAATCAAAAGTGGGGAACACGCGCAGGTTCCTCACAGAGCTGTTATGGCTGAAAGATCACTAAAAAATAAACAGCCTCCATTTTAAACGGGGCTTGAGTTGCATCGATTCGATATCTGCAAAGCCAGGTTCATTTGGATCTCTTTAGTGGTTTAATTCCCCCCCCCTGTTTATCCTCCAAGAAGCTTAAACATGAAAGTTAACTATCGCTGTTCACAGCTGAGACAGAAAAAAGAGCAAAAGGAAATCTATACTGGGATGAGTCTGACAGGAACGGAAGGATGCTCTCAGACTAGTAATTTTCTATAGCAGTCGTCCCCCCACTCCAGACTATATTGCAACATATCATTACCCCTTTTCATCTGGCAGTGCCTGACCCCCTTTCCTCCTCTGTTCTTCGCCGAGCTAAAAAGCCAAACATGGCTCCATTTCAAATAGCTACAGGCCCTGCCAGTGTCAATAACGAATAACCCCAAAGTCTCGCAATTGGTTTAACTTAACCCCAAACCTGGGTATGTGTTTCAAAACCCCAAACCTTAAAATACATACAACAAGCCCAAACCTTCAAAGGTGGCACCGGGAGAATTGAAATTTGTTGCCTCCTTTTTATACACAGAACGGGGGGGTTTCATAAGGCAGCAAACAGGAAGAGGCTACGGAGGATTTCAGATAACCTTATTCCTTTGTTTCACGGAAGCTAAACATCCACATAAACGGTAGGAATGCATTGTCATCGATATGCACACGCTTTTCAGCGGAATCTATTTCCCAGATATTTATTTAGTACATTTTCATCCCTCCCTTCCTCCGAGAAGCTCAGGGTGGCAGACATTATTCTCCCTTTGTCCATTTCACTCTCACAACAACCTTGTGAGGCAGGCTCGGAAAAGGAGGAAGCAGGACTGGCCCAAGGCCACCCAGCAAACTTCCATGGCCAAGTACAGAAGCTGGATTTGAGTCCAGAGACCAGCAAGATTTTGAGTGTAGGAGGTTTCCAGTGTCGAAGCTCCCTTCATCAGATGGCAGAGTAGGGATCTGAACCCAGAACTTGAACTTAGGGGTTTGGACCTGGATCTTCAAGATTCTAGTCCAAGAGTCTAACTGCTAAATCCCCAAAGCTGAGATTTAAATCAGGGGCATTTGGGCACCCACCAACTGGCCTCACACTCTGATTGCCGGTCATGACCGTGGAAGTTAATTTATCTGCGGGCTTCTCAGCAGTTCATGCCGATTCGGCAGGAACAGGAAACCTCTTGTGGAGATTCAGAGAGAGGTTAGGGAAGTGCCTCCAGGCCAAGGGTCCCCAACGTTTTTGAGCCCCTGTGGACACCTCTGGAAATCTGACACAGCAGAGTGGGCGCAGCGGCCACAGCTTACCTGCAGTAAGCTTTGCTGTGATAGGAGCAACGTTTTAAACAATCTGCACTGTTAATCAACTCTCCAATGGCCAATAAGAAGCCTTGCTGGGCAAAAGCCCCACCCAGACCCGTCCACTTTCTAAAAACACTTGACAGGCACTAGGAAAGGGGCTGGAGGTGCCATTGCTCTCACAGATACCACTTTGGGGACCCCTGCTCTAAGCTGTCCCTAGGGTCAAAGCGATGGTGTTCCCAGGAGTAATGTATGGCTGTGAGAGTTGGACCATAAGGAAGGCCGAGCGCCGAAGAATAGATGCTTTCGAATTATGGTGCTGGAGAAGACCCTTGAGAGTCCCTTGGACTGCAAGGAGATCAGGTCAGTCAATCCTAAAAGAAACCAACCCTGACTGTTCCCTGGAAGGCCAGATCCTGAAGCTGAAGCTCAAATACTTTGGCCACCAAATGAGAAGGGAGCACTCACCGGAGAAGACCCTGATGCTGGGAAAGACTGAAGGTCAAAGAAGAAGGGGACGGCAAAGGATGAGATGGTTAGATAGCATCATCGATGCAACGAACATGAAATTGAGCAAACTCCAGAGGACAGCGGAAGACAGGAGGGCATGGTATGATGTGGTCCACAGGGTCGCAAAGAGTCGGACTTGATTGTGTGACTGAACAATGAGTTCTAAGCTGATCAGGGGAGAGGAGCAGTGAAGAGCTAGCTTCTGATCCCACTCACCCCCCCCCCTGGAAAATTTGTTGCATTCCATTCTTGCAGGAACTCGGCAAAGTTTTTTGGGGGCAGGATCAGATGACAACTACCTGCTGATCTCTCTGATCGCCACCCCCTCCAATTCTCTGCATCCCTACAAAGGCTGGGGCTCAGCGACGTTTTCTGGGCAGGAGATTAAAACTGAGCCTCAGCTGGTTGAGTGGGGCTACCATCCTTCAGGTGAGGAACTCTGGAATTCTCCCAGAATTACAATTTATCTCCAGACTAGACATCGTTTTTTCTACAGAAAATGGCAGAGGGTGGACTCTGTAGCATCCCCCCCTGATCTCCAGGAATTTCCCGATCCAGAGCTGGCAACCCTATGATTTTCACCCCAACCCTGGCTGTGGCCCAGCCTTGCAGGACCTCAGAGAGAAGTTATAGGTTTCCCTTCCATCCAGCCAACTTTCTCATGCAAATTCCATCTCTGCCCCAACATTCACATTATGAGGAAAACACAGGTCTGGGGCCTTCTGCTTCCTTCGTAACATGCAGTTCCAGATGGTGAAAGAACAACTGAGAAAGTTTTCCTTCAAGGCTCTTTAAAAAAAAAAAAAATTATGTGTTTATGTTTTTACTGACAAGGGTTTTTTTTTTTTGGATTTTTTGTGATTCCATAGACTACTTATTTGTCTTTTTTAATCATTTGTCATTGGGCATTTCAGAAGCAACCTATTTTGCGCCTTCTGTTCACAAGCACTTTGAATGTTAAAACACATCATGTCAACACTAAAACCTTGTCAGAACCCACAAGTCCTCTCATATTATCCGCTGTTTCTCCAGCCATCCCTGAGCTGTTGTGTGTGTGACACTCCTGAGCATTAATTTTTGTAAAATTAAAAAGTCATTAGCATCTCCTCAGTCTCACATGTATACCTTTCACCTCACTGAACTGAAGCTACCGCCTATACACAATATCTTCTGCAGAGGTCAGTAGGGTCAAAGGTAACAACAAAAGATTCTCCTCCCAGCATCCAGCGAGCAGTTAAGGCTGATTGAAAACAGACTCAGGATGCAGAAAGGGGCTGTTTTATTTTAAACAAAATTTCATTTCCAATGGATACTTATAAAGACATTCATCCTAGGTACTTGGGAAAAGCTGAAGGAGAAACCACGGCCCAGTCAAGAGCTCGGTTAACAGTCATAAATCTTCAAAGCCTCGAGGAATTAAGACTGTACGAAATGGCATTTGTACCTCTGCCTCATTTCATATTTAAACGCTGGCAGTCTCATCATCCAACGGCATCCAAGGCCTACGTGCAGATTTGAGGAAAAGGAAGAAATGGAAATTAAATGTTAGAAGCCCACAGCGATACTTTTAGAATGGCCACAGAGCATATTTGTGGACTATGGGACAATCCAGCAGAGTTCTTTCAGTCTAAGTTATCCTTTTTATTTCAGTGGGTTTTGTTGTTGTTGTTGTTCAGTCACACAGTTTAGTCTAGGCAGGAGTAAACTCTTCCTTAGCGTTGCATTGGTACTGTAGCAAGAGCAGAGAACAGCCCAACTTTTGGCCATGCCCAGGCTAGAATAGAGGTACCAGAGACATGGATCAGATCTGCCATATACATACAGGCCCTTCAATTCCAGTGATGAGAACAGATTCCAATAAGGGCTGCTGCCACTGCAAGTCATGGTGGTCCTTGGCACAGCTCCCAAGTAGCATTCCTTTCCACATTTAAGAGTAACAGTATTTCTGTACATTCCCAGGGCAATCTTGCTGGGTGCTGGGATGTGGCCAAAAGAGTGATTCAAATGTAAATTTTTTACTAGGGATGGGCACAAACTGGGAAAATGCAGTTCATGATGGTTTGTGAGGTTCATGATGTGGTAGAACAGCCCCCTGATGTGCTAGAGACACCAAACTCACAGGCAATCTTCGGCTGACTCTCCTGTACCTGCCATCCAAGTTTGGTGAGGATTGAAATAAATGCCCATCTCCAAAGAAGGTGCCTCCATCCTCTAATGTTTCCAATGGAGGAAAAAACCTGCAAAATAGGAAGGACAATAGAAGCTCAGCAGAACAGAATCAAAGTCCCAGAGGGTTTCTGCAGTAGAAACTGAAGGGGGGCATTTTTGCAAGCCCAGCAGAACCAATGCAATGTGCCAAGAAGAACCAGTGGCACTGTGGCACTGCAAACCCAGCAGGACTAAGGTCAAGCCACAGAATCTCTGAAGTAGTAACTGAAGGTGGTGGTGGTGGTGGGCATTTTTAAGTCCAGCAGAATCAGGGCAATATACAGAGTGCCAGCAGTACCAGTGCAATCAAAGAGTGCACAGCAGAATCCAGTGCCATTGAGGCAATGCCAGCTCAACAGGACCTGATGCCTAGCACAGAATCATACTCCAAGCAAGGGGGGAGGGGTTGCAAGTCTAGCAGAACCTGTGGAATGTACTAGTGCCCAGCAGAATTCAGTGCTATTGTGGCAATGCCAGCTCAGGACTGATGTGAAGCACAGAATCACTCACCAAACAAGGGGGGTGCAAGTCCAACAGTATCAGTGCGATGTACTAGTGCCAAGAAGAACTTAGTGCTATTGCACTAATGCCAGCTCAATAGGACTGATGTGAAGTACAGAATCACAATCCAAGCAGAAGGGGTTGCAAGCCCAGCACAACGAGTTCAATGTACAGAATGCGCAGCAGAACCCAGTGCCACTGTAGCAATGTACATAAAAGAGGACTAATGTCAAACCAGAGAATCCCTGCAGCACAAACTGAAAGGGGACTTATTTTAAGCCCAGCACAACTAGTTTAGTGTACAGAATGCCCAGCAGAACCCAGTCCCACTGTGGCACTGCAAGCTTAAAAGGACTGATCTCAAAGCAGAGTCACAAGAAATCCCAGTGAGGGGGAATTTTGCAAGCTAAGCAGAACCAGTTGCAATGTGCAGAATGCCCAGAAGAACCCAGTACCACTGGCATTGCAAGTTTAAAAGAACTGATCTCAAAGCACAGAGTCACAAATCCAAGCAGGGGGCTCCATGCAAGAAAATGGGAAGGGAACACAAAGGAATGCCAGCAAAGTGGGGGGGGGGAACCCTCTTGAAACTGATGTGTCTACTTTGAAATCGGAAAGAGTGTTTCTAAGGCTGGAGAATATCACCACCCCCTGTTGCTTTGAAATTCTGTAAACATTTTGTTTGAGGGGAGACAGTCTGTCTGGAAATGCATCCATGAAGGAATTGGCATGAACCTCCACAAACTGCTTGAAAGTCCATGGAAAGTTGGCATTAGCTGACCTGCCACAAACTTCAGGTTGCAAACCATGAACCAGCCAAAATCAATCACAAACTTTAAGTTCATGAGCCGGTTTGTGCCCATCCCTATTTTTTACCCCACTTTTTGAAGACATATTAATCAGTGAAGTGAGAGTTGCAGTACACATTAGTGACTGCAAGCCACATTCTGCAAATCACAATGAGAGCATACAAAGTATGTGGGATATAAGTCTAAAAAGTAACAAGGGTCCCAATCTGAGGGCAAACACAGAGAGCCCTGCTAGAGAAGCAACAATTGTGTCACGGGCTGGAGTGCAAGCGGAGCGAGAGAAGGATAGTCCGGGTCCAGTCCAAGGTCAAAAGTCAGGAGCCAAGTAACAGAGTTCAAGGTACAAACCGGAAGCGTAGTCTTTCAGAGCCAGAGTCGCGGGAAGCAGGAGCCAAATAACAGAGTCCAGAGCACAAACCGAAAGTGTAGTCATCAAAGCCAGAGTCGAGGAGCTGAGAGGTCAAAGCAGGAAACAGGAACTGGGAACATGGGCGAGGTGGGTGCAGAGTGTTGTCAAGCTGACTAGTTGCTGGCATCAGGAACCGACAGGGGGTGAGGAGCTAAGTATCCCTCCGGGGCTGTTGTCAATTAGCGGCCAGCACGTGTGTCCTGGTTCCTGTTAGAACTCAGGGCTGAGGGACCGCCTGTTGCACAGGCGCACCTCTCGCCACCGGGATGCCAAGTCCCGCCAGCGTTGGTCTCGCAAACGGGCCACCGGTGGGGGCAAATCAGGGGAGCTGTCCAATGTACGTTGTTCCACCTCAGCTGTTGTCAGAGTGGGCTCCGCATCTTCACTGGTGTCAGGTGTAGATTCTGCCGGAGCCGGGAGCTCATCCTCAGCAGTACTCAGGATTTCTGCTGGGGCTGGAAGCTCATCCTCGGCAGTACACATGACAAATTGCCCAAATCAGGCCACAGAATCCAGTCCCAGCCATCTGGCCCCTGTGAACAGCCCTAGTAGTCAGATGGGGGTAAGGGGGTGGGGAAGGAAGGAGGAATCTTACAGTTGGCATCTATTTGTGCAAACAGTTCCTTCCCAGGTTATATATTTATTCATTTTTATTTCTAATCCATGTTTCTCACTGGGACTCAAGGCAGACTGAAAGGTTGAAAGAACTATTCAATCACTCAATTGATTACAAAACACGAGAACATCTATATATCTAATGGTGAAGTGTGGCTCCCCCTCTGTGGATATCTAAATCCATGGACTGGAGCCATACTGACACTCAACAGATTTTCCTACAAACTTGGAGGACCCTCCCAGATTTGCAGAAAACTCTGAAAAAAATACATTGGGGGGAGTTAAATTCCCCCCAAAAGAAAAGATCATAGAATCATAGAGTTGGAAGGGGCCTCCAGAGTCATCTAGTCTGACCCCCTGCACAATGCAAAAAAAACACAAATACCTCCCCCCACACGCCCCGTGACCACACCCAGAAGATAACAAAAAAATGCCCAGGATCTCCAGGCAAACTGGCCTGGAAGAAAATTGCTGCCTGACCCCAAAGTGGTGACCAGCATTTCCCTGGCTGTGTAAGAAAGGGCCACAACAACTAAACAATGATGCAACCCTTCCTGCCCTCCCTCTCATGGTCTGCCTAAATTCACAGAATCAGCATTGGTGTCAGATGGCCATCTAGCATCCCTTGCCCCAGACTGAGAGTTCCTACCTATATCTTGTGGCTAATAGCCACTGATGGACCTCTGTTCCATATGCTTATCTAATTCTCTCTTGAAGCCCTCCATGCTTGTAGCTGCCACCACCTCCTGTGGCAGTGAGTTCCATGTGTTAATCACTCTTTGGTGAAGAAGGACTGCCTTTTATCCGTTCTAACCCGACTGCTCAGCAATTTCATGGAGTGCCCACGAGTTCTTGTATTGTGAGAAAGGGAGAAAAGTACCTCTTTCTCTACCTGCTCTATCCCATGCATAATCTTATAAACCTCGGTCATGTCACCCCTCAGCTGTCGTTTCTCCAGAAGGCATGGCTAGATACAAGCTAACATCTGTTCTACTATGACTTGGAATGAAGAGACATCTAAAACTGATGCAATTGAAAAGACAAACGTGCATTGCAGCCAATCAGGTTGGTTCAATTGCCCCTCTACCCACCTGTGTCCCCTTTCCCCTTCTACCCGGGGAGAGTTAACAAAGCACCCAGAGGCAGTGATCTGAGACAGGGAGAAACTACAGCTTTCTCCTTTTCTTGTGGAACCCTACATGGCGTAAGAAGGTCGAGGGTTGCCTTGCATACCCTTTCCTATCTGAGTCCTGGGCAGGGAGTAATGGGTGGTTCCCACTACAGGGCTCCATACGAACGGAGAAGACAGCACAGCTTTTATCCATCTCGGGCTCACCGAGGTGGGCCGCTCTGCTAGCTTTCCCTGGATGGAAGAAGGGGGAACATAGCCGGAGCAGTAGCACGCCACAGGGGTGGGCAGGGAAACATAAGACAGCCAGCTGAAGTCATGTTTGATTCTCTCGGATGCACATCTGTCTGTTCGACTGCACAGCCAGGAGAAAGCTGAGCTCAGAGCATGACCAAGCAACACGCTGTGAATCCTCGTTTGATCTTACGTCTGTCTTTTGCAATTGATCCTGCTACTTTATAGGAAGGCCAGTAAAGGAACTAAGTGGGAATGCACCCGTGAAGCCAGCTGCCGTCCCAGAAAGCTCACAGTTCACATCACGGGTAGAGAGCAAGAAGTACAGAAAGATGAGATAACAGTTGGCCCTTTCCACACTCTCCTGTTAATCCACATTCACCACAGCGTCTTCCAAGCAATTCTGCACTAAAATTGAATTCAACCTTTTTATTTCAGGGTGGGTTTTTTTCTGTTCTGCATGACATTACGTCCCTTTAGTGGTCAGCCCGGTTTCAGCCCGCTGTTGCTTGGGGTTTTTTGGATGCTGTTTCGCTGCAGACTTAAATTGCCTCGACGTGAACACTGAGAAAATCCAGAGTGGCAGGCAAATGCAGGAAGGACCAGTAAGAGGGACTTAAGCCAGTAAGCAAGCCAAAATCGCAACAGGTCAAGAGGTCATGGCAGCGAATAGGAATTTAAGAGCTAATTTCGTTACCTGATGGAACAGTGCCAGACAGAGATCTGATGCTTTCCTATTGCTCTGCTCAAGGGTGATCTTTTTTAAGGAGCTTGAGCACTTTGATCTCAGACGGAGAGTCTCCTTTTCCATCTGGAACAAACTCCATTTTTGTAAACATGGCGCTGCAGACCGGAAGGTCTGTAGTTCAGCAGTTCAAGACCCCCGAGTGCTGCGTGACAGAGTGAGCTCCCATCTCTGGCCCCAGCTCCTGCCAACCTAGCAGTTCGAAAGGAAGAAATTGCAAGTAGATAAATAGGTACCGCTTTGTTGGGAAGGTAACAGCATTCTATGTGCCTCAGTGTTTAGTCATGCCAGCCACATGACCATGGAAACGTCTTTGGACAGCACTGGCTCTTTGGCTTGAAAATGGAGATGAGCACCACCCCCTAGAGTCAGATTTGACTAGCTTTCGAGCAAGGGAAACCTTTACCTTTTAAGTATAAAAAGGGAACTGTTTCCACTACCATCAAGAGCTAAAATGTGCAAAATTGTGCCTCTTCAAATTCAAATTATATTTTATATTTGTCTGCCTTCAGCAGAGGAAGACCACAGTACAGCAGGCAGAAATGTGGGCGGCACACCACCAGTAACACAAATAGGAATGCTCAGACATCTTCCAGTTCGGTTATGTTGCATCAGGCTCTCATTAAATGAGATGCCTGCAGTGAGTCAGGTCAGGGTTCCCCAACCCATGCCCCAGGCAGACATTAAACAGGGGACTCATCTTAAAAGTTATCTGAGGAGTTATTCTTTTCTCAGAATGGTGGCAGGGCATGAGAAGAGGCTTCAACTTTCTCTTGCATGCCATTTTCGGCAGCGAAAATGGCTGCAGGGATGGCTGTTTGTCTTGTTGCTGGGACTACGTATACTGGGATCATGAGAATGAAGACATGTGGTCACTGGCAGCAGGACAAATGTGCCTGCTTGCTGAAGAAAGGTTGAAGCCCCTTCTTATGCCGCTTCATGAAAATCATATTCCCCAAACCGCTTTTAAGGTGAGTGCCTTGTTGAACAGATGATTGTGAGTCAGGCCAGAGATTCCCCAACCCAACCCAACTCAGGTCAGGTGTCTCGTGTAAAGAGAACCTCACCTGTGAGCAGGGAGACCACTTTAGTCAATCTGTTTGGTTGTTTGGGAGCAGTTTGAGCCTATTTGTCAAGTAACTTTCTGTGCATTCGAACAGTACAGTGCAATCCGCAAGGTTTCATGCATGTGCATTCTCACTGTTGGAAAAGGCCATGTCTGGTGTACAAAGAAGAAGAGAGGAAGACCCTGCAGGGAACAGCAAGAAGATAATTAGGCAGGGTAGTCATTCCTTGTCTGTCTCCAGATTGCTACTTGTAGGGCAATTTCCCCCTTCTTCTCAGAAATGCCACACTCCATCTTACCCTCTCTCTCAGCTACAGATGTAGTTAGAAACCTATCTCTGCCTCTCCTCTTTCCAATCAAGTATGTTAATTCCTAAATAAACTTTTGTCTACTCTTTAATCAGGTTGTACCCTGTTGCTGCATTAATTACTCTTGCCAACGCTCATGTAGCCTGCTGAGAGTCCTAGCTTACCCCATCCCCCACAAAGTTGTCATCACTGCACACCCCTGGGCAGCCAGTTGCATAAGTAAATAGTCAGCAAATCAATTAGATATCCAGTGACATTCAACATCATTTTTTGCATCTAATTATTTGATGTTCACCCTGACCTGGATGGCCCAGGCTAGCTCAATCTCATCAGACTGTAGAAAAACAACCTGGGTCGACCCCTCGTTAGTACTTGAACGGAAGACCTCCAAAGTAATCCAGGGTTGCTAGAAAGAGGCAGGCAATATCAATCCACCTCCGTCTGTCCCGTCTTTTTTTTTTTTGCAAAAACCCTCCTAAAAAGGAGAGAAATTTATTCTTTTTATATATAGAAAAAGGTAGGGTATATAGAGGGACTAAGAAAAGGGCAGAGTGAGTATCCTGTTAATGGGGGTTAGATTAAGTTAGTATAGATACATTTTTTGACGGTCACCGCGGTCGAAGAGTCTTCTTTTTAGATTAACAAAAATCCAAAATAGCTCTGTTAATCAGGTTAGTAGTGTCCTTTGGGGTTAGTTATTAATCAACTCCTTTCAGACGTCTCATGAACAATCATTTCTTTGGTTGTCTTCCTTTAGTGTCTCTCAGGTTATACGATGGGCCCTCTTTAGCTTTCCCACCTCCCGCACCGGCACCTCCCTCCTCTGGACCGCTGTCATCTTCGCTACTTGTCCAAGTTGCGAGAGCTGCATCTTCCTCTGAGCTGGCGTGCCTCTTCAGGAACTCTTGTGCTTTGAAGATAGAGTCAATCTTTTCTCTTTTATCCTTGTACTTGAACACTAGGCCTTCCGGGAACGACCATCTGTACGTGATCTGGTGCTTTTGTAGAAAGTTGGTCAATCCTTTATACGCTTTCCTCTTCATCCGAATTTCATATGGCACATCTTTCAGAGTTCTGATAATCTGTTCTCCAATTTTCAAGGGCACCGCTGAGACTGCACGCAAGATTTGATCTCTAGTATTCTGTTTAACAAACTTGACCACCACTTCTGCTGGCAGGTTATTTTTCTTTGTAAAGGTGGAATAGGCCCTATAGACCTTATCCATCTCTTCTTTTATTTCACGCTGATCCCTGCCAGTTACTGGTGCCAAGGCATTTGCTAGTATAGATCTGAGATCTTCATTATCTTCTTCTTTAATGCCCTGAAAACGAAGCATCAGATTCGATTTCTCCATTTGAAGCATCAAAATCCTTTTTTCTTGCTCATCTTGATGTTTTTCTAGTTTGTTGACCTTTTTCTTAACTTTTCCGATGTCTTCCGTCGAGACCAAGCATTTTTGCGCAATATCCTCCATCTTCTTAGACGTTTCTGTCAGTTGCTTTTGTTGGCTGCTGAGGACACCTTCCATGCTAGTTAAAGTTTCGCTGATTTTCTGTATTTGAACCAGCAGAGGGTGCAGTAGCTCGCTTGTCTGTTGACTGACAGCAGGCTCTGGGGGGGGTTACCCGGGCCGGAAGTCCCGCCTCCCTTCTTTTCCGGTTTGAAAGGGACCTTCTTCATGGCCGACATCTGCTTTATTTGTTTACTTTTTAAAAGTTCGTGACACGTCCCTCAGGAAACCCGCTTACACTCAGGCTTCAGTAGCACCCCAAAGGTATTTTCATCAACCCTTCTTTCCTTATAACCCCCTTCGCTTTCTTTTAAAAGTCCCGCTTCTCACTGGGGGGGGATTCCCCCTCCTCCCAAACGCTCATTCGCTCGAGGGAAAGGATTCGGGTTTTCGCTTCAAAGTAAGACCTTCGACTCACGGTTCACCGCCGCTTCTTCTTTTGCTTTAATTCATATCGCTGTTCCTCACTCCTGGAAGTCGGTGGCGCTGCTAAGTCCCATTACGGGCACAACGCAGCGGGGCCGATTGGGGCGGGGAGAAAGCCTCAATTTCCCGGCTGTCTGCCGGCAAAGAGGCTACTCCCCAAGCGCCCCCGGTTCGGAGCCTTATCCTAAGGCTCACTAGGGTCTTTCGCATAAGCGAAGACCCCCTGACTGCGTGTGGGCTAGCCGCCTCCGGGATCGTCCCGAGACGCGGCCGCCATTCGCAACGCCAGAAACCGAAAACCTCCGTCTGTCCCGTCTTGAAAACCTCATGAGGGGTCATGGTAAATTGGCTGTGACTTGGCTGCATTTCCCACTACTGCCACCATTTGGCGTTCGCGATTCTGCATCTAGCATTCGCCCCACATTTTCTCAACTGGGAGAAGAAAGTGCAGCTCAAAACCACATTCAAATACCTCAGGACAATACTGTACTGACTGCAAAGTCACCCCTGAATGGCCATAGATCTATGCAGACGGTACCATAAAATCTGATGATCAAAGGAAGTGAAGGCAGCATGCAATGCAGAGGGGAATTTCTGTTCTAATGTGGGTTTTGTAAAACAACGGAGGGAAAAGCCAATGCAGAATTGCCCTGTGTCATTGAGATTAATTTGACCCCCCACACACGCACACACATTATTTAATTGCCTGACCTGACCACCCACATGACCCTGGGGGAGAATCAGTTTCACCCACTGCAGATGCAACAGCACTTGCAAGGAAACGAAACTTCACCACCACAGCTACCGTGCAGCTGCAAAGAGATATGATTCAGTGGGGACAAGGGAAATGGATCCAAGGCTTGGCTCATGAGCCGCTGTGGCCGTCAACCAGGGTAGGTTTGTCAGCTGAACCTGTGTTCTGTAAAACTCACAGCATCCCTACACACAAGTAGAGGCAGCTACCGATTCCAAAGGGGGAAACGGAGGACCTAACGCTATCCAGTACAAGCACAGTTCCCAGAATCAAGGCATAAATCCACTGGTCCTGTCATAGGGCTGCCAAGTCCCCCCCGGGGGGCAGGGATTCCCCCGCCAAAAGGGGCCCCAATCCGCCAGTCTGGATCTGGCCAGCGGGGGGAACCCCACCCCTGAAGTGGCCAGATCAGGCCGACATGCCCAGAGCAATTTCATCACCCAAAAGTGACGTAATGATGCTGGGCACGTCACAGGGCAACGCTCTAGCAATCACCCTAAAAACTCTATGGTACCAAAGCGCATGCACAAGACTCCCGAACCGGGACCAGGCCCCCCTGCTATTGCAGATAAGAGACTTGGCAACCCTATCCTGTCAGAGCATAGACAAGGCCATAAGCAGCCACACCCGGATCCTGAGTAAGTATCCTCTGGGCCTTAACGTCACTTATTGGAGGTGGAGAATTTAAATTCAGCATGCAAGAAATTCTGTTCTATTGACCAAGCAAAGGCAGTGGTGTTGGAGGAATTTTATGGATAGCGTGCACTGCCAAAAAGACAGATAAGGGGATTCTAGGTGAATTCAAGCCTGAACTCTCCCCTAGAAAGTAAAAATGACCACACTTTGGCTATTGCACTTTGGTCACGTCACGAAGAGCCAAGATGTAATGGAAAAGACAATAATGCTAAGAAAAGTTGAAGGCAACGGGAAAAGAATACAGAGCTAACATGAGGTGGATTGACTCAATAAAGGAAGCCAGGGTCCTCCGTTTGCAGGACCTGAGCAAGTATGTTAATCATGGGACATTTGAGGGGACATTAATTCAGTGGGTTGCCGTAAGTAGGAAGCAACCTGACAGAAAGTAACGCACACTCCACTTCCCATTGCCCTTCACTATTGAATATAAATTTTTAGGGCTCTTTTTGTAGCAGGAACTCCTTTGCATATTAGGCGACACACCCCTAATGTAGCCAATCCTCCAAGAGCTTACAGAGCTCTTCTTACAGGGGCTACTGTAAGCTCTTGGAGGATTGGCTACATTAGGGGTGTGTGGCCTAATATGCAAAGGAGGTCCTGCTACAAAAAGAGCCCTGATTAATTTTGTTAAACCATGAGGAAAATACTTTGTTCCCTACTGTAGTCATTGGGAACACTGCTTACGTGTCATGTTAAAAAAAGGGGGGGTGAATCAAAGGGCTGGCACAGACTCCCGCTCATCTCCCTGGGGCTAACTTCAGAGCCGTTCTTGATAAACTTGTACCATGTTTTATAATAATTAGAGAAACCCACCCAAGTAAGAAACAGCTGTCTGTGCTTAAGATCATTTATGAATAATATGATATTGTTAGGATTCTCAGTGGGGCTGTGCACAGTAGTGGTTAGAATGTCGGACTAGAATCTGGGAGAACCAGGTTCGAATCCCCACTCTGCCATGGAAGCCTGCTGGGTGACCTTGGGCCAGTCATGCACTCTCAGCCTAACCCACCTCACAGGATTGTTGTGAGGACAAAAGGGAGGTGAGCCACACTGGGTCCCCACTAGGGAGAATGTGGGGTACAAATGAAACATATCAATAAAAATGGATTTTCATTGCATTTTAGAAAACATCCTTATAATAAGATTGTGCGTGGAAACTATAAGACACACTTTAATACAGATATATTAAGTTGTTACATTTAAGCACAAGACACTTCCACCTCTATTTTTGTTTAAATCAGGAATTGGACCAATCCAGCCAAACCATTACAGCCGTCCACATGAATCTGAACAAAGTTCACAGATCAAAGCAAACGTCAGCAGTCTATCACCTGTCAAGTCTGTGAGCTTTCCGGTGGTTGGTTGAACTTCTGTGCCGTTCCAGAGGAGTTGCTCACTGGAAACTGTGTGGGATATGAAAGCAAAAATAACAGGACCAGAGAAGGCCAGAGAGGTGGGTGGGGGTGAGAAGAAACCGACTGCCACAGTTCTAGGGAAAAGATGGCGGCAGTAATGGTGGTTGCCCAGGAGGGGGAAGTGACCAGAGACAATGAGAAATCCGTCCACCTGGAAGCCCCAACAGTGACCCGAGGAAGCAAGGACGCAGATGAAATAACCAAGTCTTTTCCGATACAGTACTTACATGTCAGCATTACTCAGCTCAGCCAAATTCTTCTTGAATGCAAGAGGCTAGTAACCATGGTGATTCATGCTGTGAGAAAGAAAAGGTTAGTGCTGAAGTCACCTTTATATCCAGTAGTATTTTGGAAACGGGCATCTGTTGCCTTCCTTCACCCTGCCCGGATTTTTGCCAACAACACTCTCCACGAGGAGAAGATGTAGTCAAGAAAGTGCAGTGTATATGGAGTGTAGACTTGCCCACATCTCCTCCTCCTCCTCATTGCTTCCTACCAACAGCACTAGTCCCCCTTTGGTTTTTTTGCTCCATCGTGCACTATCATAAGGGAAATATGTGGCATAGCCTCCCTAGGCCAGTTCTGACATCATAATCAAAGAGGCCAAACAAAGGAAGGGCTGTTGTCATCGTGACTGCATACAGGCAACTGAGAGACAACTCTCCAACATCACATGTGAGGCATCTGAGACAGACAAGAAAGAAAGAAAATAATCATGCGATTTCCCTAGGGTGGCCCAGCAGGGGAACTCTGTTTTTGCAGAGCGCTTCCCTGCAGGTGGCCAGCTGGTTAGCTGCGGGGGGGGGTGGAATCCCACCCTCAACTGGTCCGAAGGTGGTGTGATGAGCTCACCTGGAATCAGCTACAAACCATAGAGTTTTGCCAAAAAAACTACAGTGTCACTCCCCCAATGGCGGCAACGTGATGATGGCACTCGGTGCTTTTTGGTAGAAAAAGCCCAGCAGGAACTCATTAGCATAATAGGCCATACCCAACAACAGGAGATCGTTAGCATATTAGGCCACACCCCTAACAGCACAGCTCATTAGTATATCAGGCCACACACCCCATGTTACCAGAAGTGTGGTCATTCAGCCACACCCACCTTTTGCTTCTTATTCTGTTTACCTTGTTCGTTGTCAAAACCCAGGGCTTTTTTTGGAGCAGGAACTCCTTTGCATATTAGGCCACACAGCCCTAATGTAGCCAATCCTAATGAGTTTCTGCTGTTGGGGGTGGCCTATTATGCTAATGAGTTCCTGCTGGGCGTGGCCAACTTGGGAGCCAGCCAGAACTCCGTTCCTGTGGGTTCCTGCCCAAAAATAGCCCTGATGGCACTTCCGGCAATGTCATTGCATCATGTGCGCAAAGCACACATGGCAGAAGATCCTGGAAAGGACCAAGGATCCCCCTGCTGGCTTCCAGGCAGGACCAGTTTGGTGTAGTGGTTAAGTGCGCGGACTCTAATCTGGGAGATCCAGGTTTGATTCCCCACTCCTCGACTTGCAGCTGCCGGAAGTGGCAATTGCATGCTATTTAACAGAGCTGAGGCTCTGGAGTCTTGGCTTGCGCTTGCTGACATTGCTAATAAAGTAGAACTGATCACTAGGGCTTTGTGGTCTGTTCATCCAGGGAACCCACTATTTAACAGCGGGCTAGTAAGAATCATGGCTACCGTTCTAAGTACTACTGAGGAGGGCACAGGAACGAAGGAAGCCCTTGACCTGGGGGTGAACAGGGCAGGGGCTAGTTGGGTGCTAAGTTAAGACATGTAGGCAAAAAAAATATACAAGTTTGTCTAGGGCATCAGGTAGGGGGCAAGAGGGAGGCTGCCTTCTCCTTTCCTCCCTTCTCAAACAGTAACTCTCCGAACATTTTTGAAGCTTTGGTTCACATGCTAACATTGCATCCTAGCTGAGTCCATTTGGTCAATGGCTAGTGGGCATGAGTCAGTATAGGATTGTTTTGTGGATGAACTACGAGCATTCTTTCTGTCTCTCTCTCTCTCCTGTTTTTTGTTGTTGTTGTTGTTGTTTTTTGCAGAAGATAGAATGTTCCTGCTTTGGTGGAACTCCTGGGCTGCTCCATCCCCATATCAGTGTTCCCTCAAAGCCGAGTTAGTGTGAGCCAGCTCACAGTTTTTTTTAGCCTCTGGCTCACACATTTTTATTTTAGCCCAGGAAGGATGGCGCCGGAGCGAACTAATTTATGGCGTAGCCAAATCACTCACTCACAACTTTCATGCCAGTAGCTCACAGCTTAGAAGGAGCATTGCCCCATATAGCCTTCCAGGTAAAGTTGCCCACTCAGGGTTGGGGAAATACTTGGAGATTTTGGGGGTGGAGCCTAGGGAAGGCGGGGTTTGAGGAGGGGAGGGACCTCAGCAGGATATAATGCCATAGAATCCACCACCCCCCAAAGCGGCCATTTTCTCCAGGGATACCGATAACTGTAATTTGGAGACCAGCGGCAATCCTGGAAGATCTCCATCCACCACCTGGACTCTGGCAATCCTGCTTCTGGGCTATCTGCAGGTTGCTTTTAGTATATAGATAAGACAATGAAAAATAAAACAGGAAGAGGGAAGATTAGTTAAAACCCAAGCAGTTTCATTAAAAAAAACCAACAACACACCAAACCAGTGGGCAGAAGTGCAGAAAGAGAAATAAATGAAATGGATGTGATACAATGTGTATGGATTTCAGTCAAGAACGGACTACTCTGCCTCCCGGTGATCTAGAAGAAGCCATACATTAAATCGGCTTGAAGTGCCAGGCAATCCAATCATTTCCAAAACAACCATTCTTCTAGAAAGCCTGAAGAATGATCATTCGATGAAAAGAAATTACAGCCATCGCATTTGTTTCTGAAGTATATACTCCCCCACTCACATGCTACAGGGCTTTCGTTGAGTCCTTAGAAAATGAATTTTGTCGCCACGTTAAAGCAGCCTTGTCTAGCCTACAAGTTTAATCAAACAACAGTATTTGCAATTCAAATCATTCTGAAGAAATAAGGCTAAATTCTAGAGGACAACTACAAAGGAGATTCCTGATTGCCATCGTACAACATACTTACAAAATGTTTTGCAATCCCAAGCAGAGGACTGCAGATCTGAAACAGCCACACCCTTCTGAGCCCACTGATGATTTTACACTGTATTGTTGTATTTTATTTTGTTGTGTAAGCCACTCTGAGCCACCCTTGGCCGGGAGGGTGGGACAAAAATGTAATAAACAAATAAATAAACTCTTTTTTTTGCTGTCAAGTCATGACCCTGGTATTCCTTGGAGGTCTCCCATCTAAATAATAGCCAGGGCCAAACCTGCTTAGCTTCTAGATCTGACAAGATCGGGCTAGCCTGGCTATCCAGATCAGGGACCCCCCCCCAAAAAAAAACTTAGTTTAATGTAAGACTGCACTGTAAGACTCTTTGGTTGCAACCCAATGAGAAAAGAACCTTTAGAAGGAGTATTTAATGGCTGATAGAGAAGACTGAAGGGTTTTGGCAGCTTCAGCGAATAGTTTGAGGACCCAGATTCCTTAGGATTTTCATGATGTCCTGGTTTCAGGAACTGCCCAAACCATCAAACACACACAAAAAGGTTTCCAGCGTAACTAGAACTTTCATGAAGACCAGGAAGCGCACAGGAGGAGAAAGCACAATGGGAAGCAATTCCTGAATGTTTTTCACTTTGTTAACCTCAAAAAATATTTTCATTTGGATTGAGTTTAGGGGGGCGGGGCAGAATAGACCATTTCATATTTCTTTCAGCCGGTCAATTTGCCTGTGGAAATATTTAGTATGAAATTTATTTTCTATGAAGTTTTGTAGAAAATCTCATTGATTTATGGACACAAGGAGCTTTGTGCCAGTTTCGTGTAGTGGTTAAGTGCATGGACTCTAATCTGGGAGAACCGGGTCTGATTCCCCCCTCCTCCACTTGCACCTGGCTGGATGACCTTGGGCAAGCCATAGTTCTGGTAAGAGCTGTTCTTGATAAAGAGCAGTTTCTGTCAAGAGCTCTCTCAGCCCCACCTACCTCACAGGGTATCTGTTGTGGGGAGGGGAAGGGAAAGGAGTTTGTAAGCCGCTCTGAGACACCTTTGGGTAGTGAAGGGCGGGGTATAAATCCAATCTCTTCTCTCTTCTTCGTCTTCTTCTTAACACTCTATTTCTCGTTGGAAAGGGGAAAAAAAGACTTGCTTGTGATCTTAACCACAACATGAAAAACAAGGCATAAATTAATTTCAATGATGTTTTTTTATCTGCTCTTTCTCTGAAATGATTTTGATGTTCTGCCTAATGATTATTAGAGCATGCAGACTCCAATTATGCAAATATGACAAGAAAATTCTTGTCAACAAATGCTTAAATGAAGAGGGAAGTCAAGACAGAGGAAAGGGATGTGCCTTCCTTGTTTTTTTATTGTACTTGTAAGATACAGACGGCTGTGACGCAGAGAGAGACTGAACAAAGTTTGAGTCCAGTGGCACCTTTAAAACCAACAAAGTTTAATTCTGGGTATAAGCTTTTGTGTGTGTGTGTGCTACAGGATACCGTGATAGCAGCGGCAGCAGTAATGAAGAAGAGGAGGAGGAAGAGAAGGTTTTATATTCCTTATAAGGAGTCTCAAAGCAGCTTACAATCGCCTTCCCTTCCTCTCCCCACAACAAGCACCTTGTGAGATAGGTGAGGCTGAGGGAGTTCTGCAAGAACTGTGACTGGCCCAGACCCATAGCCATGGGGGACCTCACAAGGGTGATGCCCCCTCCTGAATTTGCCCTGCCCCCTCACCATTGGGCATGGGATGGCCCCACCCTCCCCGCTTAGCTGGCGCCCGCTGTCTGCTGCCCAAGAGCAAGGTGGGAAACTGGCAGGGAAGGCCCGGAGCAGCTTCAGGTAAGCTGGTAAGAGAGGTGAGGGGTGGAGGGAAGCTTGGCTGGCCCACCC
The DNA here is from genome assembly GCA_029375565.1 of Gekko gecko. Lineage (NCBI taxonomy): Eukaryota > Metazoa > Chordata > Lepidosauria > Squamata > Gekkonidae > Gekko > Gekko gecko. The sequence goes on along the minus strand of JAPDNY010000008.1, from coordinate 21,308,306 downwards.
AGAGCAACTGCAGGCAAGTCAGTGAGAGTGGGGGAGGAAGGGGAGGGAAGGTTGGCTGGCTCACCCGGAGCAGCTCCAGGTGAGCCGCTGAGAGTGGGGGTCTGGGGAGAAGCCTCAGTGGGCCTGCCAGGAGCAGCTCCAGAAGAACCACTAAGAGCAGTGAGGGGTGGAGGGAAGCTTGGCTACCTTGCTCAGAATAACTGCAGGCAAGCCGGTGGGGGAGGGGAGGTCAGCTGCCTCGCCCCGAGTTGCTCCGGGTGAGTCGGCGAGGAAGGGGCGGGAAGGTCGGCTGGCTCTCCCAGAGAAACTCCAGACAAGCCAGCAAAGGAAAGGAGATTAGAGGAGGCAGATCAGTTGGCTTGCCCAGAGCTACTCCGGGTAAGCCAGAAAGGGAAGGGAAGGGAGGGGAGGTGGGCTGGCTACTCTGGGTGAGCCAAATGACCTCCCCTCCCCTCTGTTGCCATTTAGTGGTTTGCCTGGAGCTGCTCTGGGCAGGGCCTACTGAGGCCCTCCCTTCACTCTCAGCGGCTCACCCAGAGCTGGACAAGCCAGTGAGGGGAGCAGAGGAAAGGTCGGCAGGCCTGCCCAGGGCAACTCCTGGTGAGCCGCTGAGAGCAGTGTGTGTGGGGGGAGCTTGGACCCCTTAACATTTATTTTTTTTGCCCCCTACCAAAAATGTCTGGCTACAGGTCTGGACTAGGGTCACCAGCAGGCTTCATGTAGAGGAGGAGGAGGAGGTGGATTTATACCCCCTTCACTACCCAAGGTGTCTCAGAGTGGCTTACAAACTCCTTTCCCTTCCCCGCCCCAATAGAACCTGGAAGTAGGTGGGGAATCAACCTGGTTCTCTGGATTACAGTCTGCCACTCTTAACCACCGCCTTATGCCATCTCAGAGATTGGTTCCCCTGGAGAAGATGGCTGCTATGGAGGATGGACTCTACAGCACTACGATGAGGAAGCCTCTGGCTGAAGCAAACCAGTGACACCGAAGGGCAGGGCAGGTAAAAAGGTTTGTGCCTACCCAGGGCTTTTTTTGGTAGAAAAAGCCCAGCAGGAAGTCGTTCACATAATAGGCCACACCCAACAGCAGAAAATCATTAGCATATTAGGCCACACCCTGGCAGCACAGCCTATTAGCATATTAGGCCATACCCCCATGTGACCAGAGGTGTGGTCATCCAGCCACACCCACCTTTTGCTTCTTATTCTGTTTACCTTGTTTGTTGTCAAACCCCAGGGCTTTTTTTGGAGCAGGAGCTCCTTTGCATGTTGAGCCACACACCCCTAATGTAGCCAATCCTAATGAGTTTCTGCTGTTGGGTGCGGCCTATTATGCTAATGAGTTCCTGCTGGGCGTGGCCAACTCAGGAGCCAGCCAGAACTCCATTCCTGTGCGTTCCTGCCCCAAAATAGCCCTGTGCCTACCATTGACTGAGCTCCTATATCTCAAGGGCTCTGTTTTTGTCTCAGCTGCTTTGACATCTTAGAAAGGGGCAGGGCTGGCAAAAGGGTTTGGGGAGGAAGTGAATATGAAGTTTCCAGATCAGTTCAAAGCCCTTAATGGGTCCAGTGTACCTCGATTAATCAATTCTCTCCATATGTTGCTACTCATGTTTGGAGGTCAGTCAACAGCGCTTTCTTGCAGGAACCTAAATGATCAGGGATACATTTAGCAGGAACCCACACGATAGCCACTTTACTAGCTGCTGCCTTGTGTAGTGAAACTCCACCTCCAGGATCTTCGTTCAGCCCTTCGCGTAGCAAGTCTTGCAGTCTCCCCTCAAAGTTTATTTATTTGGGGTGGCCTCTGAATAGGTTTAACAGGGAGAGGGACCCATCAGACACATTTATTTATTTATTTATTTGATTCACTTGTGCCTCACTGTTCTCCTCAATGGGGAACCAAAGTGTCTTACATCATTCTCCTCTCCTCTCCTCTCCTCTCCTCTCCTCTCCTCTCCTCTCCTCTCCTCTCCTCTCCTCTCCTCTCCTCTCCTCTCCTCTCCTCTCCTCTCCTCTCCTCTCCTCTCCTCTCCTCCATTTTGGAGTTTACGTTTGGGTGCATTTTGCAGCCCATCTACATAGACGCCTAAAGTAAGGACAGAGGTGGAAAGCTACACAAGTCTTCAGCACTGCGCATGGGAAAAGTCTTCTCCTGAATTCCAAACAACGGGCACTCTCCAAGGCCTCAATACAACAAAGGCATAGGAGGTTACAAGCAGACATGATGAAAACTGCTGGCAGTGTGGTTAGGAGACAGAACAGTTGAAGAAGGGCCATCTCAATGTCTGTTTGGACAACAAGCGGAACAGAAACAAGAAAGCAGGAGATGATAACAGGAACGGTAGAGGTCGGCGAGCAGCTGGTGGTGCATGACTAAAAATGATAGTCAAGAAAAACTAGGCCTCTCTCATTCCCACTTTTCTTCTTGGTTGTGGGTAAAACAGCAAAGGAATCCAAGTGAGGTCGAATCTGCATTTGCATTTTTAAAATCAGTTTCATGCTGCTGTGACGCTGCCTTTCTCTATGTTTGTTTGAAAGTTGTTTGGAGAAGATTCATTTAAAGCGGTGTGGAGGCGCAATGACAATGGAGCTACCACGAGAGGGCAATAAACATATGCGGATAGGCTAAATTATTCCAGCACAGTTGAAGTGCAAAAACGAAAGCAAATGTAGACAGGGGTTTTTTGAAGACGGAGTCAGAAGACTGGGACACTGGTGGGAAAGAGAAATGCAGATTTGACCAGAGATGAGGCTACAGGAAAGCCAAAAGACTTTGAAAGGGAAGATGAGCAATTGGGCCTAGGAGATTAGAAGTACGTGGCCAAGGAACGGGCTGATTCACTCACTTAAAACATTTTATGGTGTGCTTTCTGGCTTGAGGATCACTGCTGTTATGGCCTGGCGTGTTTTAATGGCATTGGCCTGTTTTTTAAAAAAATAGTTGTGTTTTAATGGCTTTGCTCAGTTTCTTAGTTGCAAGCCACCTTGAGTAGATCTTTGGAGAGTACGTTTGCCAGCCTCCAGATGACCTTCTCAGGATCCAAAGGGAGGGTTCAGGGTAGCGTGCTATGCAGGCCTGTAGCCACAGGGGGCCCTTGGTGTGACACCCCCTCTTGAATGTGCCCTGCCCTTCCTCTCCTCGTCCCCCCTTCCCCCAGGAGGCAGAGGGGGCATGTGGTGACCGGCAATGACTGCGCTTGCCGGCAGCATATCACAGCCAGCCTGCACATCTTGTGGTTGGCCAAGGGGATGGGAGAGCCTGGGATGCGTGGCGCTTCCCTCTCATGAATGGGGCAATGGGGCCAGCAGTGAGCTCCTCCCCTGCTGCCCTTGCAGCCTCATGTGATCTGGGGTGGCTGGGGTGGCGCAGGCACAGTAAGGCACCAAGGTGGGCCATTTCCCACTACCCTGCCTGCCTCCTCCATACCAGAACATAGAGGGAGAAGGAGAGCCCGGTGGGCAGGCGAGACAAATGAGTGTGGCACTTCCCTCCTCTCCACTTCTCCCCGTGCAGGTGGGCCAATCGAGGCTGGCTGGATGGTTCACCGGGACCTGAAGCAGCTCGGCCAGAGTACCCCCTCCCCTGCCTCCCCCACGGGTAGGACACACAAAACTCTCTGAAGCGTGGACCGGACAGCAAAGCCACCAGTCCAGTGTGGAGCTGGGAGGGGGCAAGGGCCGATGTTGCAAGAGGGCCGCCCACTCAGGTCGGAGCAGCCCACCAGGCTGCAGGGCCCAGCATGTCTTGCAGAGGGAGGGAGGCCTTCGTGCTCACACCCTCCCGAGTTCGAGGTCACCATCGGCCAGGTGTGACAAGGCAGGCACAGGGATGCCAGCTCCTCCCAAACGTCCTACCATTAACAGCCTTGCCCAGGTCTTGCCAACAGAGGGCCGTGGCGTCTTTTATAGAATCAATCCATCTCATGTTGTGTTGAGCTCTTTTCAATTTTTCCTAGTATTATTGTCTTTTCCAGCGACTCCTTTCTTCTCAGAAAGTGACCAAAGTATGATAGTCTCAGTTTAGTCATTTTTAGCTTTCTAGGGAAAGTTCAGGCTTGATTTGACCTAGAACACTTTATTTTACTTTCCCTTTCTTTCCCAGGGAAAAAACAGAAATTCGGAGGGAAATTGGTAACATATGCAATATTTGTTTACTTCTCGAGCCTAAACTTTATTGTCTAGTTTTAACAACCTAAAATGCATCATTTGTAGTGGAATGAACACAAAAAAAGCAGTACTACTTGGCATATTTATGACATTGGTTTTCTACAAGGAAAACCCAATACTAAAGAGAGCTGCAAACTGCTGCACTGTATGCTGCCTTTGCATGTGTCCTAATTTTTACCACCCAGGAAGTAGGGGAAAAAATGAAAATAAAAAGCATACTTTCTTTTAAGTAAAGGAAAACAAGTCTGTAACGTAAACAGAAACAGTTCCACACAGCCCCAATAGCGGCATATTAAAATGCTGAGTTAAAAGTTTATATAACATTGAAAACACTGGACGATTTGATAGTGTAGTATATGGGCTGTTGCCAGAATTAGTCATATTTAAGCATATGGTTGAGAATATGTTGGGTAGATCTACAGCAGCGATGGTCCCCAACGTGGCGCCCACAGGCCCCATAGTACCCACTGATCCATTTCCTGGCACTCACTTCTTCCCCCACAGCAGACAGTCAGTCCTAGCTTTCCAGTATCTCACTGAAGCAGAAAGTGCTTCCAAAGAGCATAAGAGGCATCACCTTTGGGCAGGGCTCTTTTTGTAGCTTTCCTTTTCATATTAGGTGACACTCCCCTAATGTAGCCAATCCTCCAAGAGCTTACAGAGCTCTTCTTACAGGGGCTACTGGAAGCTCTTGGAGGATTGGCTACATGAGGGGGTGTGTCACCTAATATGCAAAGAAGTTCCTGCTACAAAAAGAGCCCTGCCTTTGGGCATGCAGAGAGCACTTGTGTGGAGACAGCTGCCTGTGTCATAGGATTTACTTGGCTGGGAACCTCTCAACGTTTTGTGATTGGCCTCAGCCCCCACAGCAGTCGTTTTATGGTGGTGTTTGCTACTTGGTTCTCAAAATCCCCAAATGGTCTATAAATGCAATGTGGTTGGGGAAATCCCCCTAGTCTACAATACACAGAGGAACTACCGGTTAACTAACATTGCAGTTTCCTATAAAAATCTTCATGCTGTCCCTGCTAACAGCACAATCCTAGGAATGTTTTCCTGGAAGTAGGCCCACTAAGTAGGACACTGAGTAGACCTGCGTAAGACGGGACCTTGTCTCATAAAGCATTTTATTCTTCTGCTTCGAAAAACAAAACTCATCACTTGGTGGTAGGGTTGCCAGCTCTGAGTTGGGTAAAACCTGAAGATTTTTTGGGGGTGGACCCTGAGGACTGCGGGGTTTGGAGAGGGGACGGACTTCAATGGGGTCGAATGCCACAGAGTCCGCCTTCCAAAGTGGCCATTTTCTCCAGGTGAACTGATCTCTATCACAATTGTGATAGCAGGAGATCTCCAGCCACCCTCTGAGGTTGACAGCCCTGTTTGATAAGGAAACACATACAGGTGGGAGCTGAGCACTAGTGTTGGATACCAGTTCAGAACACATTCGCAACCTACTCACCCAATGAGAAAACAAGGCCACCTGGGCAATGTGCGAAAATTCAAAAGTTTTGGGAGAAAGTACAGAGAATAATCTTGGAAATGATGAATGCAATACTTAATATTAAAACGGGAAATATACTCGTTAAATATAATTCCGGAAAGTTTCGAGTATCGTGATGCTTATTTAATGGTGTTCATAATAACATCTGCCAGAATACTTTTGGCCAAATATTGGAAATCAGGGAAAATTCCCAGGAGGGAAGAGATGATTTTGAAATTGTTAAATCTAGCAGAAATGGATAAATTGAGCTTGTCAATTCAGGGAAAAGGTGATGAAGTATTTTTGAAAAGATGGTCGAGATTATATAAATGGATAGACAATAACGTTAAAAAAAACAGACTCAAAATGTAGAAAAATGATTGACAGTTTACGTGTATATATGTATATGGAAATGCTATAAATATTATTAAAAAAGAGAGAAAACAAAGCCACCTGAACCTACTAAACTAGCAGAGGTGGAAGACATGGGAAGGCCGTTACCGAGTTCATTGCCCCCACTTTTAATTATAGGGTACTTTTCATTTGCTTCCCCCCCCAAAAAGCTTCAAAGACCGGGATGTAAAATTCTCTCCTTATCAGCCCCCCTGCTCCCCGCCACTCACTGCAGCACTGTAATCAGGAGCCTTTGTGCCGACCGCAAGGGCCTGAATAGACCCATTATGATAGAAACGTTCAACACCGCGTTCGGTAACCAGGTTATTTAGAAATGACAGGCATTTCAAAAGCGTGACTCGTTTTTTTTCTTCCGATGGCTGACTGAGATACTTGTGAAGGAATACAAGAACTAGTTAACAAGTGCCGTGATGGGAGATGGACCCAGAGGCTGCAATCCTGCAAGCAGCTAGCCTGCTTAAATCCCACTCACTACAATGAGATTAAAGGACCCCTGCAGTGTACAGGATTGCAGCTCTTGATCCTGAGGCAATTGATTATAGGGAGAGGCCCCTCACAATGACATAGAGTCCTCCCTCCAAAGCGTCCCTTTTCTCCAGGGGAACTGATCTCTGTAGTCTGGAGTCTCCTGAGCAAAAATTCCACTTTGTGAGCTGCTGGCATTAAAGTTGTGAGCGAGCAATTTGACTACTGCATAAATTAGTTTGCTCTGGAGCCCTCCTTCCGGAGCTAAGACAAAAATGCTCCCTCTAAACTGTGGAGTCTTGTGAGCAAAAATTCTAGTTTCTGAGCTACTGGCATTAAAGTTGTGAACAACCTTTTTTTTTGGCACTATACATCATGGTTGTTTGCTTCCTTCCAACCACCTGGAGGCTGACAACCCTTGTTTGAGGTGGGTCAGAAAACTGCACAACAGTTGAATCTAGGTCTCTCTCTCTCCAATTCTGCCAATTTCCCAGAGAAAAAAATGTCCTGTGCCTTTAACAGAGGCCTAATAGGATGGATTGTTATTTGCCTCCACGCCCTGAAGAGCTTCCCCTGCCCATTGCAACACCTTAAGCCAGTTTGGTGTAGTGGTTAAGTGCGCAGACTCTAATCTGGGAGGGCCGGGTTTGATTCCCCTCTCCTCCACTTGCAGCTGATGGATGACCTTGGGCAAGCCTTAGTTCTGATAAGAGCTGTTCTTGAAAAAGAGCAGTTTCTGTCAAGAGCTCTCTCAGCCCCACCTACCTCACAGGGTGTCTGTTGTGGGGAGGGGAAGGGAAGGGAGTTTGTAAGCTGCTCTGAGACACCTTTGGGTAGTGAAGGGCGGGGTACAAATCCAATCTCTTCTTCTTCTTCCATTAAAAGGACTGGCTATTTTCCTCCGGGCCCACTGACAACCCTGCCTTTCCCCCTACCACTGTAATGCTGGGACTGCTCTATAGGGTTACCACCGGCCCTCTGAGGCCCCTGCACTCTCCAAACTCCCCCCCCCCCGCAAAAAAAAAAAAACCTCCAGGAATTTTCCAGCCCAGAGCTGGCAACCCTATGACATCTGCACCACTGAACGCGATATCAAAAGCTCAGGCATGGTCCTGGATTGGCTCCGGGAATGACCACATCATCCCTCCGGTTGGATTGCAAACCAGAAATTCATTAAGCTCCTGGAACTACATTCATTTTGAAAATACGACAAGGAAGGCCCAGTCAGGCATGAGCTATGTTACCAAAAAAATGAAAATCCTTCCTCCTCCTGTGTTGCTTTTTTTTTTTTTTTGTGCTGGTTGCTATGGATTCCAGGCCAAAGTCCTCTGTTGCACATTCTAGGCCCAATCTGGGGTGCTGAACCCTGTCCCCACCGCCATGTGCTCCCTCCCCCCAAGGCTGGCTAGCGCTGCCCACTTACTTCCTTTTGTCCTCCCTCGAGCAAAGATTTTGAGACCCCCTCCGAGGAGGTTGCATGGCGACCATTGCCAAAAATTAATAAAACACTTTTTTACAACATTATTAAATCACTCTGAAGTGTAATGGCTTGTAGCTCCCCGGTAATTTCCCCAGAGCGCTGCGGAAGGGTGAGCGGTGATTTTAGTCATTAAAAAAATGTTCACATGAGGGAAGAAGCAAGTGCGGAAACACTCCGCTCTGCCAAAAAAGTGAACGCTGAAATGAACCTAAACATGGGGCAGATATTCAGCCTCAGAGGAAGTATATGAACTGATTTATGGTTCTCCAAGGGGTTGGAGGGGTTTAGGTCAGGGTTTGCCAAGAGAGGTCTCTGGAGACTATCAAAAAGGCCACGTTTTACCCATATGTCACTTGAGCACAAGTGAGTCAGGTGGGCATAATATCACCTATGGTTGCCAGACCCCCTGGTGGAGGTGGGAGTTCCCCACTGCCAGGCCCCACCGCTCTGCCACTGATCAGCTGGCTGGAAGGGGAAACTTACCTGGAAAAAGAGGGAGGCCCAGCTGATGTTTCAGTGACATGCCTACGTCATTTCCAACATGACCCAGAAGTGACGTCATCACATTAGAGATGTCGGGGCAATGCTCCGGTACAGTTCTGGTCACCACACCTCAAAAGGGATATTATAGCATTGGGAAAAGTGCAGAGAAGGGCAACTAGAATGATAAAAGGGTTGGAACACCTTCCCTATGAAGAAAGGTTAAAGCGCTTGGGGCTCTTCAGCTTGGAGAAACGACGGCTGAGGGGTGACATGATCGAGGTTTATAAGATTATGCATGGGATAGAGCAGGTAGAGAGTTGGGGCTCTTCAGCTTGGAGAAACGACGGCTGAGGGGTGACATGATCGAGGTTTATAAAGTTATGCATGGGATAGAGCAGGTAGAGAGTTGGGGCTCTTCAGCTTGGAGAAACGACGGCTGAGGGGTGACATGATCGAGGTTTATAAAGTTATGCATGGGATAGAGCAGGTAGAGAGTTCCAAAGTGTCTGGCACACTGACCAGGAAGTGGGTGAGCTCATGCTGCTTCGGAGCTCACCCAGATGCAGCTCACCTGGCTGGCTTCCCTAAAGCCTCCCTTTTGCTTCGTCCTGCTTGGAAGTGGGGCAAGGCAAAAGGGAGGATTTAAAGGGCTCATCTCAGGCATTTCTGCCTGATAGCAGAGCAGGCGCACTGGCTTAGGTGTCAGGAAGAAAGGACTGCCTTCCCTTTAAATGCTTTCCCTTTTACCCCCTCCCTTTGGCTTCTCCCTGTTTCCAAGTGGGGCAAAGCAAAAGGGAGGAGTTAAAGGACTTGTCTCAGGTGTTTCTGCTTGAGACTGGAGCTGCCATGCTAGCCCAGCTGTCAGGCAGGAAAGTATGCCTTCTCAGGAGGAGGAAGAGGGGATTGGATTTATAACCCACCCTTCACTCGGAGTCTCAGAGTGACTTCCAAACTTCCCTTCCCCTCCACACAACAGACACCTTGTGAGGTAGGTGGGGCTGAGAGAGCTCTTTCAAGAAGTGCCCTTTCAAGGACATCTCTGAGAGAATGATGGCTTGCCCGAGGTCATCCAGCAACTGCCAGTGGAGGAGTGGGGAATCAAACCCGGTCCTCCCAGATTAGAGTCCATGCACTTAACCATGACACCAAGCTGGCTCTCTTTAAAGCGTCCCTTTGCCTCCGCCCCGTTTGGAAGCAAAGGGAAAGGGAGAATTTAAAGGGCTGTCAGGCAGAAAGGTCTGCCTTCCCTTTTACCCCTCCCTTTGGCTTCTCCCCACTTCTAAGTGGGGCGAAGTGAAAGGGAGGAGTGAAAGGGCTCTCAGGTGTTTCTGCCTGACAGCGGTATAATGGAGTCAAATAGATTCGGCAATCCCAGTTATTTCACGAATCCCCATATCAACCATATTGAGATTCGGGAATATCGTGCAAAACTGATATTTTGGGGGTTCTATATACCTGGAACCCCAAAAAAACTGATTTTATTTGTGCACACCCCTAGTCAGTATTGTCTAGACTGACAGTTGTGGCAAAAAAGCCAGACTGACAACAGCTCTCCAGGATCTCAGGTGGAGATCTTTCACATCACCTCCTACCAGGTCCACAGTGGTTTCTATCACCTGAGAACAGGCAATTGAAATAAAATGGCATGTATAGTCCTTTATATTAGAAATGTTACAGAGGAATGTTTTATTATGGAGGACTGGACCAATTGCTAAGAAATATTAGTTTGACATTGGCAGAATGGTTTACTGAATTACTGGAACACTTGTTAAAATGTGGAGCCTTTGACATTTCTGTTATGGAAACCATCCACAGGAGTTATCAAAAAGTACTCTAGTGTATCGGCCGCAGGAATTGTACATACCAGATATTGGGCAATGAGAAAGATGCTCACAAGAGAATAATGGAAAAACAAGATGCATCAGCGTTTGGAGAGATGAAAATCTGGTAAAGATCTAAAGCAGACACAAATGGAATCGATCGAAAGCCAACGGGCAATTGTTCATTCAGTAGGGGATTAACAAGCACACGCATCCACAAACATCGATCATATATTCCACATTACAAAGCAATCATTGGATATAAATCATTATCTCTGCCTTTTTAAAGCTTCATTGCTTTGAAAAATCAATTAACAAAGAAAACGGATGATCAAAAGGCACCAGGTAGTTGATAGGTATATATTTAATGTTTTTGTCAGCTCTATGTGTTAAACATTCACATGTTCACTTCATAGCACAGAGTAACAATTTCAGAGGTGTTTCCCCCCCCATTTTCCTACAGTGCATTAACTGCCTAGCCTTCAACAAGCTCAGATACCTTTGAGACTAAACTTGCGTGGGAAGAGAACTGGCAGAAATTACAATGCAGACGTGCCAGCGTGCAGTTGTGAAATGCTTTTGAACAACGTTTGGAAGGTTATTAAATTCCACAGGAAAATGCTGAGCATAGGGATTTTAAAAATTCCTGGTTTATATTGGGGGGGAGGGGGGCTTGCTATATACAGCCATTAACTGTTCTTTTTCACAGTGTGAATAGAAGAATCGGGTCACATAGAATTTTTTCTTTCAATTGACAACGTTCCAAGTTATTGGCTCAACAGGCTATGATCTCCAGCACTTAAGTACTCTGTTGGGCAGGGTCCCACCACCTTCTGCCTTTGAAAACGATCTTCCTATATGGCAAAAATGGAGGAGTCAGTTTCCAGATAATGATGGAATGTGTCAAGCATGACCAATTTGTGACCAGGGGATAATGCAACCAGGCCCACATCCCGCTTGCCTAGGACTGTGACCTGGCAGACCACAACCCATGCTTTGATGTTCACCTGGGTGGGTCACAAGTTCCACAAACTTTGTTTGAGTCATTCATAATTTTTTTTTCCCAGAGAGAGGCGGCAGTTAGTTCTAGTGGTGCCAGAAAATGGTCAGGTGATCATGGGTACCAGGACACCTAGGCTTAGGCCCTAATCTATGTTTTCTGCTGGCAGAAGTTGCTTCTGGCTGGGGAAAAGACGGACTAAGCTTTCTCCTAGCCATTGTAGACCCCCACTTTGGGCGATTCTGCGTCTAGCATTCGCTCCACAGTTTGGTGTAGTGGTTAAGTGCACAGACCCTAATCCGGGAGAACCGGGTTTGATTCCCCACTCCTCCACTTGCAGCTGCTGGTGTGACCTTGGGTCAGTCATAAGTTCTGTCAGAGCTGTTTTCTCAAGGGCAGTTTTTGGGAGAGCTATCTCAGCCTCACCTACCTCACAGGGTGTCTGTTGTGGGGAGGGGAAGGGAAAGGAGTTTGTAAGCCGCTCTGAGACTCCTTTGGGTAGTGAAGGGCGGGGTATAAATCCAATCTCCTTCTCTTCTTCTTCTCCTCCTCCTCCTCCTCCTCCTCCTCCTCCTCAACTGGGAGGAAAAAGTGCAGCTCAGAACCAAATTCAAATACTTCTGGGCAACGTCGTACTGACTTAGGGCTGCCAGGTCCCGCAGGAGGATGGAAGTTCCCCTGCTAAAAGGGTCCCCAATCTGCCGGTCTGGAAAAGGCCAGCAAGAGGAACCCCGCCCCCAAAGTGCCTGGTTTGGGCACGTTGCTGGCTGACGCTCTAGCAATCAACCTAAAACCTTTATGGTATCATAGAGTTTTCAGGCTTATTGCTAGAGTGTTAGCCGGCAACGTGCCCAACGTGATGATGTCACTTCTGGGTGATGTCATCGCGGCATGTGTGCTTTGCGTGTGTGCACATGGATTCCCAGATGGGGCACAGGACTCCCCCGTCAGTTGGAAGGTGAGACTTGGCAACCCTATACTGACTGCAAAGTCACCCCTGAACAGCCACAGATCTGTGCAGAAGGTACCATAAAACCCCCTTATCAAAGGAAGCAAAAGCGGCATGGAATGTGGAGGCTACCATAAAATCCGATGATCAAAGGAAGTGAAAGCAGCCTGCAATGCAGAGGGGGATTTCTGTTCCAATGTGGATTTCATAAAACAGTGGAGGGAAAAGCCAATGCAGAATCAGCCTTTATCCCCATGCCACTACTAGGCTGCAGGATGGCTTGGTTAAGCTTTCATCAGGGGAAGGGCCTCCTCAGTTGTGGCCCTTACCCTGCAGACTGCACCCTTGGATGACACTTATGCCATACTGGGCTTGTTTAGTTTCTGCAGGGCATGCATGGCCAAATTGCTTAGGTTGGCCTTTGGAGAGTAATCCACATGTTTGGGTTCTTTTTGTTAGTGGCATGGTGATAGCCACATATTTTAACAGTTTGACATTTTAATGTTAATATTTTATATTTCTGATCTGTTTTTATATTGTTTTTATCTTATTTGTATGGTTTGAATGTTGTAAGTTGCCGTGAGACCCCTTGAGTGAGCGGTGACTTTAAAAAAATCTCATAAATACTAGGGATCCCCTGACCCCTGGGATATTATTTCAGGAAGCACATGAGAATATGGCAGGATGGGGGAGGTCAGAAAGTTTGCTTCTCCCAATGCCACTCTTCTTGCACTGACTAGGACCCAGCCCCCAAAAGTCCTCCTGTGCAAGTGGCATTAAAATGAACAGGGGCTGTGAAAGAGCAATACTAACACGCAGTAAAGAAGTTACCCTCAAATCACCCAAGAGACCACTTGTGGCTTCTGGAGAAGAGAAGATTTTAAAGCTGCTGGAGAACAAACTTAGCCAGGTGGTTGCTGCCAAGGTAACAGCATGGTTGGGGCCGCTCAGCTTGAATTTGGGCTGGGGTGATGATGATCTCAGGGATAGGCTCACCCACTGGAGAAGCCTACCCCTGCCGCCATCATCCTTGAGCTCCAGACCCAAGCCAAGCAGCTGCCACCACTGCAGGGGCCTTTGAGTTCACGTTGCTTCTGACAGCCAGTGGCCCACCAGGGCATCAGCCTAGGTGACTTCAAGGGCCCACTCTGGCCACTCTAGCCCTGTAACCTTAACCTCATGGGAAAAGTGAAAATGTTTGGTTAAGAGAATGGAGATTGGTTCCAATCAGGGGTCATTTCAAAGAAAAAGAGGTGCAGGAGCTCATTAGCATAATCTATTAGCATATGCCACACAGCCTGACATCATTGGAAGTATGGCGAGCTGGCAAGAAAGACAGAAAGAAAAAAAGAAAAAAAGAAAGAGAGAGAGAGAGAGAGAGAGAGAGAGAGAGAGAGAAAGAAAGAAAGAAAGAAAGAAAGAAAGAAAGAAAGAAAGAAAGAAAGAAAGTAAGAGAGAGAGAAAGAAAGAGGTATGGGGAGGAAGGAAGGAAGAGAAAGAGGGAGGGAGGAAAAGAGGGCAAAGAACTTTTGGAAAGAAGGAAAGAAAAGAAGAAAGGAAGGAAGGGGGAAAGAGGGAAAGAGATGTGGAGGAAGGGAAAGAGGGCAAAGAACGGGAAAGAGAGAAAGAGAGAGAGAGAGAGAGAGAGAGAGAGAGAGAGAGAAAGAAAGAAAGAAAGAAAGAAAGAAAGAAAGAAAGAAAGAAAGAAAGAAAGAAAGAAAGAAAGAGAGGGAGGGAGGGAGGGAGGAAGAGAAAGAGGGAGGGAGGGAAAGAGGACAAAGAACTTTGGGAAAGAAGAAAAGAAAAAGAAGGAAGGAAGAGGGGGAGAAAGAGGGAAAGAGATGGGGAGGAAGGGAAAGAGGGCAAAGAATGGGAGAGAAAGAGAGAGAGAGATGGGGAGGAAGGAAGGAAGGGAAAGAAGGAGTGAGGGAAAGGGCAAAAAACTTTGGGAAAGAAGAAAAGAAAAAGGAAAAAAGGAAGGGAGGGAGGAAAGAAAGAAAGAGGGAAAGAAAGAGGGAAAGAAAGAGGTAAAGAGATAGGGAGGAAGGGAGGGAGGGAAAGAGGGCAAAGAATGGGAAAGAAAGAGAGAGAGAGGGAAGAAGGAAGGAAGGAAGAGAAAGAGGGAGAGAGGGAGGGAAAGAAAGCGGGCGGGCAGAGAAAGGCGGTGGGGAGGCACTCCGAAGGGCTTTCTCTGCCTGCGCACCTTTGCTGGCGGGCAGAGAAAGGCGGTCGGGGACGCTCCGGAGGTCTTTCTCTACCTGCACACCTCAATGGGTGGGCAGAGAAAGGTGGCGGGGCGCTCTGGAGGTCTCTCTGCCTGCCAGCCAAGGCACGCAGACAGAGAAAGACAGGGGGTGTTCCGGAGGAAGCCGGGGATGGGGATGGAGGCTTTCCCGGGGCTGCCGCACCTCCGTGTGGCCTGAGGAACCAGGAATAGGGCAGGAGGCAGGCAACTTACCTTTCTCCTGCTGCCTCGTGGCCTGAGCACCGCTGGAAGCAGGGGGTGGGGCTTGGTCATGTGCCCACCCCCCCGGGCATCTCACTCCTGGAGCGCCGCTCCTGCATACTCTGGCTCCAACCGAGGCCTGGTTCCAATGAATGATGTACACAATGTAGTGAGCGATTCTTGAGAAAGAAGGCTGGAAACAACTTGTCAACCAGGAAGTCATTGGATCACTTATCTGGCAGCAATGATTACTTGTCCTACAGTGGTGGGACTGTTGAATCACCTCTTCTATAGCAGCAAGCTCTGAAATAAAATATTACCTTGGATTACGTTTATACAGGAGCTAGCTATTTGGACAGGAGAATATTCGGACTGATCCCTTCATATTTTTTTGTTGCTTTGATTCTGTATTTGATTGCTGACATATGAATTGGAATGAACTTTGTAAATACCTATAAGGTGATTATACTTGTTTAGTATATTGCACACAATTTATATTTTCATTAAATATTATCACATATATTGGCCCCAGTCACACAGGATGTTTTGCCCCGTGGAATGGATGGGTTGAGGGCGCATCAAATGGGCGCGATCATATGGCAACCTCTGGGAAGCATAGCACACCCGTTACCAACCCGTACCGTTGGCCCGAAGAAGCAGATTTAAAAAGTACCAGCAAAAGGGTAGTAGGCAGGTTGCAGGCGAGCGTCGGATCGCAGAAGTGGAGTTAATCTGGTGCATCTGGCATGCACATGTGTCCCATCACACCAGATGTGTTTTTTCCAAGCCTCCACAGTATGCGAAGAAACATAAGATTGCACATGCGCAAGAATGCGAAAGCGAAACCCTTTGATGCGCTTCAACATCGCTGTGTGATTGCTGGCTATCGGCGTCTGCGCGGCATCTCAGGGACCCGTCTGATTGCACTACCGCACATCTTTTTGCTCCAGCTCTAATTTGCCTCCCTTCAGCAGTGCAGTATCCCACTCGTGTGACCGGGACCATTGTATGCTTATACACAGTGCTTTCTATTGTTTTGTATTTAGTCCACCGTGGTCCCTGTTTTGTTGATGCCTGTATGCATGGTTGCCATATCAGCCTGGCCGGCCAAGTATCGTTCATATTCTGGACATGCCACCTCATAACCATCTAGGCTATCAGGTTAAAATGAAAAAAAAAGAAGTTTCATTCCTGGGATCCCCTCGAATTACAGCTCATCTCCAGACTACAGAGATCAGTTCCCCTGGAGAACGTGGATGCTTTGGAGGGTGGACTCTATGGCAGTCTACCCCACTGAGGTCCCTGTCCTCTCCAGGCTCCATCCTCAGATCTCCTGGAGTTTCCCAGCCTGGATCTGGCAATCCTACCTCCCTATCCCCCACCAGTAGCCGGGGGACCTGGCAGCCCTAAATTAATCCCATGACATGGGGGAGGGGGATCCAAAGGCACTGGGCTCAATGTGTTGTCAAGTATTCTGCCCAGTTTTTCATGCCCTTTTGTCCTGGTCCCAACTTCCATGGTTCTATCCAATATTGGAAGTCACAGCTACAACCAGCATTGCTTACGATATTCCCTCCGACAAACTTTGGTGCCTTTTGAGAATAAAGCATGGGCGAAGAGATTCTTCCCAGCTTTTTGTGGAAGTTGCTGGAGCAGGCATAAAGCCGTTGCAATAATTAATGCACCCGATTTGCATAATTAGCAACTATTTTGCACAATAGGTGAGCCAGGCTGCCCAGGTTTGGGGGAAAGGGAATACTACCACCCTAGGACTGCCTCAGGGAGCTGTGGTGGCTCAAGTGGTTAAGACACTGAACTGCAGGCTGTGGAAGGTCAGTAGTTCAGCAGTTCGAGACCCGGGTGCCGCATGACGGGGTGAGCTCCTGTCTCTAGTTCCAGCTCCTGCCAACCTAGCAGTTCGAAAGCAAGAAATTGCAAGTAGATGAATAGGGACCACTTCGGTGGGAAGGTAACAGCATTCCGTGCACCTTGGTGTTTAGTCATGCCGGCCACATGACCACGGAAATGTCTTCGGACAGCGCTGGCTCTTCGGCTTTGAAACGGAGATGAGCACCGCAACCCTAGAGTCGGATTCGACTGGCTTTCGAGCAAGGGAACCTTTACCTTTACCTTTACTAGGACTGCCTCTTCCCTTGTGATCTGAGATGCACTGAGGGCTGTAATGACCATATCCGGTTCAACAGCAAGAGTGTGGAGAAAGTCATTGGATATGTTATGTATGTTGGAAATGTATGAATTGCAAGGTCTAATCCAATCATTATAGGGTTAATCTGTTTACTTTTCTATGCTATTGTTAAGACTGACCTGGAAGGGAAACCTGGCCAATGCAATGCAAGAATAGCCTGTGAAAGTAAATGGTATTGATTGGTTAATCTATTCAGGTGATTTCCTTCTAGGGGTCAAGAAGAAGGAGGATTCTCCATTATTGCCATTGTTGTGTGGCCATGCTTTTATAGCAATAAGATGTGACAATGTAGCTTTAGAAATGTTTGTGACTTTGTAGGTTTCCTGTGTACCTTTTAACCTTAGAAATAAAGCTTTTTACAAAGAAAGAAATGTCTCCTCTCCATTGCAAACTCTGAGTATTTAAGTATTTTTGACTATTTCTCCCAACAATGTATTGCGACTGGGACATTCCATGACTGTTTCTATCAGAGACTGGCTGAGCTTGGAGCTCTAGAACAATAGCTCACCAGGACTCTGGAGATGGCCAATGAGGAATTAATGGTTCTGACAATGGCCTGTCATTGGAAGCTGTTTGGGGAAGTGGGTGGAGTTGCATGCTATTTAAACAGGGCAGTTGCCCTGGCCTTTTGCTTTTTGTTCTTGCTGAATCATTAACATGGAACCCAGTATTTAACAGGATAGAATGCCTTCTCTAATGCAGAATTTCCAAAAGCCAAGTGTGACCAGTTTGGAGATTTGTTCTAAGTCCTGCCTGTAGGAAAGGCCTTGGGGGCTTCAGGATTAAGATAAGAGCCATGGTACACTGTTGCTGAAATAGAGGGAACCCTAACCATGGGCTTTTGCTCACTCTCATTTTCCTCGCTCGTGAGCTCCTGTTGCTTCAGGGGGTGGGAGGTCAGTTCGATATTACATCATTTTATGTCTGACGTATTTTCCTGCGGATGCATACTGCAGGTTTTTATGAGAATGTGGGAGAGCCCTGCGACTGACTGATGGTCAGTTAACCTGTTCTATCCTTTTTCCGCTTATTTCCCACTTATACAGTTTCCGTGTTCTCAAAAAACAAGATTTTTTTTTAATTTTTCGTAATTCAGTTGGAGCCTATTAGATGCAAAGAACTCACGAAATCAATTTAGGAGACGCTTCAGGCCCACTCGTGAGCAAGACCGTAGTACTGCATCATCTACATATAGTAACAACGGAAAATGTACGGAGCCAAGTTTAGGACTATGACCATTGGTTCGATATTACATCATTTTATGTCTGACATATTTTCCTGCAGGTGCATACTGCAGGTTTTTATGAGAATGTGGGAGAGCTCTGCAACTGACTGATTTTTGCCTTTGTAACCTGGGATGGGGCAGGCTATATTCTAAATGAATTAAGAGGAGCTGAACTCTAGCATAGTATTTATCTCCACCGGGCTTGCACTGGTGCATTGAGTCCAGTGTCTACTAATTTCACTCTGATATTGGAGGCTGTGATGAATCATTGAGGGTCTTTACATTCCTGTAACTTGGCCAGAATATTTCAGTGTCAAAAGGTTTGTAATGGGGATAAGTTGTCCTAAAATACACCATAGGTCTGGATGTCTGTTTCCACCCTTACAAAATCAACATATGGCGCTTTGAGTCCTGTGAATGGATGCATCTTTGTGAACTGGCAATGATGAGCAGCCAGGGATTTTAACAAAATAACTTGTTTTCCTGATGCCCTGGAATCTCTCTTTGGCCTTCCAAAGTTAACATCCTTTAAGGCAGAGGGAGGTGCAAAGAAACGGTTTGGAATCAGTTTGAATTCAGAAAGAGACCGAAACCCAGAGTTAGCTGAGGTGCCCAGCTATGGGGCTGAAACAGTGGCTCCCTGAAATTCTGATGGCAGGTTTGTGGCTGTGCTGGGTTTTTTTTTAGGCCTTTTATTTAATATATTTCTGTACTTGCTTGCAGTTAAGCTCTACTTGCATATTTGTAAATAGGGCACACTCTTTTAATCACAACAGATGCTTCCATATCACAACTGGACATGTTCAGATACTCCGTGGTTTGGCCCACGTCTTGGTTACCAGTGACAAACAAACAGGGAGCTGATTTTTCAATGGACTGTTTGACCCTTTCATGGCTGCTTCACAGGTTTCTTCAGTGTATTCCTTCCTAAGCGTGCAGTACATTGCAATTGGCTTTTCATGAAGTTGTTATGCCTATTTTTCCTGCCTTACTGCAGGAAGACTTTGGGG
Organism: Gekko gecko; assembly: GCA_029375565.1. Lineage (NCBI taxonomy): Eukaryota > Metazoa > Chordata > Lepidosauria > Squamata > Gekkonidae > Gekko > Gekko gecko. Next base: position 21,289,156 of record JAPDNY010000008.1, on the reverse strand, counting down.
TTTTCAAATCAGTAATTGGTGTTGCTCTCTTTCACACCAGCATTCTAACCATCTACCATGACCTCTGAAGTCCCATATTATATAACTAGAGGCAAGGCCCATTGTAGGCGCGAGACAACAGGCTGTAGGAGGACAGAGGAGGCCCTGTGTCGCCGCTTCGCACGCTCTGGCAAGACCCCGGGGTGGCGGTATGGGGTCAGTCTGAGGGCCCTCCAGGCGGCATGGTGGGCAGGTCGCATGCCGCTGCTGAGGAGAATGAGGGCCAGGCCACTGCTGCAGCCCCCCAGGCGAGACCCAAGGCTCAACAGAATGGGGTGGCGCGGTCTCCGTGGCTGGGTGGACGCCAGCAGCCTTGGGGCCACCTCGAGTGCTCTGCACCCTGTCGGTGCGCTGGCCCCCGCTCGGTTGCAGGCTGGGTGGTGAGGCAAATTGGGCCTTGGGCGGTGGCAACAGACATGTCAGAGGGAGGATCGCCCCCCGGTCCCCAGCTTCTCCACCCTCCCCAGACTCCAGGGTGGAGGAGTGAGGGAAGGGGCCATCACTGGCTTCGTGGCCAGCTGGGTGACATTGTCCCACAGGCCACCTCCACCACCACGGGGTCAGCAGCCACTGCCCAGCAGCAGGGCATCCAGCTACCTGGAGGTGGCATGGGCTGATGCTGAGCTCTGAGGCAGCGGTGGCAGGATTAGCATGGGGCTCGCACGTGGCCGGCCGTTGGAGCGTCCATCTCACCCAGCGGCTCCCTGCAGACTGAAGGCGAGAGGCTGCCCGGCAGGTCCATGGGCAGGTCTGAGGTGATGGAGGGAGGCAATGCAGTCAGGAGATTGTCCTCCCCGCTGAGTGACAGGTCAGGGACTGAAAGGCTGGGGAGGCATGTGGAACGTTCAGGCAAGTCTCACACCAAAACTGTTTTATATAACAGGAGAGGAGAGAATAGAGGAGATATAAGTCCCAGACTATATAATAATATAGTCTGTCTGTCTGTCTGTCTATCTACCTACCTACCTATTGTCTTTAGCACTTTCCATTGCAGAGATATTGGGGAAATGTGCAGCCTTACTTTCCCCCTTATAATGCAGCAAAGGGGTAGAAACTCACCACTCTTTTGAAAAACAAACAAACAAACAAACACAAGCTGTGCATTCAGATATTGTGGCAATAGCATAATAGCAATTACCATCACAAAAACTGACAAAAAGCCTTCCAATGGTGCAGTATGGGGAAATACAGGGGAAATGGTGGCTGCCTCTGTGGCTATAGTAGAAAAGAGTAAGAGTCCAGTCACTCCTCAAAGGTTAACAAAATTTGTGGCAGGGGGTGAGCTTTCGTGAGTCACTGCTCACTTCTTCAGATGCAGACATAGATAGTTAAACCAATTGCAAATAGTATCTATCAGTTAGAAATTAATGCTGTGTTTTGAAAAAAAACCTTACCTTTGGTGTTCGTTTAAGTAGTCCTTCGTGATGTTAATGGTTGCCATTCTGTTTGAGCAAAACCAATACAAACCTGTTCAGTAGGCATTGAAGTCACATCAGGACATCACACCTGAACAACTGCGGTAGCAAGCAAACCAAAAGTCAGCCCTTTGTTCAGCAGAACAGAGCCGAGGTAACAGGTCAGTCCCACGGTCCCAGAGGCTTAATTTGATTTCTCCTCTCCCGGCAAAGTTTCTTTGCAAACAAAAGTGATAGGGTTTGCAGTGTTTTGGCCCAGGCAGTCATGGTTCCTGGATCTAACTGACCTGAAGGTCTGAGAGCCCTGGCCACTACCAATCTGGAAAGATCTTCTTGGTCAGAAGAAACTATTCAACCAAGATCCAGCAACATAGCTTCAGCCTCGTGCTGAGAGACTGAGCAACAGGGGCTCTTACCTGAAGATTTGTCTGAAGGAGCAGGGGAAATTGTGCAGGCTTCCCAGAGGTTTTCAACCTCCTGGATAGTTGTGTTCCTACATAGACCGCACATGTGGTCAGGTCCTAATGCAGCCATGCGAATGGCTTAAGCTTCAAAGACAATAGCCAACATGGCTCTGAGAACGCACCCAATCAGGCAGTCAGGATCCTAAAGTGACCTATAGAATGCATGTGCACTGTAAATAATCCTATCATGGGTGTGGGTGTGTTTTGGGGTGTGGTTCACTGTGGGAATATAAGCAGGCCTCTGGTCCTGCTTTCCTTGTCTTGTTTTCCCGAGCTGAAATAAACTATGAGCTGTTTCTCTGATCGACAAGTCTGGACCCAGTACTTTACACGGATACAACTGTCTTTTTTTTTGGGAGGGGGTGTCCAGAGATAATGCAGATGCAAGAGATTCTCTCAACACCTGCTTTAATTCCTAGCACTCTCAGGAGGCTTTGAGCAATATCATCGGGAAGCAGAACTCAGCAGGGGTTTTGCACTCTCTCCATATCCACTCATCGGTTCATTGAAAGTGGACTTCTGTACTTCTTAGCACAACGTTTAGCCAATGATGAAATTCCCTGGTCGTTCTGTTTTGAATGAACGGAACAGCAGTCACTGCAGGCGAAACTGATTAAACTTCACTCTTCACATTCTGTAAAAAATAAAATGATGGATCAAGAGAGATGATAAAATTTCCTTATGTTTCTGCACTTCGAAAGAATAAGGACCTACTGTTTCCATCGTTGCTTTTAACCTGTGTGTGTGTAAAGTGCTGTCGAGTTGCAAGCGACTTACAGTGACCCCAGCAATGGGGCTTTCAAGGCAAGGGATTAAGCAGAGGTGGTTAGCCATTGCCTTTCTCTGCAGAATCTTCCTTGGTGGTCTCCCCTCCACATACTGACCCTGCTTAGCTTCCAAGATCTGACAAATTTGGGCTATACCATGCCCTTCCACATCCCTGCTTTCAACCTAAACATCCGTGTTGCAGATCAGTTTAGTTAGAGAAATGCTACCATTTGAAGAGAGATTGCTTGGTTCTGCTTGTATGTATGACCTGTTCTCAGGTGCAGGGATCACGGCACACCCACACGAAATGCAACAACAGTCTGTTTGTTGCCTCAGGTTCATGTTTTAAGAACGCGCTTGCCGAGAAATGGCCTCCCCCTCCCCTGAAAATTCACCAGATAAAGAAACGATTCTTAAACTGACAACAAGAAGTCCTTGGTGTGTTTTCAAGCAACCCGCAAACTTGTGATAAAAACAACAGTTTTGGGAGTGTCTTCATTGCTTTTCATTGAGGTTTTCACCTTCCTAGAGTACGTTTTACGTATGTGCAATTGCACTGCTAGATGAGCATATCTGTCACAATGAGCATATCTGTACCTAAGGGACTGCCTTTCCCTGCATGTTCCCCAAAGGGCATTAGGGTTGGGGAGTCAAAATCTCCTGGAAATTCCAGGCCCCAGGAATATCAAACTTGCTGTGAGCAGGGCGAGAGCATTTTCGGTGGGGGCTCCTACCTGGTGGAACGAGCTCCCGGAGGAGATCTAGGCCCTGTGGGACCTTGGACAGTTCCACAGAGCCTGTAAGATGGAGCTCTTCCACCAGGCTTTTGAGTAGGAGGCACCACCACAACTTTCCACCACCGCCATTGCTACCGTCGCACCTCCACTACCATCTGCGGTGGTCTTGATGGGATGTGAGACGTTCCTGGATGAAGATGGGATGGTTGTGCTATCAGGTGGTGTGTCGCTGGACTGAAATTACCATCTTTTTCAAACCCATCTTGTAACTAATGATATGGTGACATCTTAAGCACTGACATTTTAGTATGCTGTATTAGATTGTTTTACTCGCTTTTATTTGTTTTAACCTGGTTTATGCCCCTTGTTAGTCGCCCTGAGCTTCAGGGGAGGGCGGGGTATAAATTTAAAAATAAATAAATATAAATAAATAAATAGCAGCTTGCATTAAGGCACTGGCTGGGGAATAGAGTACAGGGGTAGGCTCCCAGACATGACCTCGGAAAGGGGGTTCCTTAAGGGGCTCTGTAGATGAGGCATCTGCCAGCCACTTCTGGAGCTGGCGTGTTGACCACACTCTCTAGAGGCTGGCAATGGGCATGAACAGCAGCTTCTGCCACTTCCAGCAATAATAATAAATAAAAAATAAGCCTTTCTCCTTGGTTACTTCTATTGGGATATTTGGTCAGTATAGCAGAATTTGCCCAGTCATGAAAGTGTGATATTAAGTGCAGTGAATAAATCTCCCAAGAACTGTATTGCAAAAGTAAAACTTACATTCATTCAAGTAGATCTACTTCATATTCAGGTTGCAACCGAAAGAAGAGAGAGAAGCCCAAGCTGAAGGGTACTTTCTCTATCACAAGTGGCCAGTTAAATCCAGCATCACATATATGGAAGTATGAGGGCATCGTTTCTGCAGGAGTGAACTGTAGAGACATATGACTCCATGGAAGGCCATGTGAAGAACAGGGGAGAGCCTATTCTGAGCCAAGATCTGAGGAAACCGTGATCAACAGAGTTGTGGCCTGATTTTCTCCAAGTCCGGTTTGTCTTGTATCACCCATCTCTTCCTCTCCTCCAGGTTAGTCTCCACTCTGGGCACAAGAGGAAATTTTGCAGGGTGAAACTTATCATGCAAGGATGAGAATACCAGTACGTGCCAAACTCTATGTTCTACACATGCTTTAACGATCCAGAAATTCTTCTAAACAAAAAAACTTTAGAAAGAGCAGTTCTGGGTGATGGCTTCAATGTCAACAGTTTTTTTCCATCTCTGTTAGTTAGCACTGCAGCTGGATTTACAAAGTTATTGTATGGCACACTTCCCATACACTTATGAAATTCATCTGGTTCCTGATTCTTCTGAAGATTCCAGCTAGATTCTTCATGGTAAGATTGTCCTCTGGAGATTCGGTGATATTTTTTTTCCTTCTTTTTAAAAAACAAAAGGCATTATTTGCTACCCAGGCGATGACTCAGACACAGAACCATTGTGTTAATCACTCAATGAAAACAAGTTCACCATCTGTGACCTTTACTAAACAAGGTGCTTCAAGCAATGTAAGCTGCATTATTTAGACAAGTTTCAATGTGAAATGTGTAATGTGAAGATGGCACTGTTTATTCAGGAGGCATCCTGTAGAACTGAGTGCTACCATCAGCAAAAATCTCAGGACAGAGTCCAGTTGGGAACTGAATGGCAATGGCTGTTCCTTCTCTCCGTTGACTCCTCTGAAAAATTAGTCTGTCAGAATCACCAAGGTATTTCTTTTTAACAATACCGACTACCACGGGTGAAGTTTTTTATATACAGGGGGAGCTTTCAGACTCGTTTGATCCCTCATCAGCAGGGATTTGTACTTGCTGAATTTCTCTCACACAGCTATTAAAAGACATTTCATGTTTGGGAGGGCCCAGAATATTCAAAAGGCTGCAGCGTTAGACAACAGCAGCAAGATGACCAGGGTGTTACATGCCTGCACAACCACAACGAATGGGGATGGATATCCTGGAATACTTATACTGTTCTCATATTCCACCCATGCTAGTGACCTCTCAAAAACATCTGGTTAGCCACTGTTGTATAATGGAATGTTGAACTAAACCAGTGCCATGGGTCAATCAATCAATCAATCAGTCCTTTACTGGCATATAAAATTGATAAGATGGAACACAACATGCAGATTGCTTTAGGATTCCAATTGGATAAATGTACCATCAAATTGACTCTTTATACTTTATCACAATGCAACTTTATAGCACATTGCAAGAATATAGCTACCTTCTCAGTTATATCCACAGAGGAGTCATTCACGATAAAATGAATTTTAATGGGGTCAGGGAGTCCCATCTTATTTACCAAAATAGAGTTTAAATATTTAGTACAAATATCTACATAAGAAAGACAATTAAAAAGGATATGTAAAATCGTTTCAATGCAACTTAGCTTACTGAGACAATATCTAGCTGAATGTGGTACCTTTTGGAATCTTCCATAATTGCAGATGGCATAACATTAAATCTGGCCAAAGAGAAAGCCCCACATTGTTGTGGGATTTGCAAGGAGTGGAGATATGAAGCCATATGGCCTACTTTTACTGGAATCTCCAAGGTTAAGAGAGAGCAAGTTTTGTTGGCCGGCTACAGAGATTTTGTGATTCTATATCCAAAATTCTGCATTTAATCCTACGGAATGCATCCGCTTGGGAAAGCATAGGTAATGAATCCAAGGATAAACTGATAACACTTATTTTCTTTTCAATGCAAACTAACTAGTTAGATGATTCAGAATCTAAAAGCATTTGATAAATAAGACTAAAGGGATCAGAATTATAATGTAATCGCAGCCAGAATTTAACAGTTGTGAGCAATGCTCCCTCTAAGCTGTGGAGCCTTGTGAGCAAAAATTCAACTTTGTGAGCTACTGGCATTACAGTTGTGAGCAAGCAATTTGGCTACTGTATCAATTAGTTTGCTCTGGGCCCATCCTTCCTGAGCTAAGACAAAAATGTGTGTGCTGGAGGCTAAAAAACTGTGAGCTAGCGCACACTAAGGGAACACTGATTGTGAGCCATGCCCTGGTTTCAACTAGGGCTTATCCGGTTTCCAAACAGAGTGCTGTATAAGGCACACAGAGTGGCATTTCCAAGATTCTATAAAGAAATTTGGACTGAATACGTTCCAAAGAATGATCAAATGCACCAATCCAAAGTGGGATACCCTATAGCAGTTGTGGGCCCACTTTAGCATTAAAAACCTTTAATACAGCAGGTACAAATTGACTGCCTCTGTTATAGAAAAAGTGAGTAATAGCCAGGGCACTGATGTTAGCCACATTTATTGCTGACTTATGCTGAGTGGTTCAAGAGGCATTGTATTGAAAATGAATTCCTAAGTATTTAAAATGTTTAACCTGTTCTATTTCCATTTATTTCCCACTTATACGGTTTCCATGTTCTTGAAAAAAAAGAGATGTTTTAAATTTTTCGTAATTCAGTTGGAGCCTTTTAGATGCAAAGAACTCAAGAAATTGATTTAGGAGACATTTCAGGCCCACTTGTGAGCAAAACAGTACATTGCCTGCATATAGTAACAATGGTAAATGTATGGAGCCAAGCGTAGGACTATGACCATCAACTTCTGCCAAATATGGGGCCAGATCATTAAGAAAAAGATTAAATAAAGTGGGAGCTAAGATACAGCCCTGTTTGACTCCTTTATTAGTGGGGATTTCCAATGTTAATTTTCCTGTTAAGGAACATTTTACTTTACAGGTTGTATTATAACTTCTTAATAAGCAAAAGTAACCTCTTGGCAGTGTTCATTTTATTTAATTTGTCCCAGAGTAGCTCTCTAGCTATAGAGTCAAAGGCTTCTTTAAGGTCTAAAAACACACTATATACCTTTAGCTTTCCTCGTGTATTTATTAACCAGATGGGATAAAATAATACAATCATTTAATGTAGTTTTTTCCTGAAAAAAACCCACTTGTTCGGGCCCTAAAATTCTCTGCTGTGATATCCAAAGAGTAAGTTCGGATAATAAATGCTTAGCATATAACTTCCCAGTTATAGAAAGGAGACTTATAGGTCTATAATTTGATACGATTATGTGGTCACCCTTTTTGTAAATGGGTATCACTATTGCATTCATCCAAGCCGCAGGCATTAAGCCAGACTTGTCTACCAGAGAGCAGCAAGGGGAGAGGCCCACCAATCTGGATCCAGTTTTAGAATTTCAGGCAATATCACATCTGGTCCAGGGGCTTTCTCTGGCTTTAGTTGGATAATTGAGTCTTTTATTTCATCAGGCATTACAGGAGGCCAGTCAGGAAGTCATTCAAAGAAAACACAAATGGTTCCATTACACTCATCTTCCCCCTCATAAAATAGAGTTGAAAAATATTAAAACCAAGTATGAGGGGAGATAGTGGACATATTGGAAACTTCCTCTCAAAATGATTCTGAGACTATAGCCAAAAATTGTCTAGATTTATTTAGGGTCATAAGCTGGAGTAGTTGTTCTTTCCATTGATTGTTAATGAAGTTATTTCTCTTTCTTTTTATAAATTGTTGGAGCTGAATTTTAAGATGAAAATATTCTGATGGCAGAGCTATGGCCGTGGAATTTGGATAGTGACGCTTCGGTGTCACCAGGGCTATTTTTGGGCAGGAACGCACAGGAACGGAGTTCCGGCTGGCTCCCAAGTTGGCGACGCCCAGCAGGAACTTATTAGCATAACAGGCCACACCCAACAGCAGAAATTCATTAGGATTGGCTACATTATGGGTGTGTGGCCTAACATGCAAAGAAGTTCCTGCTACAAAAAAGCCCTGGGTTTTGACAACAAACAAGGTAGGCAGAATAAGAAGCAAAAGGTGGGTGTGGCTGGATGACCACACTTCTGGTAACATGGGGGTGTGGCCTAATATGCTAACGAGCTGTGCTGTCATGGGTGTGACCTAATATGCTAATGAGTCTCTGCTGTTGGGTGTGGCTTGTTATGCTAATGAGTTCCTGCTGGGCTTTTTCTACAAAAAAAGCCCTGGGTGTCACGTAAAAGGATTTTCAAATGCCTACATTCTTTATCAAACCAAAATTCAAATGTTTATCCTTGGAGAGTCTCCTGAGGGAAAAGGAAAGTGGTAGTGGAACATCCTGATTCAGCTTCTAAAGCCTTAAAAAAATCGGAGTCGTCACTACCCACTCTAGCATTGAAGTCTTCCACTAGAATTACTTCTGCAAAGAGGATTTTTTTTTCTCCAGTTCCTCCATAAGGTTTGTCAGGTAATTCCAATGGTGGAGAAGGGTTGGATTGTTTAAACAAGGAGGAATAGATACATTTATTATAATTAAAGTGAATTTGTCAAGATCAAGTTTAATAGCTTGCACCGTGGGACTACATGTCTGTAAAGTAATTAATTCTGAATTAAAATATAGAGAAACAAGGATGGGTAAGCCAACGTGCGAGTGGCCCCTGAGATTAGCTTTAAAAACTGGAATAAGATTTTAATCCTTCCACATATAATTAAATTTGTGGCCAGGTTTCCTGGAGAAGCACAATGCCAAAGCCTTTGAGATATTCCAGAAAATCACCATCCTTGGCCTTACTCCTCCAACCCGCTATATTCCATGACACAATTTTAATTATTGGGGAAGAAAGAGGGTTTGAAGCAGAGTTTGTGAGTCAATCAATTATGATGAGTTGTTCCAGGGAGTTGTTGATGTCATGATGCACACAGCCATTATCAACACCCCCTTAGCCTTTGACTCCAGTAGCATGGTTGGTCATTCGTAGTTTCCAGGAGGCCATCAATCATTGGAGGGTCTTGATGAATGTCAACTTGAATCGACATTCCTGTTGGTGTTATAGATTTTTGTGGGGTGTCAGTTATAATAGTTGGATCCTCTGATAGTAAGGGTTTGGGGTTTTTTTGGCTGAATGATGTCTGAAATACTTTTAAGAAGGCTTGTTCTTACAGCTTCCAGTCCATCTGTTATCATTAATTGCTCAGCAGTTGGTAAGTCCTTAAAGACATTCAGCACCTCTCCTTCTAAAATTTCACTGTCTGTGCAAAGATCCATTTTGGATGATTGACTGATTTAACAGGTCCTTTAATAAGGATTGTTCAGTTGCCTCAATGTTTTTATAAATAGAAGTAGGTTTAGCTCTGCTGACCAGATGTAGAGAGCCAGTTTGGTGTAGTGTTTAGGAACGCGGACTCTAATCTGGGAGAAATGGGTTTGATTCCCCACGCCTCCACATGCAGCCACTGGTGTGACCTTGGGTCAGATACAAGTTGTTTCAGAGCTGTTCTCTCAATGGCAGTTCTCGAAAGAGTTCTCTTAGCCCCACCTACCTCACAGGGTGTCTGTTGTGGGGAGGGGAAAGGGAGCGTAAGCTGCTCTGAGACTCCTTCGGGTAGTGAAGGGCAGGGTAAAAATCCAATCTCTTCTTCTTCTTGATTCTTGCTATAAGTACAATTAGGTAACAATGACTCTAAAATTACATTGAAAAACACTCGAGCTTGAAAAATCCCTCTAGTTTGTAAGAAATATTTCTTACTAAGTAGCAGTTTTGGGAATCTGGAGCTGTCAAAGGTCAGCAATACCTTTTGAACTTGGAAATCGTTGTTCAGTGGCTCCACAGATTTTAAGTCCACATAGCCAATTTGATTCCCAAGCAGTTCTCTCTCTGTGATCCATGCGACGGTCACCTCAAGGCTAGACTACTGTAATGCTCTCTACTTTGGGCTGCCTTTGTCGCAAATCCGGAAGCTGCAGCTGGTGCAGAATGCTGCAGCCAGGCTGTTGATGGGTCTCTCTAGGAGGGATCATATTCAGCCTATGCTGAAAGCGCTGCACTGGCTGCCAATAGCGTACCGGATTCGCTTCAAAGTGCTGGTCTTGACCTTTAAAGCCCTGTATGGCCAGGGTCCAGCCTACTTGAGGGACCGCCTTTCCCCATATGTTCCCCCAAGGGCACTTCGGTCGGGGAGTCAACAGCTCCTGGAAATTCCAGGCTCCGGGGAAGTAAAATTTGCTGCCACCAGAGCCAGGGCTTTCTCGGTGGCGGCTCCTACCTGGTGGAGGGAGCTCCTGGAGGAGATCCGGGCCCTGTGGGACCTTGCTCAGTTCCGCAGGGCCTGTAAGACGGAGCTGTTCTGCCGGGCCTATGATTAGGAGCCGCCGCCATGGTTAGCCATCTGCCATCGCACTATCATCATCATTGAGCGCGGGGCGGCCCTGGCAGGAGAGAGGGTGATGAGCTACTGTTTGGCTACTGGGGGCTAATGTTTGCTGGGGGCTATAATCTGCCCCATCTTGTTTTATTACCTGGATGTTATTTATATGTTTTCTGGTTTTCTACTGTTGAACTTGTTTTAAAGTTGGCATGCGTGCCTTGCTGTTAGCTGCCCTGAGCCTTCGGGGAGGGCGGGATACAAATCCAAATAAATAAATAAATAAATAAATTACATGCCTCTTGACAAGGAAATCAGTTCCCCGGAGGGGCTAGTGCCTTTAAATTTACAGATAGCCAAGCAGACCTTATGGGGCTGCCAGACGAGCCGATAGAAGTTTCCCTGTTCTCGCCTATGCCCCTGTGTGGATGCCTTACTGGTTTCTTTCTTGCCACAGAGCAGCTGGTGGAGCGATTGAGTAAGCAACCAAAGAAATTGGTCTAGGCAGATCAATTGCTTCAGAATCAGCCCTGTTACTACTTAGACCGGGAAATATCCTCTAATTTAGAGTGTAGCAGCTTAAGATCTCTACAAATAAAATCGACTGTTTTCGCTGTTAAAAAGACTAAATCCACCAAATCCACTGGAACTTCACTTGCATCACTTACAATAGTGGTTTTTTTTTCATGGGTTGAAGGAACTGGCTCTCCTGCGTCATTCATCACAGTCTTAGGGGAGGCTTTTGAAGAGGAAGCTCCTGACGTGTTGTCAAGAGCATCTGCCAGTAATGAGAAGTGGTTAGAAAGGAGAATCTGAAAAATTTGAGGACACCAAATACTAGTCGTCATAAAGTCATCACCAATCTTTGATTGTTCAGAGGCAGGGGGTGGGACCCATCTCCCACACTCACTTTTGAAGCCTCATTTCCTCTAATCACAGAGTGTAAAAATATGTCTGGTGATTTCTGTAGGGAGTTGCTTCATTTAATAATTTTTGACTCCCAGGAAAAAAGCTTCCATTAAGACCACAATGTCTGAGGTCAGACTTCAGTCGTTTGATGCGACAAACAATTCCCCCAGGAAGTGCTATAGGCCATCGCTTGCCTAGGGTGCAAAAAACCCCAAACCTTGGGCTAACCCTAGATGGGTCAGCATGCCAAGGAAATGTGGACTTGGGGGTCACCATACCCAAACCACTGCTATACACAATTACTTGAGAATGAGCCACGGGGGAGACTTGCGTTTGAGTGAATGTGCATCTGATCAGCTGTTTCCCCCTAACTCTTGGTTAGGTGTCTGCTACGCTCTTGGAGGTGTTTTCTGGTCTACCCTGCTTGGTAGGCTTATTAAAGATGCATGTGCCAACTGGCAAGTCATCACAGACAGCCCCCCTGCATTACGTACCGTTACAATGTTGTGTTCTCCTTTCTGGCCAACACTTTCCATCTGCTACCACAGCAGGGGGAGCGGAAGAACCTCGACTGTGCTCCCAACAGCCACTCCCGTGGAAACAGTCTGCCATCTGCTGTCATCTGCAAGCTGCAGTCGCAGCACTCTCTGGCTTCGACATCTGAAATGGTTTTAAAACAGCCAAGTGTTTCCTGCCATGTCAGCTTGCAGGCGCCAGGGATTTGTGAGAATCGGGGAGTGTAGAAATCAAGTAGCTTCTGCTTGACTGGTGATCGTTTTTTAGTTCCGTAGGACTCCTATGCTATTGATATTTCGGAATACGGAACCTTAGCAAATGTAAAGGTTGGGTTTGCGTTTTGGGGTGATGTTCAGTTGTGGCATTTATTTATTGACAAGTGCTTCTCCGGCTCATAGGAGAAAAGATTCAGCATGTGCATCATTGCTGTTCAAACAAGAAGAAGAGTAGAAGAGGAAGAGATTGGATTTATACCCCACCCTTCACTGCCCAAAGGCATCTCAGAGCGGCTTACAAACTCCTTTCCTTTCCCCTCCCCACAACAGACACCCTGTGAGGTAGGTGGGGCTGAGAGAACTTCTGACAGAAACTGCTCTTTTTCAAGAACAGCTGTACCAGAGCTTGTGACTGACCCAAGATCACATCAGCAGGTGCAAGTGGAGGAGTGGGGAATCAAACCGGTTCTCCCAGATTAGAGTCCGCACACCAAACCACTATGCCAAACTGGCTCTCAAGGCACCCAAAGACAGCTGCTTTGCAGCCACATATACATACAGTGTTTAATGATGGAGCGCTCGCTTCCACTGAAACTCTTGCTGACTGGGTTGAAACAACCTGAGAAGTCACCTACTTTGTTAGCACAGGCACAGAATTTTTAGTTTGAAAGACTCATCTACTGCTATGGATTTTGCATCTACGCCATCCACTCCTGCAGCCTTAAGAACATAAGAGAAGCCAATGTTGGATCAGGCCAGTGGCCCAACTAGTCCAACACTCCGTCACACAGTGGCCAAAAAATACCAGGTACTATCAGGTGGTCCAGCAGTGGGGCCAGGACACTAGAAGCCCTCTCACTGTTGCCCCTCCGAGGCACCAGGAATACAGAGCCTCACTTGCCCCAGACTGAAAGTCCCTATCTATACCCTGTGGCTAATAGCCACTGATGGACCTCTGCTCCCTATGCTTATCTAATTCCCTCTTGAAGCTGTCCATGCTTGTAGCCGCCACCACCTCCTGTGGCAGTGAATTCCATGGGTGAATCACTCTTTGGGTGAAGAAGGACTTCCTTTTATCTGCCTTTTATTTATACAGTGTGTATCTTTGTCACTTGAGTCAATCCTGCCGATTATTCCTTGTGTTTTATATAGCTCAGGGGTCCCCAATGTGATGCCCTGTGGGTGCCATGGCACCCGCTGGCACCTTCTCTGGTGCCTGCCAAATGTTTGCTACAATGTCATGGGGCCAGGCAGGGCTGTTGCCTTACAGGGCATATAACCGGCCATTGGAGATCAGACTGGCTGTCCAGGTTAAAAATAACGTTTTGGTGGCACCTGCCACTGCAGTGCTGGATTTCTTCTCTCTCACATTCCTTCTCCAAAGTACACTTTTAAAATCACCCTTCTTGTCCCCGTACCAGCTCCCCCCCCCCCCGTAGGACTCTACCTCCTGCAGCAGCCATTTTGTGTTTGTGCCCACCACCCTGTAGCAGAATTCCAAAGGTGCCAACAGGCTCAAAAAGCTGGGAACCCCTGATGTAGCTGTTCTCCATGCAGATTCTGAATCCTCTCTCATTCCAGGTGTGGTTGTTTTTGGATGTGGGTGGCTGTTGGATTTCTAAGAAGTTGTAAAGCAGGGGTGTCAAACATGTGGCCCGGGGGCTGGATCAGACCCCCCGGAGGGCTTCTATCAGGCCCGCAGTGGAACTGGCTGTCTTCTGCTTCTTCTTCCAGTTCTGCTGCTGCTGCGTCATCGTAGGTTTGCAGCTTACAGATACACACCTGGACAGCATACTCAGGATTGCAACAGCACAGGCATTTTGATGCAATAATTCAGAGTGAGAGGTGTCAGTTCTCAGACACTGTTAAATAAATGAAACATTGCAAGAGTGCTGATGTTTTAAGCAAGTTTTTATTTTAAGTAAAAAAAACCCTTTGTGTTTGTATGCTTTATGAAGAAGAAGGAGGAGGGGGGGGGAGATTGGATTTATACCCCACCCTTCACTTGGAGTCTCAGAGCGGCTTACAAATTCCTTTCCCTTCCCCTCCCCACAACAAACACCCTGTGAGGTAAGTGGGGCTGAGAGAACTCTGACAGAGACTGCTCTTTTTCAAGAACAGCTGTGCCAGAGCTTGTGACTGACCCAAGGTCACATCAGCAGGTGCAAGTGGGAGAGTGGGGAATCAAACCTGGTTCTCCCAGATTAGAGTCTGCACACTTAACCACTACACCAAACTGGCTCCGTACCTGGCATTACATTTTATGACACACATGGCCTGGCCCAACCAGGTTTCATTTATGTCAGATCCGGCCTTCATAACAAATTAGTTTGACACCCCTGGAATAGGGGAAGCTTTGGCACACCAACCCTGGATCCCCTCCGATAAACGGAACTGCTCACCAGAGTGTCAGATTTTCCTAAAAGTGAATGTGCAGGAAGCTTCTTTATACCTAGGAAGACCATGGGTCTCTCCAGATGAGTCTTGTTTACTCTGATTAGCAGCAGCTCCTTCAAGGTCTCTCAGATAGAGACCTCTCATAGCACTAATGGATTGCTTTAACTGGAGTTGCTAGCAAATGAGCCCGGGCCTTTCTTAAAGTCGCCAACTCCCTGGAGATTTGAGGGTTGGGCCTGGGTAGGGTTGCCAGGTCTCTTCTGGCAACTGGCAGGGCATGAAGGAAACTTACCAGGAGAGGGCAGGAGGCCCAGGAGATGTCATTGGTGACATGGCTATGTCACTTCTGGTGTGCACAGGAAGTGATGTCATCATCACACTGTGATGTTGTGGTGATGCTTTGGTATTTGGGCAAAAGCTCTGTGGTAGTAATGGTTTCTGCCATAGAGTTTTTGCCCAAATACCAGAGCATCACCCAGATGTCGCTGGCAGTGTTCCTTCTCTAAGCTGAGTTAGTGTGAGCTCGCTCACAGTTTTTTAGCCTCTGGCTCACACATTTTTGCCTTACCTCAGAAAGGACGGCTCCAGAGCAAACTAATTGATGCCGTAGCCAAATCGCTTGCTCACAAAGCAGGATTTTCCCTCACAAGTCTCTACAGCTTAGGGGGAGCATTGGTTGCTGGTGTGATGACATCACTTTCTGTGTGCACCGGAAGAGACGTTGCCGCATTGCTGACCACATCACCTGGGCCTTCCTCTTTCTCTTAGTAAGTCCCCCCTGCTGGCCAGCTGATCAGCAGTGTGTGGGGGGTAGGGCCTGGGGTTGGGAGACCCCTGTCTCCACCTGGGGGGATGGCAACCGTAGGCCTGGGACGGTTGAGGTTTGGGGAGGAGAGGGACATCTGTGATGTATAACACCATCAAGTCCACCTTCCAAAGCAGCCATTTGCTCCAAGGGGAACTGATCTCTATAATTCTGGGAGAACTCCAGGCCTCACCCAGAGGCTGACAACCGTAGCCCTTCTGCATGGAAAGCAGATGCTTTACAATTGAGCCATGAGCCTTACCTTAAAATAAACATTATGAAGGGGAAGAAGTTTGAGAGAAGTATCGCACCTCGACGTCCCAAAATAGACTTGGGGTTGACCACCACTCTTCTCCAGCTGCAGAGTTTCACCCACACACCACAAATGATCTTAAGGCTACGGCATCCTTCCTCCTCTGATCCCAGATTCTGAACAATTCGGCTCTTGCTGAGGTAAAACAGAAGTAAGTACCACAGATAAAAAGAAGGTGCATTTACCTAGCAGAGAAAAACGACCCAGAGCCTATCGCCTCACTTCCATTCTAGAGTTACTTGCTTTCCACTGCCCTCACAGAATAAAACTTTGTCCTGTAAATGTTCCTTTTCTGTTCCTTGCAGTTTTGGAAATCTTCCACATTCATCATTTTTAAATAAAGCCCAGGCAGCACTGTGTTTGTGTAACTACAAAGTCCACAAAGCAACGTGTGGTTCCAAAAGCTGTTCTGGGCCTCTAACATTCAAAGGTCGGAGACAGGATATGATGAAAAAATGATTAAACAAAAACTGGGAAATCTGCAGCCAATTTCCATAAAGGAGGGCCATGATTCAGCCCTAGCATCCAAGGCCCAGGCTTTTATGTATACCAGATGCACCAGGCTTCTCCTCAGTTTGCCATTTTTAGCGTTCTATAGTAATCCCAAGCCGTAAGAACTTCATAGATAACATAACTTTTCTGGTTTATCGATAACTTGATAGCTTCCCACCCTTATTTAGCTGCAAGGTAAACAGTTGGTGAAAAGGAGAGTTCCTATATTTACTTAGACTGTGAAGTAACAAAGAGCTTCCAAGATTTTTGTCATCAGGACTTCCCTGGAGGGCTCAAAGAGGCCCAGTGTTTGAGATTTCTATAACTAAACCGAGTACATTTTAGGTTTCATTATTCAATATTATTCCAGACATCTCTGAAATAGTATCTTTTCTTCAAAGTTCACTCACTAGCAATGGCCTTACATTAGGGTTGCCAGCCCTGGGTTGGGAAATGCCCGGACTTCAGCGGGGTAGAATGCCACAAAGTCCACCTTCCAAAGGGGCATTTTCTCCAGGTGAACTGATCTCTGTTGCCGAGAGATGAGTTGTAATTCTCAGGAGATCTCCAGCCACCATCTGATGCTTGGTGACCCTAGCTTACATTGTAATTTACTAATGGGGAAACATAAGTCCAGCTGCTCCAGCGGTGGACAGAGGGACAACAGCATTAAAGGGCAGGGTAGAAAGTGAAGCGGACCTCAAGAGACTCTTGCTCCAGGTGAGAGAGGAGAGCACAAAGGTTGGCTTGAAACTCAACATCAAAAAAACTAAGATCATGGCATCCGGCCCCATCACTCCTTGGCAAATAGAAGGAGAAGTTGTGGAAGCAGCGACAGACTTCGTGTTCCTGGGATCCAAGATCACTGCGGACAGCGACTGCAGCCATGAAACTAAAAGACGCCTTGCTGCTTGGGAGGAAAGCGAAGGCAAACCTAGACAGCATAATAAAAAGTAGAGACATCATCCTGCCAACAAAAGTCCATATGGTCAAAGCAATGGTATTCCCAGTAGTACTCTATGGCTGTGAGAGCTGGACCATAAGGAAGGCTGAGTGCCGAAGAATAGATTCTTTTGAATTATGGTGCTGGAGAAGACTCTTGAGAATCCCTTGGACTGCAATGAGATCAAATCAGTCAATCCTAAAAAAAATCAACCTTGACTGTTCCTTGGAGGGCCAGATACTGAAGCTGAAGCTCAAATTATTTGGCCACCAAATGAGAAGGGAGCACTCACTGGAGAAGACCCTGATGCTGGGAAAGATTGAAGGTCAAAGAAGAAGGAGACAGCAAAGGATGAGATGGTTAGACAGTGTTATCGATGCAACGAAAATGAAATTAAACAAACTCTGGAGGACAACGGAAGACAGGAGGGCCTGGCGTAATGTGGTCCATGGGGTTGCAAACAGTCGAACTCGACTGTGCGACTGAACAACAACAACAGAATGCTTTAGCAGATGGCATTCTGAGATTTATATATTCTCAGTCTTGAAACCATAATGGTACATTATGATGACTGAAGGAGTCAGAGGAAATTTGGTACCCATGACCAACTCACAATGCGTTAAGGGTGATCACTGGCTTGACTCTTGCACTCGTTTGTCAAAGAGTTAAGCGCTTGGCAGAACTCATGGACCCAGCCTTGCTGTCCAAAAAGCAGGCTGGCACAGTGCCCAAGAGTGCTCTCTATCAGCATCATTTTGCTGGCCAACTCTCCTCCTGTTTTATATGCATCTGGCCTGGCCATCCAGTTGTGCACTGCTGTAACATGGTCTGTGGGCTGCCCTTGAAGACTATCCATGAATTGCAACTGGTTCAGAGTGCAGCTGCCCAGTTATTGCCAGGGGGTTGCTGATGGGAATAAGTTTTGCCTATTTGAAAAACAGTGGCACAGGTGGAAAGTTTGTTTCAGAATTCAGTTTAAGGTGCTGGTTAAAACCTTTAAAGACTTGAAATGTATATGACCAAACATATCTGAAAGATGTATATTCCCATGTCCCCATGCACTAATTGCAGTCCTCTGCCACTTTTTGATTGGGAAGGAAGGTGGCCTAGTATAGCCTGATCTCATCAGATCTCAGAAGCTAAGCAGGGTTGGTACTTGGAAGCAAGACCACCAAGGATGGCTCTGAAGAGGATGGCAATGATGGCAGTTCACCTCTGCTTCGCGCTTGCCTTGTAAATCCCCATGCTGGGGTCACCATAAGTCGATTGCAACTTGATAGCACTTCTGTACATAACTGGTTTTATTGCCCTGAACTGAATAGCCCAGACTGGCCTGATCTTGTAAGAACTCAGAAGCTAAGCAAGGTCAGTACTTGGAAGGGAGACTACCAAAGAAGACTCTGCAGAGGAAGGCACTTTGCCTTGAAAGCCCCCTGCTGGGGTCACCATAAGTCTGTTATGACTTGATAGAACTTCTGTACATACTGATTTTATTGCCCTGAACTGGATGGCCCAAGCTGGCCTGATCTTGGAAGCTAAGCAGGGTCAATAATTGGATGGTAGACCACCAAAGAAGACTCTGTAGAGGAGGGCAAAGGCACACTGCTTCTCACTTGCCTAGGAAGCCCCTTGCTGTAAGTCGGTTGGGACTTGATTGCACTTTCGCATGCATCACACTCTGCTTGTTTTCTTGTCACCCATCAAAGGCTGTTCCTTTTCAGTAGTGGCTTCTACTCTCTGAAGTAGGCTTCCCGGGGAGGTTAGAACAGCATTCTTTATAAGTTTTTAAGGGATGCTGTAAGGCTGTTTTTATTTGCTAGGGTTTTTAATAGGGTTTGATTTACAAGCATTTTCTTTGGAGGTGTTATGAGCTCCAGGCATTTGTATGTGTTATGAACTACAGGTTTTATTGCAACCACTGGCACCTTTACCACCAACAAAGTTTAATAAGTGGGTATAAGCTTTCATGTGCATCTGAAGAAGCATGCATGCACACAATGGCTTATACCCTGAATTAAACTTTGTTTCTCTTAAAGGTGCCACTGGACCCAAACTTTGTTCTGTTGCTTCAAACCAACACAGCTACCCACCTGAATCTAGGGTGTTGTTTTTTTTTGTATTATAGATGATTTTAATTTAGGATTTGTAAGCCACTTTGAGCCCCAAACAGAAAGGTATTTTAATAAAAGTAAAATACAACACGACACAATGATTCTCATAAAGACTGAGACAGTATCGGAGTCAGGTGCCTTTTCAAGATGATGCATTCCAAGCATAAATCATAACTTGACTCTTGAACCCGTTTTTAGAACCAATAGAGAAGATGCCATGCACAGTGCAACATGCTGTCTTCTCGAACGACAGAGGCTGAGTTCAGTATGTGAGGAAGAGTTTTGTGCACATTGAGAACGAACCCGCATGATCCTTGCATTTGTTTTCAAGGGGAAGCGCAGTGTGACATTTACCTTCAGCACAGAGACCTCAAAACAAAACACATTTCGTGTTAGAAACCCAGACTGATTCCTTCCCTCATTGTCAAGAGGGGCTGGGTGGAAGCGAGGTCAGTCTATCCAACACTGTGCTTTTCTTTCCGCCTTTTCCATCTGTTCATCTCCATGAGGTTGCGACAACCTTTGGCACACACACAGAGTTATTTCCATTATTTATTCTTAGCTGAAATAATGCCTGGGATTATTTAGCATCTCTGCCAAGGCCGCCTTTTCAGGCCCTGCTCGCAAGAACAAACTGTGAGCATACATGACAACTTGGTCGTCCAACATGGGATGTTTGGCATTGTGTGACTTCAGTTCATCGACTCAAAAGCAGCCTGGAAAGCAAACTCTAGTTCAGCTTAACTAGGAAAAGTTTGAAAATGTGATCGCTATCAGTTACTCACATTGGAGGCAGCAATTCCCAGGGCTGTTGTAAAGAGTGACTTCAGAACTGGAATACGCAAGATGGGTCTACTATGGGCACAGGGAAATCTGCTTCTACAGCTTCACATACATTTCAGTGAGGAGGTACAACCCTGTCTATTAAGATAACAAGTCAAAAACTCTGTTGCTCAGGGAAAGACGAACAGTTGCAATGTAGGATAGAGCTTTTCCCTAGATTTTCTTTAAGGGTGCTGAATGCACTTGCCAAAAGAAAATGTGAAGACCCATTGTTATCAGAGTAATCATTTTTATAGCTTCACACGGGAAGCTATGTGGAGACTTGTCTTGGCAGTGGTATGTGCAAAAAAGATCTAGGGGGTCTTAGTAGACCATACACTGAACATGAGTCAGCAGTGTGATGCGGTAGCTAAAAAGGCAAATGCAATTTTGGGCTGTATCAACAGAAGTATAGTGTCCAGATTACACAAGTGATACTATTCCTTTACTCTGCTCTGGTTAAACCTCACCTAGAGTACTGTGTTCAGGTTGGGGCACCACAATTTAAGGAGGACATAGACAAGCTGGAACATGTCCAGAGGAGGGCAACAAAGATGGTGAGGGGTCTGGAGACCAAGTCTTATGAAGAAAGGTTGAAGGAGCTGGGTATGTTTAGCCTGAAGAGGAGTTGACTGTGAGGTGATATGATAACCATCTTCAAGTACTTGAAGGCCTGTCATATAGAGGATGGTAGTATGGTGTTGTTTTCTGTTGCCTCAGAAGGTCGGACCAGGGCCAATGGGTTGAAATTAAATCAGAAGAGTTTTTGGCTAAACATTAGGAAGAACTTCCTGACAGAGCGGTTCCTCAGTGGAACAGGCTTCCTTGGGAGGTGGTGGGCTCCTCTTTGGAGGTTTTCAAACAGAGGCTAGATGGCCATTTGTCAGCAATGCTGATTCTGGGAATTTAGGCAGATCATGAGAAGAAGAGCAGGAAGGGTTGCCTCAGTGCTTAGTTCTTATGGCCCTTTCTTACACACCCATGGAAATGCTGGTCACCACTCTGGGGTCAGGCAGCAATTTCCATCCAGGACAGTTTGGCTGGAGATCCTGGAGGATTTTTTTTTTTTGTCATTTTCTGGGCGTGGAAGAGCGGTCACTGTGGGTGTGAATTTCCTACATTGTGCAGGGGGTTGGACTAGATGACCCTGGAGGTCCCTTCCTTCTCTATGGTTCTATGATTCTCTATATAGCCTTCAACATGGTAATGCATGGAGAGCCCTCAGTTTGTAAGACCTGAGCTAGGCTGTTCACGACAGGATGTTTTCGAGGACATTAATTCATAGGGTTGCCATAATTCAGAAGTGACTTGATGACTCCATCTTTCTGTGTTATACCTCTGAGATTGCCAGTCACAGCTACTGGCAAAACATCAGGTCCTACAATGACAAGACCACGGCCACACAACCTGGAAAATGTACAACAGCTAATGAATTCCGGCTGTGAAAACCTTCGACAACATGATAACTCTTCACCCACACACAGGGAACCTCTTGGCAAGGGGGACACATCTCAGCTGCTACCTCTTCCTGCAGAAAGTCAGCCAGCACCATCTTTACAGGCCTTCTAGTATCTCCTGAACACATAGTCTATTCTGGAAGGCCTTTGAGCAAGAATCGTTGGTTACTTTCCTGACATATTAATGCTGTTTTTACTCGTGTTTCACTTTGTAAGGGCGGCAGACAAAATTAAGAGGAATGCATACACAATTCTCTGATTCTAAGCAGCTTGTTGCTTTCAAGAGAACCTACAATCAATTATCTGCCTATTTCCATAGTCACTGAAATAAAGAATTTAGATCTTAAAAGACCACAAGGCACGTCAGATTTCTACCTCTCTGGTTTGATGGCAGCACTGCACTTCTTCCAGCTCTCTGGTCAGCAATTAATGCTCAGGGAAGGCCACTTGAGTATAAAGAGTGTTCAGTGTCACAGCCAAATTGCCTGTTACTTTTGGGTTAGTCCCTGGGAAGCCAGCTAGGTGTATGAGCTGTACTGTTTGAGCAGAGCTGGGTCTGTATCCTGGAACCACCAGCTGTTCCCTACTGTTTGTATTCTATGGCTAACACGCAGGGCTATTTTTGGGCAGGAACGCACAGGAACGGAGTTCTGGCTGGCTTCTGAGTTGACCATGCCTACAGCCTCCCCCCCCACCCCGGGTTCCCCAGGTGCCTCGCAAGCTGCGGGGTGCCCGGGGAAGTCAAGCTGATCCAGAAACTGCCTTCCTTCCCTCAAGTTCCCCATGCACCCCACAAACCACTGGGCACCTGGGGAAGCTGATCCTAGGATGGAGCTGCACTGTCAGGGGTGTGGCCTAATATGCTAATGAGTTTCTGCTGTTGGGTGTGGCCTATTATGCTAATGAATTCCTGCTGGGCTTTTTCTGCAAAAAAAGCCCTAACACCTATTCAATGAAGAATCCAGAGATGAATCATATTCAACTAAAGCAGATTCATTGATTTAACATTTTCACCTTTATTGCTCCAGCTAATATGGAGTTCATTTCCTATGACATACCTTTTCAATTGGCTTCAAGGAGGGGTGGGGAGAAACTTCTAGGCTTGTACGACTATTTGGATGGGGAGTAGGGGAGCTCTTCACATACAGCAGGAACAGATAAAACAGTCCACAATGGTTTGTTCAACTTTCAGTTATTGGGTTAAATGTAAACAAACAATCATTTGCCTTGGAAGCGCAGAAGCTTTACGCAGTGTTCCCGGTCCTCCACATTTCCTGGTTAAGGGAAAATGTTGTTCAAACAAATTACAATGATGATCTGACTCCAATGGTAATGAGAAATCTAACTTATAAAAATAGAAGCACATCTTACATGACATATTCATGTAGGGATGGGCACAAACTTGGTAAGCCTAGTTCGGGTTCACAAACCAGCAGTTTTTGAACCAGGTTCACAAAGCAGGCATGTTTGTGAACTGAACTCTTTTGGAAGGGGGGGGGGGGTCACCCCAGAGGCCCCAGAATCATTGTGGATTGGATTGGCCGCCAAGTCTGGTGAGTATTGGACTTGGGGGGGCAGTTATGGACCCCCAAGTGAGGTGAGTGCTCCAAACAAGGTGCCCCAGGAAACTGCTTTTCAGGGACATTTTGGGCACAAGTTTGGGAGTGCACAGAACTGACCCTGGATGACCTAAATGTATCAAACTTGCAGAGCCCCTCCCTGGGGGCCCCACAAGATGCCCTGCAAATTATGTGCAGATTGGATTTGGGGCCCCCGAGTTACGGACCCCCGAAAAAGGTGCCCCCAGGAAAGTGCTGCAGGGAGATGTGAGGTGCAGGTTCCAGAGTGCATAGTGCTGACCTTGGTTGAGCTAGATGCATCAAACTCATGGAACCCCTCCCCAGGATGCTCCCCAACATGCCCTGCAAATTACATGTGGATCAGACCTGAGGGGGACCAAGATGCAGACCCCCACACGAGGTGCCCCCAGAAAAGTGCCTCTTGGGGACATGTCTGGTGCAGGTTCTGGAGTGTATAGAACTGATCCAGGACAAGCTAGATGCATCAAACTCAGGGTGTACCTCCCCGGGATGACCCCTCACATGCCCTATCACGTGCAGGTTGGAGTGGGAGGCAAGTTACAGACACCCAAAGAAGGTGCACCCAGGAAACGAGTTCTGAAGAGATGTCAGGCATAGGCTTGGGAGTGTCCCTGGACCCCCCTCCACTGACAGGGCAGACTGTGGGCCATGGCTGGCCAACCAGCCCATATGGGCCCAGGAAGACCTGCATGCTCGTGGGTGGCTCTCTCTACCCAAGCTCAACTGCCCACCACCCCTCTGATAACTGGAAGTAAGAGTACTGGGGAGGGCCAACCCTCCTGCCCTGTCCGGGGCCTGGGAGCCACCCACAGAGTTGCAGGTAGATGCTTTTCCCTGGGCCCAGCCACCCACTCCCCCTCTGACACCTGGAAATGTGATTGCTGGGCAGGGCCAACCCTCCTGCCCTTCCCTGGGACCAGGAGCCACTCGCATAACATTTCAACAACATTTATGTTATTATGTTGCTGAAGACTTCACGGTCGGAGTTCATTAGCTGTTAATGATAACGATAATAAGTCATGATAATAACTCAGCCCTACCCCACCTTCCTGAGTAGATATAAATTACTCTGGTGCTCTAGCCAGTATGTGTGTCCTGGAACTCCCATGGAATTACAGTTCAGCCACACAGATGACAGAGATAAGTTCACCTGGAGAACAGTGGTGCTCCATCTGGGTGTACCCTGTGGCATTTTACACCAATGAGGTTCATGCCCTTCCCTGGATCCTCCCCCAAAGCTCAGGGTGTTCCCTATGTATGACAACTGCACCCCCATCACACACTGACGTCCAGGGGGAATCATGCCAGCCTAGCCATGATCCCAAGACCTAGACAGGGCACTGCCTCCCCAAACAGTCCTTCCTGCAAGGCCATGGAATGGTTAGCTAGTGACGCTTGTTTCTGCAAGCCCTGGGGGCCACCAGGTTGGTGTAATGGTTAAGTGCGTGGATTCTAATCTGGGAAAACCGGGTTTGATTCCCCACTCGTCCACTTGCATCTGGATGGATGACCTTGGGCAAGCCATGGTTCTGATAAGAGCTGTCCTTGAAAAAGAGCAGTTTCTGTCAGAGTTCTCTCAGCCCCACCTACCTCACAGGTGTCTGTTGTGGGGCGGGGAAGGGAAAGGAGTTTGTAAGCGGCTCTGAGACTCCTTTGGGTAGTGAAGGGTGGGGTATAAATCCAATCTCTTCTTCTTCTTCTTTCCTTTACCTGCTAATGAAAAAGTAAAGCTTTCTCAAGTAGTTTTCAGCTGATTTTACTGGAAAGCTGTTTTAGCTACACGGGGCACTTTCAGAAGTGCATTGCCAAACAGTGCCCAGGAAGGCCAATGTATTCAGCTTATTAACTCAGCATATCCAGTGCAGCTATACCATCTCTCAATACGAAATATGCACCGCCAGTAACTACATCTGGGAGTTTGTCTGTAGTCCTCATTCATCTCACAAGTCCAAGCGGGCCCTCTTTTGTCCAACCCATGAATGCTTCTCCATAGCATTTCTGTTTTCCCTCTTCTCTGCAAGAACATGTTTCCAGGACTGATGCTGGTGTTTTAGGCAAGCTGCTGCACCATTTTTTGAGAGTTACCGATGGATTTAAGGGCCTCGACAGCTTCGAGCATGACTTGGGTGCTCCTGTCCGTGGTATCTTTGAAAGTCTACCTGTCCATTCCAGTCTCTTCCAGCATGCAATCATATTCCCACCTTTCTTTAGCCAGGTGCCTCTCCTTAGCTGCCATCAGTGCCTCATGATGCTGTGTGGAATTCTCCTCTCCACACTCACACTGGGGAAGCATCTCATTTGTGACACCCATGAGCATGGCAACACACCCTCTTCAGTTCCGGGCATCGGCCAAACAAGTGACTGGCAGCGTCTGCCCTAGTGGCATCTCCTTCTGTCCCTCAGGGCTGTCAGCTGTAAGCAGAACAAGTGTTGTCTTTACAAATGTTGCCCAGCACAACATCCAAGGTCAGCTTGAAGTCACCCTCCGTGGCTGGGCAGTCTCAATGCACGCCATATACATTTGACAATGGCTACACTGCATTCTCGCAAGTGGAATACATGCGTCACAGCTGCTTCAAAGCCATTCCCCATTTTTGTGCCCAGAAAACCAAAATTCACTAACCAATTGATGAAAGTGGCTGTCAGGCTCCTACAACCAAACTCTACTACGTAGTAATGCTGACTGGATGTAGGATGTAGGCAATGCTCCTTCTAAGCTATGGAGTCTTGTGAGCAAAAATATTATTTTGTGAGCTACCGGCATTAAAGTTGTGAGCAAGTGATTTGGCTACTGCATAAATTAGTTTGCTCTGGAGCCATCTTTCCTGAGCTAAGGCAAATATGTGTGAGCCAGAGGCTAAAAAACTGTGAGCTAGCTTACACTAACTCAGCTTAGAGGGAACATTGCTTCAATTAGATATTATCAGGGACTCATGACTTCAAGGTTACCAGGGCCAGGGCCTTTTCAGTGGCGGATCCTCTCTGGTGGAATGAGCTCCCAGAGGAGATCAGGGCCCTGCGGGACCTTGTACAATTCCGCAGGGCTTGCAAGATGGAGCTCTTCCACCAAGCTTTCAATTAGGAGGTGCCACCACTACCATCAATGACCTCTAATATTAACATCCATGGCAAGAGGCTGGCCCTGTACTGAGATTGAGCCACATTACCGTGGGAAGCCAAAATACCGCTGAACGGAGTGTTTAGTACTATGTCTGACAGTATGCCTTTAAAATCTCTTGTAAGGACGACCATCGTAATGAGCACTTTGTTATTGTTATTAATTATTATTGTTATTGTATGATGTTTTAACTATTTTTATGTTTTATCATGACTTGACACATGGCGCCGATAACTGTGAGCCATCCTGAGTCCATTCGCAGGAAGGGCGGGATATAAATCCAAAAAAAAAAAAAGAAAAGAAATGTGTGGGAAATCCAAACTCATAAGGCAAAAGCAAGTCTGACCTGGAATTTCTCCTGTGTTGGCATTTGCTGGCGATGGCTGCTGGCTGGGTGACTCCTTTTGTTCTGTTTCTCCTGACAACCCTCCTAAAGACTGTAAAAACAAAATATCAATCTTGTATAGGGCAAGATGGGGGTGGGGGAGTCAGCTTCATTGCATTGTTGCCAGCCCAAGAGTAGAGGAGTGGTTCATTGCATTTGCAACCACCCCATACAATGTTTACTAGTTCACTAGGTTCTGTCCATTCAGCTTCAAGTGGTGGGAAAAAAGTCTATCTTCATATCCAACCCCCCCCTTTGGTGATGTTCCCCACTCCAGGTGAAGAAATGAGTGTTGCAAATGGGAAAACAATGGGACCTATGTCCAAACACAGTCTCATTATACATGGGGGCAGTATGGACGTACCCTCCAATGGCAATTTCTGTAAGTAGACAAAGGGACTCCATATAGTTAAGTATTCCCCCCACCCTTAACTGGCAAAGAGCATTCACTGCAAACAATCAAGTCCCCAACAGTCACAGCTGCTTGTTAAGTTTGTAAATGCAACATTGTCATGATTCCTTGTTTTAGTGTGTGTCTTTAAATGTTTGGTTGCGGAGCAGTGCTAGAAGAGTAGAATGATTGAGGGAGACAAGTGTGCTGTGATTGGAGGATGACTGAGAGTGTGGGAGGAGTTGTTTGGACTGAATCTGTGTGGGTGTCTTGAAGTCAGTTAGTCAGATATATAGTCTTGAAGTTATTCAGTTAGTCAGTGATATGACAGTTCTGCGTGCAAACTTAAAAAGTTCAGTATATATGTCTTTAAAAAGTTTAAATGTGAAGGAGCTATGAGAAGGGTCTGTGAGACTCTAAAGATATGAAAGAGAGTCAATAATACAAAGAGTTTATCCAGTGTGGCTGCCTAGGTGAAAGAGAGATTCCTGTCAGAGTGGGATTTTATGGTTAAAAGGACTGTGTGTGATACCTTGCTAGTTTATTCACAAGTTTCAGTTTACCAAAACAGTTACAGATTACCAGCAACTTATTTTTGTTCCTTAATCAATAAATCATATTATGTTTAAGTTTAAACCAGAATTCAGTTCAATCCTTCCTCAGGGCCACATAGACCTCTGAAAAGCCCAGACCCTAAGTCACATTACCAGCAGCAGCAACAGAGAGAAGATTTGGAATTTCTTAAAATTCCTGGTGGCAGCAGAAACTACTCAGTTTATGAATACAAGGAGTAATTTTAAAGTAAAAACAGTCCCCCCAAAGAAGCAGTGCGCCACAAACATATTCACTGGCTGGGGTTGAAGACTAAACTGCTTGACGTGACATTTCAACAGAAATGTAGGGTAGGATTCTCTGTTGTGAACTAAGGGTTTACCGTAGCACTTTATTGATGAAATAGCAGGTATGAATTTTAGAAATGAGGGAAGGGAACAGGGATGGCAAAGTAAAACGTACTGCACCCAAGATCGCTGGATATCCTGGTTTCACCGAGGTCCTCTTCTCCCAGATGTCCACACACTTCACCAACCTGACCTACACAAGCAAGAATATAGAGGTGGCTCGAAACCCAGAATAATCGGCTCAAAGTCCCAGCAAAATGGATCGAAAGAGTTCACATTGCAACAATGCGGCAACTCACCTACATCCAGGGGCATGGAGCAATGTATGTCTGCCAGATTTACCATCAATACATCATTCAAGTACAGCTCTTCTGATCTCACACCAACATCAAAGCTAGGCTGGCATTGCTCAATCACAACCCGAAGATCAAGGCTTCTCACAACACACACTGGTGCAATGCTGGTGTCTCCCCAAAAAATGTGGTGGCAGTCATAATATGGACAGGTCGCAGGTGAATTACCTGATCAACTATTATGTACCACTGCCTTCTTGTAATCTTGGCAGAGAGCCTTTGATTTTGTCCGGCACTCTGCCACAGATAGCTTGTACCCCCTCAATGTCATCTCCACAGAGATCCTTTCAAAAATGTCAATATTCCTATGGGAAGACCTCAATGCCTCCTGCACCTTCTGCTCTCCCCACAGGGAGAGGAGATCCAGTGTCTCCGGCTTTTGCCAGGACACTCCACTGCTAACAGGCTTGCTACTGATTGCCATATGTGTCCTGCTGTAGCAAGGATGCAATAAAGGAAAGAAGACATTTTCATGGCAAATGGCACCACGAGGACCCAGCGCTCCTCATGTCCTTCACCCATTCCACACCTCCAAAGTTACTGCCCTCAGCCAATGTTGATCCTATTGGATGACAAAATTACAAAAGTAATTGGACTGGCCAGATGGACACCACCAGGTAATTCTCTGGTGTGTTATTGGCCCCAATGTGGCCACAAGGGAATTTTCTTCAGAGTGGTTAGCTACTGGGAAAAACTGGGGGAGTTACAACCCCCACACACACTGAGGAAAAAGCTGTTAGCACTCCAGTGGCCATTGTCCACTCAAAAACATCGGGAAAAGCAGTATTAATGCATTCCTGTCTACATACTAAGTCAAAAAATATGGGCAACATGCGTGTGAATGTAAAAAACCAAAGTGCCACCTAAAGCATTTAACAAAACCATTACCATGTTGGTGGCTCAACACAGTAAATCCGCACCTTCCATTAAAATCCTCCTGGTTCAGTCCGCTGCATGAAAGGGAGCACAAAGGAATGCAGTTAAGCAGGAAAAAAATTCATTGTGAAACTGACAAAACATTTTTTGAGACTGACTTCAAAGCTCTGTTTTATTTCTAAGGTTGATTCTCCAGCCTTCATTGCCATACGAGCACCATACTGAAATCGCTCTTCAATTACTTTCCCCGTATTTTAATTTTTTTTCAAATATGTGGCATGAGACTAGTGGGAAAGCATTGATTAAAATCCATCAATGTCAAGAGAGTGTACAGAAATGCCCAGATCTACACACAGCCTTGGGCAGGAGGCTGGAGAAAGAATAGGGAGAGGAGGGGACAGTCATGCAACCCTGCTCCAAGTCAGCTGCAGACATTTCAAAGGTGATTCATGTCCAAAGCAGAGAATCACATCCAGTAGCCCCTGGAGACAGATGGGACAGTGGAAAGAAGAAGGGAGCTGTGGGGTCGCTGAGATGGGAGGGGAGATTGTGCCACATTTTTGGGGAAAGTGCTTGCTAGCCCATTCCACATGTGGGCACAGAGAACACACACACAAGCTGAGGATTGGTGGCCGCTGCACTCACTGCTGGGCTTCATCAGTGGCACATGACCCAAAGCTGGTCTTGACCCCCTTCCTCCGCCCTTACAGAGCTTGCAAATAGGCTCCTCAGAGAGCTGAAGCACATGCACGGCTACCTCTAGCAAGGCTTTCAAAGCTTTTCCTGTCAGTTTCCTCCCCAGCAATCCAAGACTAGTGATGACCCCCCCCCCGACATTTAAATGATGGAAAAAGTAAGCAATAGTGGCGCTTGTACAGCGATGAAGGGGGAGGATGGTGGAAGATGCAGAGTGGGAGGAATGACCTCAATGTGGGGTGGTGGAGTGGCCTTCGAGGGGCAGGAAAAGGGTGGTGGGGGAATTCCGAGGGAATCTTTATGCTGTTGAATTACCTTCAGCTTGGAAGCGAAGCAAGGGAAAAACCGGCACAAAAGCACTCTCAGAAAATCCAGAGAAACAGTGACCAGAAAACGAACTGAGCACTGAAGGGAGGAAAATCAATGCAGAATGAAAAAGAAAACCCAATGAACATGCACAGTGAGAGCGAGGAAAAACACCCATGCATAATAGGCCCTGGATAGCCCAGGCTAGCCTGATATTGTCAGATTTCAGAAGCTAAGCATATTTAGCCCTGGTCAATATTTGGAAGGGAGACCACCAAGTAATAGGGGGGTTTCTAAGCAGAGGCAGGTAATGGCAAACCACCTTTGAAAATCTGTTGCCTTGAAAACCCCATGGGGTCAGCATAAGTCAGCTGTGACTTGATGGCAAAAAATATTATATTTGTTGGAAGGATGGGTTTTATCTGTAGTTACCAGGAATAAGGCCTGTTGTGGAAATAAATACAACGAGCTCTAGAAAGAGGCTCTGGGAGAGTGCCCCGGCCTTGGGCACTCAGTGTCAATTTGCTGTGGCGACTTCAGCAGGGTAAAATGACAAAGAGTCTGCCATTTTCTCCAGAGGAACTGATCTCTGCTACCTGAAGAGCAGTTGTAATTCTGAGTGATCTCCAGCCCACATCTGAAGATTGGCAACAATGGTTCCCCAGGAAGAAAAGTAGTCTTTCTCTGTAATGGGGACCAAAGCAGCTTACATAATTCTCCTCTCTCCCTTTTGACTTGCACAACAACGCCGTGAGGTAGGTTAGGCTGAAAGTCTGTGACTGGTCCAAAATCACCCAGTCAGCTGCCACAGCAAGAACCTGGGTCTAGCAGACCCTGCTCTGAAGTGCTGACTGCTATGCCTAGGGTAGCCAACCTCCAAGTGGAGCCTGAAGATTGCCAGGTATCACAACTGAACTCCAGACAACAGATCTCTCCCCCTCCTGGAGAAAATAACTGCTTTGGAGGGTGGGCTCTGTGGCATTCTGTTCAGCTGAGGCCTCTCCCCTCCCCAAACCCTGGCTTCCTTAGACACAGAATATCCAGGAATTTCCCTATCTGGAGCTGGCAACCCTAGTCTGGACTGACTCCAATGAGTTCCTCACAAAGGCCTGGAAAGGGCTTCATTTCTTTGTCTTTTTACTGACAGAAACAAACTTGGTTGCCTACCAATAGCCACAGAGGAGCCAAGCAGGAGAAGCGTCTTTATCAGGAGAGACAGCTGTTTGCCAGTAATTCTGACAGGGAAAAGTAGCTGAAGTGGAAGTGGGCAGGGAAGAGGAGCAGACCCAGCACCCAGCCAATGGCACACGAGTACTCTTGAGTGGTGGCTGATGGGCCAATGGCTGATGGTTTTGGCGGGCGTCACTTCTGTGGTGGGATTCAGGCAACGCAGCCAGTGGATAGGGACAGCTTCTGAGTGACACACCATGGAGCCAACTGATTTAGGGGCATGTGGAATGTTCAGAAAGTGCCACCCCACTACTTGATTATATATAAGGAGAGATTCCCAGAGTCTACACAGATTACATTTCCTCATGACAGGGTTTCCTTTCCTAGAATGCAGCTGCTGTTTGTTAGAATTGCTTGCAAAGTAGGATTTTCCCCCCTCCACAGAAATATGATGACCTTACCCTCTTCCCTCCCTCACACACAGGATTTCCCCTTCTGTCTACTTTTTGCTGAGCAGCCCCTTATTTGTTTATGGCTGTTCTACCTAGTAACTTTATTATACATACATATATTTATGCTGGCCTAGCCCAAGGAACTGAGGGAAGAGACAGAATCACCTTCTTCTACTCTTCTTTTGAAATGGCACACAAGAGGCTTTTGAAAGTTCAAAATAAACAAAATACGTTTTATTTACCTTGGAGGTGTAGGATTTATGAGGTGAACCAATAATAAAACTGAGGTAACTTTGTATTGTAACTGTGAAAGTTGGAATTTTCACAAAGGGTAAAGCTTGTTCACTAGCATGGTGAGGAGTCTGTGGAGAGTCTTCTCGAATGAAGTGCTTTCCTTGCTTTTTCTCAATGGTTTTCAGATTACATAATGCTTCCTAGTGTTCACTCTTGGCATTTTTGTGAACTTTTTACTTTCATTTAACTGTTGCCATGTTTGAGAGTCTTTTTTAAATCTTTAGTTAAAAGCTGTATTCAGACATTTCTCAATCACCCACCCCTCTGATCTGTCTTCCTTCTTGTTTCCTCACTCAATGGCCAACCTTTCCTCAACCTGGTGACTTCCTTCCCACCCCACTTGCTGTTCTACTTCATTTCCCCACCCTAGTCTGTGGTTTCTCTTTCTGCTCCCCTTCTCCATGAACTGCTGCCACTGCCGAGTGGCAAATCAACATGTGGATCTCGGAAAGAACTAAGGATGAATCCAGTCCACAAGACGTGTTCCCCCATATTCTGGAGGATGATCAGTGCTCTTTGAACCCAAGTTCTCTTTAGGATAGGATAGGATAGGATAGGATAGGATAGGATAGGATAGGATAGGATAGGATAGGATAGGATAGGATAGGATAGGATAGGATAGGCCTGCAATATTACCACAGTATTATTAACACTTATTTGATCTGCGTCTGGAGCAGTTTTTCCACATTGTGAGGTCATGAATTGAAAGACGACAAGACTACATTTAATAAGCAGTGTAACAAGGGGTTATATAAATTTATTCTTTCATGTAACATTTGATTAATTTCAAAAATTCCCATTTGTAAATGCTTTATTCCATCTTTCATTTATTTATTTTTAAAAAAAGAATCACTAAAAAAAGGACCCTTTCCCTCCCAAAATACAATCTGTATCTGCTCTATATTTACAGATAACTGGTCACTATAAAGGCACAAATTTAAAACTAATGTTTCAATATTTATTGTGCATAATACCAGACAATATGGAATATTGCATGGCCATATTCCCTTTTGTGGAATCAAAAGGAGTGAGAAACAATGAATTCCTTTTCCAGTGTGGCATGTGAGAGTGTGTGAGCGAATGTGCAGTTCTATCTTGATTCCTATTATCTGGGAAATTCTTTACTTCAGCATAGATTCCAGTAGTTGAACTGCGGTTTCTGGAATAATACTGTCATAACACATGGCATTTTAAGTACAAAATTGAATAAAAATATCCACAGTTCGGGGGGCGGAAGAATGCTTACTTGGGAGGTGGGATAATATAAGTTCAGAGACTGCTGATACTCTTCTAAGTAACTCTATCCCAGACAAAACCCAAGTTGCATTTTGGTACCAATAATTTACACGGCCAAGCAGAGGTCCTGATCTGCTAACACAAGTGCTTAACTTTACAACACATGAACAGACTCATACCAAAGGGAGTACTCGTGATTTAAAAAAATTAGTGTTTTTAGTATCAGGATCCTCTACCTTTAACTGCATAAGCAGAAGTATCTGTTATGTTTCAAGACCGGAGCTTAGGTTTCCAGTTTGAATGAATGACTTCACACACATGCCCCAAAAGTCTCTCTACAGCCCTGTTAAGTGCTCACTTAGCATGTGGAAGGCGACCAGCAGCCCTTTCAGTAGCAAACTGCTCAGTTATATAGCCACTAACAAAACCGGGTAATAGATTACTACTGCATCCATGCTCTCATTTTAAAAAAAGAATAATTCCCTTTTGTGTATTATGTTTTTCCTCACCCTAGAAAAGAATTATCCACAGAAAAGTGTCACAGCTATTTCTCCCCACCAGATTTTGCATATATATATATAAAAATAACACTACGGTAAATTGATTAAATCTAATGCCTTCAGTTGCGAGTGGTTTTACATCCACTTTAAAGGGTGTGTACATTGTACATAAATAAGACGTTACAGTACAAGTTAATTCACAATATTTGCTATGGGAATGTTTTCCTCTTTCTGATAAATTCGGGTTTGGAAACATTGCATTGCAGAGAGGCACTTTGTACTATCCCCTTCACTTCATAAATTTATGTCTAGTTGTTTTGCAAAAAAGAAAGAAAGACAGAAATGGTATAAACCAGATTTCTTGACCATTCACAGTATAGAACACAACTGTTAGCTCTAGCCACACGTAGCATGGACTCTTTCCAGGGATAGTCAACACGGGGTTTTGGAAACTGCTCATCTCAAAATTCTCATAGCTGACAACTTCATCCTTGAAAAGCAGATGTCACTGCAGCTACCGGGCACGTGTTGGCTCTATCTCTTGAGGAAGAGTCATGCAAGCAACATCCTTCTCAAAATAAATGCAACAGGTCTGTCTTGTCACATGGAAATTGAGGCTCTGTTTAGACACAGTGATGGCTCAGAGCTCTGGTTTGATGAAATCCCCTTCCGTTCTCTATTGTCGGCTTTTTAGTCGATTGAATCTCTGATGTACTCTAAGTGTACAGATGCTAAAAAATAAGACGCTTGCTATAAATAAAGTGGCAGTATATACTAAAAAATAGTCCTTTGCTTTGAGACAACCATTAAAATCAGTTTTAGCATTACAGGCAGCAATTAAATAGGGTTCAATTGATGGCAATAAGGTCCATTTTGATCTTTCATTGCATCTTTTTACAGTGTGATAGCTCAACTGCAAGGATTTCAAGACTGCTTTCCCAGAAGTGAAAAAAATAGGGTTGGCTCCAGTACTAAGGAATCTGATTATGGAGGACTTCTTTATGGTTGGGGTGGGGGGCGGAATGAAGAAATAATCAAATAATTGATTTTGCTAGTACCATTCATGAGTAAAGATTTTTCATCTAATGTGGGAAGACGAATGGCAAATGTTGATTAGTGCCAAACAATAGGGTTCCCCCCTCTCCATGGAAATTAGAGGGAAACAATAAAATTTCCACAGGACAAGAAATCAGAACATGTAAAGTGCAGAAAGACCTCAATTAATTAATTTTTAAGCAGTACCAGAAATACCTTCTTGTTAAAAAAACAACAACCCCACATGCTATGCCCCTCTGGTATCCCAGCCCTTCACTCTTCATTCAAAGAAATAAAAAAAAAATTCAGTGCATACAATATCGTTATTATAAGTAATAAAATACTAAAGAACCCTATATTATATTGCAAATTCTGTCCAATCTACACAAGTAAAACAATCCACATTTGGTGCTTGGAAAGACAAAAACGAGTGTTCTCTCTCTCTCTATTTTTGGCACAAGGGTTTTGTGCAGAAAGGAAAGGCTTTGGTCCTTGGTACCTAGACTCCCAAAGTGCAGAGGGTGGTGTGCAGTGATGGCCGTCCACAGGATCGCCATGTCAGATTGTGCAGTCGACCGCAAGAGCTTCCCTTTACTGCTACCAGCGGCCACTTACACTAGCAATGTCCGAGTGATACTGACGCGGCAGCCGTCCGCTAGCGCCGCCTTCCAGGAATGAGGCACGGATGCTGGAGGGCTCGAACAGTTTTCTTCGGTTTTTGTTCAGTTCTGCAGGGGGAAGAGAGGGGGAAACTCCCATGGAAAAAACAAGCAAAACTAGTAGTTGAACAGGGACTAGACAGATGTGTTTTAATTGAACAAGTTAACTAGTGATGTTCATTAAAAAAAACACACACACAGATGCAAGGGGAGAGCTGGGAAAGCAAACTCGTTGCCGGTTGTTCTAAAGTACTATACACGCACATGCACACACATGTACACAAGCTTACTTTCAGTCATGCTGAGATGATCCTTGTGCGGTGGTGGCAGATGTTCTGTGACTTATATTGAGTAAACTTGGCAATTAATTGATTTTTTTTGCTGATGAAAAATCCTGACCGAATCATGGTCGTGTGGGGTATCTTACTTTCGGGGGCTCTAGGGTGGGTTTGCTTTTAGTTCTTGCCATCCATTAGATATTTGTAGATAACATTCTAGGATGGTTTCATAGTGCGTCCAATTGATCATTTTGCTGCAAAGCTAACAGGTCTTATCAGAGCTGAGAAACATTTTTGGTTTGCTTATCTACATTTTTGGGCCATTTGATTCTTTTATAACCAGAAACATGAGTCAGCTCTGCATCAAATTTCTCAGTTAGATGAACTTGTTAGATTTTGAATCTTTAATGCTAAGGTTGATTGGCAGGTGGCTGCTATCTCGGTGGGTCCCAACTCTTAAGTAAGCTACATAATTGAACAGTTTGCCCGAAGCAAGGACAAAATCAACAGCACTAGCGCCTCAGCTTGACCGAAATGTGTACTTCCCAGGACTATCACCCTTGATTGCGCCATTCAGAATAAACAAATCTAATCTGCTTGCTAATTGTCCTGAGGGAAATCCTTTCCAAATTGGTTTAGAATCTTTGGATTGTCTGGGGGGGGATTTAAGGGAAATGCTGAGTCATCTTAGGGGGGGCAACAGCATTCTTGCTTAAATACAATGCTTCATCAGAGGGGCCGGCTCTGGCATTAAAATCACCAGCTACTAAAACAAAAGCATCAGGGAACATCAGTAGGAGACTAGTTAGGCACTCTTCAAGATTACTCCAGATTTTCTGTAGCCTATGCTTATTATCTTGAGGGGCTATGTATGCATTAACAATAAGCCAAAATCTATTGAATTGTATAGCTACAGCCTGTACGTGTTAGGCATTTGGCTCTTATTTTACTACTGTGGCCTGAAGTTTCGTAGAGGCTAGAATAGCCAGGCCTCCCCTGGGTCTGCTCTTTCTCTCCGCAGCAGGGGCATATAATTCACATTGCCTTCAGTCATGCAGTGATGATCTTTGTGCAGTGGTGGCAGCTGCTGCCAAAGCAATGTGGGTTGTTTTTTTTAAAAAAAAAACAACAACCCTGCACAGTCAATCAGAAACTCTGCTGTGCTAAAGCCCGATCTGGACTACATAAATCCTAAGCACCGTCACTGTTATTTAGGAGTATGGAAAAAAAAAATCGGTATTTTTCAGGTTCGGGTATACTGAACCTGAAAAACAAACAAACCCAACAATGGTATTTTCTGATATTTGTGAATCCCAATATCGTGTGATATTCAAATTTTTTCTGAAATCCCTAATTTTTTTGGCTCCATTACACCCTATGCAGACCATTATAGCCAAGGAGAATCGATCCAGGGGTATCTGTGCCTTGGGGAGGCTGTTTTTTGAGGTAGAGGCACCAAACTTGCAGCACAGCTCCTCAACCCCCCTAAGTTTCAAAAAGACTGGACTGGGGTCCAACTCTATGGGCCCCTAAAGAAGGTGCCCCCATCCTCCACTGGTTTCAATGGAGAAGGAAAAGGTGTTTAAAGGGATCGTGGTCCCTTTAAATGCCTTCTCCAAATTGCAAATGAACTCCCTTTAATGCAGTCCCTTTAAACACCTTCTCCAAGTGGTGCGTTCACCCGGAAAGCATTTAAAGGGACTGCAATCCTTTAAAAGCCTTTTAACTCTGACTATCTGTTGGTCCCAAAAACATCTTAAATATTTTCAGGATTTGGGGGGTTTGGCCAATTTGGATAGCCAAAAAATACCTAAGTCTATATTTGGCTGAAAAAGTAGCCAGAAAATACTGATAAGGTATTTTTTTTTTTTGCTTAGATATAGCTGAATGCACACTCCTACCATTACTGTAGCACCCTGACAGACCAAGAAATGAAGGGGTTCTTGGATAAGATGTTCAAGAACTGTTAGGCTTGTTTACCTGAGATTGCAAGCAGCATTTTCCTTCGTGCGCCAAAAGTAGTAATCCCAAGCTCTTTCAGATCCTGATCTGTGAGAGTTAGGAACGTCTGAAGATCAATCTAGAAAAAAATAACAAACAGAATATATCGTCCTGTCATGGAAGACTAATGCTTAAGGAGCCTTTTTGCCACAAAACATTTTAAATGCATATTTTGCAATGGGGCTCTTCATATGTGGTATTGATAACCTGACTGGAAGAACCTGAAGAGAGAAGACACACAAATCAAAGCATGATTCACAGCAGCAAAGAGAAATGCATCATGTAAGTTTCCCTGCTGTTAGGATTTTTATATTTACAAAACTAGCAGTAAAGATTACCTTAATGTGCACCTCAAGCTTTGTTTGTGGGCTGTGATTGCCAGGTGATGCTAGAGAGAACACGACCTAGCAAGCTTGCCAATGTTAAGTAGCTCTAGGAACTGTCAGTGTCTGAATGGGAAACAGTCTGGGAATCCCATGTATGCCACCTTGACTTCCATAATGGAAGAAAGACAGAATAAAATGTGTAAGACAAATAGTTTGGATCCCACAGAGGATTTCCATGGATGGAAGGGAGGGGTAATTTTTTTTGTCATTTTCCTCTTTCCACAGCACAACTCCGACCCCCCACATGCTCCTGGGGTCCACTATTCCCCGGAAGCATTACTTGGGGGGGAATTCCGGCTACAGTAGGAGCAAGGAAGTTGCACTCTACAGATGGAAATCCCTTCTGTCCATGGAAATCCTCTATAGCAGGGGTTCCCAACCTGTGGCCATCCAACCTACTCATTTGCTGCTATCACCCACAAGGCATTTTGCCTCAGACCCACAGTGCACTTCCTGCCTCAAGTGGCACCATCTACTGCTGTTCTTCCTGTCCCTTTCTTGCAAAAAACACAATGGCAGTGTTGTTCCTTCTGGTCTCCATGGTTCCTTTTGTCAGCCCCCTCTTGGTCTTATCCTCCATAGTAGCATTTTGGCCATTCTGAGTGCTTTACTAGCTAGCAAAGCTCAGGTATCTGTACCACTCAGCTTTTTAACTCCCCCTCTCCATGCATTACCACATGTGTGTAAAGAAGATCAAGCAGCCATGTGAATGGGTACAGGAGATGTCTGGCTTGCTTTTGCAAAAAAGGAGGGGAAAGGACAGTGAAAGGGCTGGTTATTTTTGCAAAGAAAAGGAGACAAAGTGTTTTGCATACTGAGCATTTCTGCAGGCTGCACCCATCAAGGCTCTTCCAAGTGGCTCCTGAGGTCATTGGGGAGGCTGCAGCTGGAGGCAAAAGTATCCTTCCCTCCTCGACAAGAGCTGTTTGCTCTGGCTCCTTGTCTTGCTTGCTTCCACCTCTCCTCCCTCACCCACTCCAACTAGGAGTCTTCTCATGCATCTGTGATCGCAGGAGCCGGTGAGTGGCCCCTTGGGTAGAGAGGGAAGGAATACTCTCTTAGCAGGGGAGCTTATGGGATTCTCCTTCCCACATCTTCCTCCAGCCAAGTTCCCCTCCCCTCGGCTGCCATGATTGAGGCTTGGCTGGAAGGCAGTAATGTATACGTGTGCCCTGCATAAAATTTGAAGCCAACTTTAATGGCCTATACTCTGCTCCAGGTGGGAGGCTGCCCTTTCGTTCACTCTTTGTTTCCAATACCTGGCCCTTTTTTGGAGGGCTCCCAATTTTTTTTTATTTTTTTTAAAAAAGAATTAGCATGTGTAAACTTAAGCCTTAAGGCACTGTGTTTATTAAGAAATAAATCTCATGGTACTCAGTGTACTTAGGATTGCAACTCTGCCATCTGATAGATCAGATTCATAATCCATTTTAAAAAAGAATTCTTCCGAGCCTGTGTATATGGCCCAATACTCCTGAGAACTGTAGTGGATAGGGAGGACAGGGGTCTCTTCTCTTTTTTGCCATGGCTAGATTGAAAATCCCCAGCTAATAGCAGCTAGAGTGGGGTGGATTTGATGGAAAAGGGAAGAGTTAAGCCCCTAAAACTATACTTTTCATATTTTTATTTATTCGATCATATTGAAACTCTGCAACTGCCACTCTGCTAAAAATTCTGTAAGATGTCAGCAAAAGAAAGTGCTGTTACAAAGAAATGAAAAATTGCAGATGAGCACTGCTGTCTTTAATGACAGACTGAGTACTTCTTTGTTTTAAACAAGGATAAAGCAGCTTGCCTGCTACGTCTTGAAACTGTCTCAGTATTAAATGAGTACAATGTTAAAAGGCACTATGAATCCTATCACAAGCTACTCATCAAGGAGCGAACAAGATAAAGTCTCTTTAAAATCAATTTCTGCAGACAAATAGGTTTCATGTTTAGGAGAACCTGTCTACTGTGAGGGCCAACAATCATGTTGCTAAATGTATTGCTGAGAGTGGTAGATCATTCATTGATGGCGAATTTGTTAAAAACTGCATGGTTAAAGTAATGGAGGAAATGTGCGCTGATTTTGTGTTAGTTCTGTCAGTTTATCTACATCTACAATCACCAGGCATGTTGAAGAACTAGGAGAAGAGCTGCATGTGTCACTGCTTGCCAAGACAAAAAGATTCATTTTTTTTCTTTAGCATTAGATGAGAGCAATGACATTATAGACTCTGTTCAACTACTAATTTTTATCAGAGGGATAGATTCCAACTTCAGAATTACAGAAGCACTGTGTGCACTTGCAGAGTTTAAAAGGTTGTAGAAAACATATTCTTGAAGGTGTGTAAATCAGTGGAAAATTTTGGTCTGAGTTGGGATAAACTGAAAAAGCATCACAAGTGATGTTCCAAGAAATACAGTGGGAAGTAAAACTGGTATAGTTGCAAGAATCAAGGAAGAGATATTGCAATTAGATGGTACACTTCCTGTGCAATTTCACTTCATTATCCATCAGCAAGCTTAGTGTAGTAAGATTCGTCAGTGGGAAAGGGTGATGCGTATTGTTGTATCCAGCATTAATTACATCAGGAATCATGGCCTTAGACATCATCAGTTTCAAAATTTTCTCTCAGAGATAGATGCAGAATATTGAGATGCATCTCTGTACCATTCAGAAGTCAGGAGGCTTAGCAGAGGCAAAGTCCTCAAACATTTTTCCAGCCTTCATCATGAAGTTGACGTCTTTCTCAAGGAGAAAGGAAAAGGTCAAGAAGCACTTTCTGACCGTTAATGGATGTTTGATCTGGCTTTCTTAACTGATATCACAGAGCATCTGAACACACTGAATCTAAGGTTGCAGGAGAAAGGAAAGCTTGTGCATGACATGTATTTTGAATTAAAAGCTTCTGAAGAAAAAAACTAAATGTCTTTGTTAAACAAATTAGTGAAGATAACAGTTCAAACTTCTCATGCTGCAATAGACTAACATCTGAGAAGGACAAGAATTTGCAATTCAGTGTTGAAAGACGTATCAAAGCATGGAACCTACATGCAGGTGGAATTTCAGAACAGATTCACTGATTTCCATAAGCACGGAAAGGAAATAAGAATGTCTCAGAATCCATTTGAAGTAGCACCAGAAGATGCAAGTAACTTTTTTTCAGATGAAACTAATTGATTTGCAAGTCAGTGATCATTTCAGAGACATTTACAAAGAAAATAGTCTGTTAGATTTCTATTCTGATCTACCTGATATATTTATCAACTTTCATTAATGTCTTGGCTAACAGAATACAGCCACAAAAATCACACTGACTAGTTAAGCATGTGTAGCTAGATAAAAGCATGCCAGAGTAAAATACTGTTCCAAAATGGATTGTATTCAAATAAACATTTCTTCATTGATCTCTGAATGTTTATTTTTGATCTAAATAGGTAGGTTAATAATTTTGTTACATTTTGATTTAAGATGCGGCCCTCCTTAGGCACTGGGTGCTCTAATGTGGTCTCCGTGTGCCAGAAGATTGGGCACCCCTGCTCTATAGGATCCAACCCAAGAGGTGGAAGAGTTCACACATGTTTAGAGCGCGCCTTGACAAACTTTATGAGCCACTGATTGCCATAAGCATGGAAACATTCAGAAGCCAGACTTACTTTCCAGGCTTTGGGTTTTGTATTTTAATGACAAAGCCTTCTAATTATTGCTAACATAAACCCTGATACTAACCCCTTCACAATTTCTTGCCATTTTTCTTAAAGCTGTAACAAAAGTGTTGTAGCATATTAAAAATGAGGTAATCCCGTCTGTCCTCACAACAAAAAGCTAACCTCTCTC
This sequence comes from Gekko gecko, assembly GCA_029375565.1. Classification (NCBI taxonomy): domain Eukaryota; kingdom Metazoa; phylum Chordata; class Lepidosauria; order Squamata; family Gekkonidae; genus Gekko; species Gekko gecko. The sequence goes on along the minus strand of JAPDNY010000008.1, from coordinate 21,247,110 downwards.
TCTCACCTATATAAGCTTTGTATTTCTTCTGAGAGTCTCCAAGAAGCACTTACAATAAATTACTGCTGAAAATACTGGGTGCCACAATGGAATTCCTAGGTGCCCTAGTGCCTAGGACATGCCAAGCCCTGGCTTCTGTCATCAAAGGTGGCAGAACCAGAATTGCTACAAGCAGGTATAAATGGAGTGTAAACTGGCTGAATTTGAATATCTAACACCTGAAAGCCACTTCATTCCCTGCCTTACCTACTGCGCGGATATAAAACTGCCATGTGTGAAACAGATCTTGGTTAGCCAGGCAGGAAAAAAACTGCCCATTCAAAACTAACTTCTCGGCTAAGTTGGTGATAGTTGGCTATATGGACCAGTGACTTCATAAGGTGATGCTGTTAATAAATAAGTAACTAGTGAACGTAATAAAATGGTGAATCTAGAAGATGACGTAGAGGTATCTACAACTGTCACAACCAGGGCTATTTTTGGGCAGGAATGCACAGGAACGGAGTTCCGGCTGGCTCCTGAGTTGACCATGCCCAGCAGGAACTCATTAGCATAATAGGCCACACCCAACATTATATTAGGGGTGTGTGGCCTAACATGCAAAAGCCCTGGGTTTTGACAACAAACAAGGTAAACAGAATAAGAAGCAAAAGGTGGGTGTGGCTGGATGACCACACTTCTGGTAACACAGAGTGTGGCCTAATATGCTAATGAGCTGTACTGCCAGGGGTGTGGCCTATTATGCTAATGAGTTTCTGCTGATGGGTGTGGCCTATTATGCTAATGAGTTCCTGCTGGGCTTTTTCTACAAAAAAAGCCATGGTCACAACAGTAGACGTTTTATAAGTATTTTCAGGTCTGTCATTCAGGTATTTACCATGGCATTTGTTGGTGCTCACACAGGTAGCCAAAGGACCAATCCCAGTGCCTCACATTGAAAACACACTGCCAGCTTGTAGCATCCAAGATAACTTGTACTATTAGCAGCAGAAACATGACATTCTTCACAGGGGCTACAACCCAAATCTATAGTTTCAGCAATAGGTTTTCCAAGTGCATTTGCACATCTATAATCCTGAACAATCTCACACACATTCTAATTGCCTCTATGCTGTATTCCTATGAAGGGACGCCATCCATTTTTAACCTGCCAATTTGATAACGTCAAGAAGAAAGCTCCAACGACAGGCTAGTGGTGCTGTTTGGAAACGGAGACTGAGTGACAGGTAGTGAAACCCAGGTAGTTTGGCCCGTGGCAGCCATTTATTTTGGCAAATGTGCCAGAAATCATCCACAGCATGGAACCAGTGCCATTTTATTGCACAGCCCCATTTCTATGCAATGCCCAGGGTACCTCCAAGTGCTTTCACCCAAGGTTGTGTTGGCTACAAAACATGAACTTTCGCATTCAGTAAATCTAAATTCTAAACCAAGGAAAGCTAGATTCTGCAGCCTGTACAAAGTGTGCAAACTGAACACATTTTCACCATTCTAATATTACATAATTTATTCTCATTCCCCCAAGGTATGGGAGGGATTACAAAGCTAGGCAAGGCACTGAAACCTGGTCTTCCACCTCTGGAAATCTCTTCCAATCCCCTTTCAGCATACCCTGTTCTCACAGATTGTTAAGCATCTCAGGATGTTGTGCTGTGCACCCAATTCTTTCATGGAACCTGAGCCTCTTCTGAAAAGGGAAGCAAGCAGCACAGGAACTTTAAAGCAGGAATATGCCTGTAACTGAATTCACACGACCTCCTATTCCTATATAGATCTGCCACAGCACACTGATCCACAAGCTGCTGATGGCATGTCTGCATGGCAGGGGGGGGGGCATTCACACCCTGCAGGTTAATACACACTGAAGAATGATTACAAAGAAAGGAAACAAGAGCTTTAAGGGGGCCGAATGACAGCAAGCACAGAGTTCTGAAGGCACTGAGGTCTGAAGGTGGCTCTTCCTACATTCAAGGAACGTAGCGGTCGAACTTCACAGGATAGTCAATGGAAGTACAGCAGATGAGAGCCACGGAGGGGTTTGGTTTTGAAAGCAATCAAGACACTTCAGCAGGAACAACAATGGCAACGACGACGGAAAAAGCCTTCCTCCAGACACTGACCTCTTGTTGCTGGAATATGTCTGTGTATTTGCCCAAGCCCAGTTTGCTGAACAGCTCAGGCAGGTCCGACCCTTTAAATAGACTGTTCAAGTTACAGCCGTTGCTTCCGGTCAGCGAAGAGATGCAGTCCATGTAGTTGCTGCTGCTGAGATAATGTTCAGCTGGACATTCAGGAGAAAGGAAGGATGTTTTGAGTCGCCAAGCAATTTGCACTCCAACCCCACTGAGCTACTTTGGCGGTGCATAAGCCACTCTGAGGAGCGGCTTTTGTTTACCCTCTGCACAAAGCGGTTGGCTCTCCCTCTGCTGGTATAATGCAAAAAACCACAGTTTAATCATAATAACTGTGGTTATTGGGATCACCCACTTGGTGGGATTGCTCCACTTACTCTGTTAAGTTTACAGCCTGTCAATCCAGTATCTGAAACCATGGTTTGAAGTTGGCTCATTAATCACAGTTAAGCCTTGGCTACCCTTATGAATGGGGTATTCTTCCTGACTTATTCCCTGCCAGTGTCCCCATAACCCGACCACTGCACTCCTCTGGGCTACTGAGATGCCCAGCCAGGAATGATGGTCTCAAAAGCAGCATCTGCTATGTGATCAGTGGATCGTTTCTTGAACTACAGTTTGAGAGCCAAATCTTAGTTTCATAAAACTAGCCATATTAAAAAAAAAACACCCCAAACTGTAATTTTGTGTTATGTCTGCACTGTCAACATTTACAATATGCTGAAAGCACTACTAGTATCAGAAATGGAAGAACTACATCCTAGAAAAACTCACCCTGCCTCTATAATATATACTCCAACTTCCTATCAAATACTTCTCCACCCAAACCACAGCAACCGAAGATGTGGTATGGAAACACTCAACCAAGCATTAAGACCATATGAACACTGCTGGATGAGAACAATGGTTAATCTGGTCCAACATCCTGTTTTCTGGAGTTACCAACCAGGTACCACAAGGAGGGGCTTAAAACCTCCCCACTGCTATTATCCCCAGTGGCATGTTGTTTCCGAACATGGAGATCCCATTCAGCCATTGCGGCTGACGGCTATCGACAGGCCTGTCCTTAGTAAAGGAAACTAAACCACACATTGTGACGGAGAGGGAACTCAACATGATGCTGAAACTTCCAGCAGCAGGGTTGCATTTCTAACATTTAGCTCTGCCCTAGAATCCCAACCCAGCATCATTCATGAAATTTATTTTGTATTTTCTAGGCTTGGAACAAAATCTGATCTTATCCAACAGTATTGTATTAGTTCAGTCATGCCCCATTTTTTTTTTTAAAGAAGCTTTAACAAGTCATTACTGGATTTGTTTTGTTTCCGTTTAGGGCTGCCAATGGACGAGACAAAATTGCTGGGAGCCGCAGGACCAATGCCGTTATGATCTCTCCAGTTATCAGAGTCACTACTGCCGCCCAGGTGCTCCCGGCTGTTGGACCGCGAGAGAGACATTGATGAACCCTGTAAGAAAGGCCAGAAGAAAAAAAAATAAAAGGGGGGGGGAGATGACATGAAAACTGAGCAGAAAAGCTGCTTATAACCATTGTTTGATGAAGTTATGCGAATCAACCAATAATGACCCTTGTTGCAGAAGAGGCTGTGGTTCACTGGCAGAGCATCTGCTTGGCATTCAAAAGGTACCCGATTCAATCCCTGGCATCTCCAGGTAAAAGGATCAGGTAGGAGGTGGTGTGAAAGACCTCTGCCTGAGACCCTGGAGAGCTGCTGCTGGCCCGAGTAGACAACACTGACCTTAATGGACCAAGGTTCTGATTCAGTATAAGGCAGCTTCATGCATGTGTTTCAAAGCATGCTTCCATGTGGGCCAGCAGAGGCCCCACAAAGGCAAACATGCACAAAAAAAAGCAAGACAGAGAACCTCCTCTGTGACAACCCCATTTCTCCTTCTCCCTGACACAGGCAGCTGAAGGCAAAGTTAAAACTTGATGTCAATAGACATTGGAATCTGATACACTTTTACACATACAGCGGTCAGTTAATACCTCATTTAAGAACATATGAAGAGCCCTGCTGGATCAGACCAGCAGTCTATCTAGTCCCGCATCCTGCCTCACACAGTGGCCAACCAATTCCTCTGGACAGCCAATGACAGGGCAATAGAGGCCAAGGCCTCCTGGCCAGTGTTCCCTCTAAGCTGAGTTAGTGTGAGCTAGCTCGCAGTTTTTTAGCTGCCAGCGCACGCATTTTTGTCTTCGCTCAGGAAGGACGGCACCAGAGCAAACTAACTTATGCAGTAGACAAATCGCCCGCTCACAACTTTAATGCCAGCAGCTCACAAAGTAGAATTTTTGCTCACAAGCTTAGAGGGAGCATTACTCCTGGCTCTGGGATTCAGAGGATTAGTGCCTCTGAATGTGGAGGTTCCCCTCAGTCGCCATAGCTAGTAACCACTGATAGACTTATCCTCCATGGATACGCTACTCCCCTTTTAAAGCTGTTTACTCCAATGGCCATCATGACATCCTCTGGAAGCAAGTTCAACATTTTAATCACTCTCTGTGTAAATTAATATTTCCTTTTGTCCGTCCCGAACCTACTGAACCTTCATTTATTTCTGAAGAGCACAGTAAACCATCCCTGCAACGAATACGCACTAGCTTTGATATTTGGGTTCAGCTCAGCATATCCAATGCATCTGCACTGGTTACTGGAAGAGTCATCATTATACTGTTTAGCCACTTTTTGGCCCTCTCGATCCCCTGACCGGCACCTCTCAGAGGCATTCCTTGTCTTCAACAGCCCCAGCGTCCTCTACCTCGCTGCCCTTTAGCCTGTGACCCTCATGGTTTTGCTAAGGACATCACAGATGGCCATTAACAAAACTGCACTGGTTGGCTCAGCTGGCTCGGTAAAGTGGTAGGAAGGGCAGAGAAAGACAAAGGCAAGGGAAGGCGAATTGGGCCAAGGAGCAGCTGCCGCCGCCTAGGCAACAAGAGACAGCAGATCAGTATCAGACAATGAAGATGTACTTAAAAACAATTGAAAGTGGGGAAAAACACACACACAGACACACAAATAAAAGAGTTCAGGATGAAGCCCTCACTGTAATCGAATCGTCCCAATATACACACGTCCTTGATAGATACACTCAGCAGACCCTTATCTCCTGCTTTACAGACAGGTCCTCTGAAGGGTAATTTGTACTAATTAATGCTTAATTTTAAAAGGCAGTCCACTGAAGGATAGAAGTCTGCAACCCAGTGCCAGTTTCCCTGAGGAAGGCAAAAATAAAAGCCCTGCATAAAACATATAGAGCAACGACCTAAAAGGCAAGGCACAAAACATCAGCTGGATTTGAGTTCTTCTTCTTCTTCTTGTTTTGCTTAACAATGGTTGGAGCATATGGTTGAAGGCTTCTATAAATGGCATTTCGCAGGCAATAAGGTTTGTACTCATAACACTGGAAAACAAAATGTGGAGCAAAACAGACAGTGCCAAAGAATGTCTCCAGTGAGCATTGTGTAAAAATTAATTTCCATAAGTAAGAGACTGCCTCACAGGAAAAAAAAAACACAACAGTTCTGAATAAAAGGCACTCGTCTGACTGCTGCAAAACTAAATGTGTATGACAGCGTTTTGCTTTTGTCAATACTTTAAAAAAGAGAGAGAGAGAGAGAGAGAGAGAGAGAGAGAGAGAGAGAGAGAGAGAGAGGGAAGGACGGCCCTACCAACATGACAGCACTTTTTGTCTGGTCAGTCTTAACACTGACTTGGAAGTGAAATCAATTCTCCAGAAACAGTTTCTTTTGCCACCCTCTGCCCCCAATCGGCAGGTTGGTAACCCAACCCACAGGCCCCTGTCAGCTTACGGGTAAAGCCCTGGTTTATCATTCTGGAAAATGATGTCAAGCAGCATGACAGGAGTGCTTTCTAAGGCCAATGGGAGCTCCGAAAACCACCCAAAACATGTAGGAAAACAATGGGGCCTCTGGTGTTTTTGGTAAAGAATTATTTTCCCCACATGTCCTAAAACACAGCACAAACAATAAGTGCTGGAGTCTCTGAAGAAATTGTTTACAGAGCAAAGAAGCCCAGGGCTGTGGTTTGTTGCTGGGCTACAGCCAAATGACTCAGACACAGAAAAACATTTTTAGTCTCCTAATAAACTGCAACCCCCCCCCCCACAAGGAAGCAAGAGTAAAATGGCTCTGGAAGATAATGGAAAACACATGGTACGCCATATCGAAACATGTTCCTAAGGAAAAACCCACTTTGTTTTATCACTTGAAACCCATTCAGAGATGTGCAGATGATTTGCATCCCATTTAATGCAGTAATTTTGGTTTGGTGTGAGGGAAGGAATTAGTGAGAGTCCATGGCTTCTGCCATGGTTCGAACTCAACAAAGAATAAGGCGTGGTCTCACCACTGGTCTTTTACTTTGCCTCAGTCCTGTGGCCTCCACAGAGAAATGACCCTTCCCCTCACCTAGCCACTTTATTTTTCAGTAAAAAGGCGGCAAAACCAGACTTGTCTTGGGTTGAGTAAATATATGGGATACCTGGTATGTGGCAGGGACTGTTCCGTTGTAAGGCAAAGAGAATTCTACAATGCTAAAGGAAGACAGGGCTGCCAGCAGAGCACAGTGTACGTTATTCTAAGACCACAAAAGCCAAGCGGAGCCCTGAAAGAATATTCCTAGTTTCCCTCAGCACCACACACCAAAAACACCACAATCTTACTGCCAGTGAGCCACAGCAAATCACAGCCACGGGAGGAGGAAATTGGGGAATCCAAACAGGATTGCGGTATCCTGTGTGACAGTCAGACAGGACAAGGAACGTGGAATGACACTCCTTCACAGCGCAAATTGTGGAAGGGTGGGGAGAGAAGATTGTTAGCTTAACTCTCAGGACAGTAAAGACCTTTCAGCCCGGGGATGGGAGTGGGGGGATGCAGACACACCACTCCCAACCCAAGCAACTGCCATCTTAACACCAGAGACAGAGAAGCCTTGCTTGATTCTCAGAATACCAAGGACTTTTCATCCTAGAAGGAAGGTTTAAAATATTCACTCAGTAAGAGGGATGACTAAATCGAGAATACGGAATGTGGGGTGGGGGAGAGATTGTTAATGATTTCTTAAAGTGAGGTAAGCTGTTTTGAAGACTACCACTGAAAGCAGGATAAGAATGTAGTAAATATACCCACAGACTGGGACTCTTAGTGACACGCTATATATTATAGTATGACACAACCCCCCAAATGCTTCCCCATACATATTTATGAAGATTTATACTATGAGTACCCGCTTGCAAGTTCCCCCCAAAATCATTCCTATGGCACCAAACCATGGCCAGTTTGGTGTAGTGGTTAAGTGCGTGGACTCTAATCTGGGAGAACCAGGTTTGATCCCACACTCCCCCACTAGCAGCTGCTGGATGACCTTGGACAAGCCATAGTTCTGGCACAGCTGTTCTTGAAAAAGAGCAGTTTCTGTCAGAGCTCTCTCAGCCCCACCTACCTTACAGGGTGTCTGTTGTAGGGAGGGGAAGGGAAAGGAGTTTGGAAGCCACTCTGAGACTCCTTTGGGTAGTGAAGGGTGGGGCATAAATCCAATCTCCTCTTTTTCTTCTTGTGGAATCATGACCACGCCCCACTATCCGTGGCATACAAATGAACAGATGTGAAGCTCCCTTATACAGAATCAGGCCCATGGTCCATCAAAATTAGTACTCTCTACATGAAATGACAGTGGCTCTCCAGAGTCTCAGGCAGAGGTCTTTCCCATCACCTGCTACCTGGTCCTTTCAACTGGAGATGCCATGGATTGAACCTGGGACCTTCTGCATGCCAAGCAAATACTCTACCACTGAGCCACAGCCCCTTCCGAAATTGGTCACCACCATGTTCACTGGAACATTTGACAGGGCACAGGAACCGTCTAGAAGCACTTTGGGAGTGACCCACCATAGCCACACTAGTCCTTTATATTTCCTGCACACCGTTTCTATTTCTTGCACAATGCCTGGATTCTGCAAAACATCCATAAAACATGTTTTTAACAACTATCAGCATTTAGGAGGACCCCACCAGTTAATGATGGGTAAGGTAAACTTGCAGAGTTCATTGACTAAGCTTCCCTGTATCTTAATGTCCCTAAATACCTTGTGTTTTATCCTATGGAAGGGAAAGCAGAAGAAGCAGGTGAAATGGATCGTCCCACCTTTGTCCCCTGAAAAATAATTTGCTGAAAAACAGGCAATACAAGAGGCTAAGTGAGGAGTAAGGAAACATGGGAAGAGGAAGGAAGAGGTGAATTTACCCAAATAAACTGACAGCAGTGAGTGTAGTAAAGCCAGGAGATCTTAAGATTGTCTGGCAGCCAGAAGTTCTAGCTCTTTAAGCGTTATGCACCAATAGGTGGAGAGCTAAACTTGTTTTTAAGGCAAGAGACATTTCAGAGGTGGTTTGCCATTGCCTGCCTCTGTGTCACACCTTTGGTATTCCTTGGAGGTTGCCCATCCAAATACTAGCCAGGGCCAACCCTGCTTAGCTTCTGAGATCTGATGAGATCAGGCTATCCTGGGCTATCCAGGTCAGGGTGACCCAGTTCCTGCTTCTCCCTACAATTCCCTATGCTCAATACATTTTGTTTAAGAGGGATCTCCTCTTCTGGTCCGGTAGGACCCAAAGCCTTTGAACTTTGCAACCTCTTCCCCTCCCAAGTCTGTAGGTGTTCAAGATCCAAGACTTTGCATGCACAATTTACATTCTAAGGAGACCACTACCAATTGTTCAACATACCTCGTAAGTTATCGTCATAGACGGCTTGTATGATACATGGTTAGCTCGCCTTAGTTCCTTGATTGTTTCAGCTGGCATGGATTTGGAGAAGCCAAGTCCACTCCAGGTGTTGGTCGGCGTCCTCACTTCTGTGACCACTGGCTTCTTTAGCATCGCTTGAGAAAAGGCCAAAAAAAAAAAATTTGTAAGCCATAGTCCTGTAAACTTAGCCTTAGCTTGGATAAAATGAACCTCACCCTAATGCCTAGCCAGTATTCTACATGCAGCATATTAGTAGCTCACATAAATCTACAGTTTTCTCTCAATGTTTGCCTTCTCTATTCCACCCCCCCCCAAAAAAAGGGGTCCAACAGGCCTGCATTTTTCCAAAAGCCAGTTCACACTCCAGCTGGGAATACTGTATGTGCAATATGAGAATCTGGGACCTACACTATAAGATACCAGTTTAGCTAATTTCTGGGGGCTTTCCTCTGTGTGCTAGGGAAGGTTGTCCCACATGCATGGATATATACATGTTGTCACTCTCTTCAGCTCTTAGGCCCTGAGGTGCGGAATGTAAGAACTTATGGCACCACCTCCATGCACTCAAGGTGCCTGGCAAAGGACTCTGAACTGTCTACCAAAGCGGACATAAAACAGGGTGTATGTTTTAAACACAATAACACAAGTGGCAAAAACAAAACAGTAGAATTGGACAGAAACCAGAAGTCCATTCATTCTAAATGCCTGCCCCAAGAAAGAGCATCACAGGCCAAAAGCATGGCCCTAAATGCCAAGATATTTCATAAGAACATAAGGAGAGCCCTGCTGGATCAGACCAGTGGTCCATCCAGTCCAGCATCCTGTCTCAAACAGTGGCCAACCAGTTCCTCTGGAAGGCCAACAACAGGGCATAGAGGCCAAGGTTTACAGTGTTCTCTTGTTATGTAAAACATAGCAGCTGCCCCAGGGTTTTTACAAACATACAAGTTTGGATTGCAAAACTTGTCCCAAGATACAATTTCTCCATTCTAGCAACCAACCCAGCCAAATTGGGGGGGGGGGGAGTGCTCTTGGTGGGAGGCAGAAACTCCTTTTCACTGCACTGTTAACAAACAGATATAGGCTGCAAAGTCAGAGTTGTCCCACATACCTTTGGTTGCTAACAGCTTCTTCTGTTCATAGTCAAATGCCTAAAAATGAAAACGCACAGAAGGCAGCTTAATCACAGCTCCGGCTAAATGTCATGCCAGTAACTCTACTTTCCAAGCCACAAAGATTTTGAATGTGGTCCATGAGTTTGTCTAGGAGGAGCACTAAGCACTGAACAACAATGTGCCAGCAGGCCAATGAACTTCTGATATACTTTAAACTTTCATTTAAACCAAGCTAATTAGGGCAGTAAACACCCTTGGAGTAAAGGTTCAGCAATAACCGCTATACAGAATTTTCAAGCACTATCTTTTCCCCCAAACTATTCAGATTTCAGGTGAGTTTCCTCTAGAACAGCTATGTCCCAAACTTTGATCTTTACATACACACACACACACACACAAAATACAGTGTCGTCGTCTCTGTGGTCCCTCCCAAGTTGCTCCAGGAATGCTGAGAAAATTCTGCCTGTTGAGCTTTGCTTTACAACCAGGGTTCCCACTAATGTGCGCCAGTCTGTGCTGGCACACTGATTGCCCCCGAGTACAGAGCTCATTAACTCAGCACAGGGGTCCTCATAGGTTGGCTCCAGCCTCCCCACCCCCGGGCTGCTGCAGTATCGCAGCCTGTCCCACCTGGCTCCCTCTATCACCCGGGGGGGGGAAGGCACAAAACCAAGCCTCCACTGGCCGAGGTCTCCTTCCCCTCCCCCAGGGAGGAAGGGAGGGGAGCTGCCAGTCCTTTAAAGTGAACAGCTGACAGGTGGTTCTGCCAGTCATCTGATCGCTTAAAAGGGCGGGAAGCCAATCAGCACTTCCTTGGACTTCCCCCTGCCTGGAATTGGGGGGGGGATCCAGATGGAGCCCTGAAATGGCTGCTCGCCCTTTAAAGTGAGTAGTCGATGGGCGGACCTGCTGCCCTGCTCACTTTAAAGGGTGGGAAAGCCTTTTCAGGGCTCCATTTTGCTTCCCCCCCACTTGGAAGCAGGGGAGAGCGAAATGGAGCCCTGAAATGGCTGCCTGCTCTTTAAAGCAAGCTGCTGATGGGCAGATCTGCCACACTACTGGCTTTAAAGGGTGGGAAGCCCTTTCAGGGCTCCCTTTCACTTCCCCCTGCATGGAAGCAAGGGGGGGGAAGTGAAACGGAGCCATGAAATGGCTGCCCACCTTTTACGAATGCGTCCATGAGCTCATGCCCAGCCCAATTGTTTAGAACGATTTGGTCCTTAACAGTTCTGCCACAGGGCAGGCCAAATACCAGGGAACTGGAAATTGACTGAGAGGCATTTGTGAGCTATTTCATGGATAAGTCTTGGTGCTCTGCTGTGACCTCTCCATCAGAGTTGAAACAGTGAGTGAACTTAAGGCCCCTTGCACGTCCCTGCTTTCAGACTTGGATTGTTTCAGCCTGCTCAGCCTGGAGGAAGTCGACAGATTGCTCATAACTGTATGCCCAACCACATGCAGCCTTGATCTGTGCCCTTCCTGGCTAATTAAAGTGGGCCATGAGGGGTTTCGAGGTGCCCTGAGGGAGATTATCAACAAGACGCTCTCTAAGGGGCGGTTCCCGGGGGCAGTCAAGGAAGCGATGGTCAGCCCTCATCTGAAAAAGCCAACTTTGGATCTGGCTGAATTGGCCAACTATCAGCTGGTTTCCAATGTGCCCTATCTGGGCAAATTAATTGAGAGGGCAATGGCTTCCTGGATGACGCTTCTGTCCTAGACTCCTTCCAGTCTGGCTTTCACCCGGGACATGGGACGGAGATGGCACTGGTTGCCCCTACTGCCGATCTCTGGAGTCATCTGGATTGGGATGGTGTGGCAGTGCTGTTTAGTTTCATCCAGGTTTAGTTTCAGCCGGCAATCTAAGCCAACCAGCTACGGCTTGCAATGCTCGGTCCAGATCTTCCAGACTGGAGTCCGACTGGCTGCCCAACATCAGATAGAGCTGAGTGTCATCAGTGTACTGATGACACCCCAGCCCATACCTCTGGGCAAGGGGGCACATATAGATGTTAAACAACATCAGGGACAGCACCGCCCCCTAAGGCACACTGAACTCTAGAGGATGTCTCATCAACTGCTGCTCCCCAAGCACCACCCTTTGTCCCTGTCCTTGGAGGAAGGAAGCAAGCCATTGCAAGGCAAGCCCCTGGATCCCCACGTCGGCGAGGCAGCGGGTCAGCAGCTGATGCTTGACCATGTTGAACGCAGCTGACAGGTCTAACAACAACAGCACTGCCGATCCGTCCTGATCCAGTTGTCTTCGGAGGTCATCTGTGAGGGCGATTAGTGCTGTCTCTGTCTCGTGGTCTGGGCAAAAACTGGACTGGAGGGGATCTAATATGGAAGTGCCATCCAAAAAACTCTGCAACTGAATTGCCACTGCCCTCTCGATTACTTTGCCCAAATAGGGCAAATTGGATACTGGCTGGTAGCTTGCCAATTCGGCCGGATCTAAGGATGGGTTTTTTTTAGGAGAGGATGAACCACCGCTTCCTTGAGTGCCCTAGGGAATAGTCCCTCGAAGAGGGACTTGTTAATAATCTCCCTTAGGGCACCTCGAAATCATCACAACCGGCTTTAATTAGCCACGATGGGCACAGGTCAAGTCTGCACGTGGTAGGGTATACAGCTGAGAGCAATTTGTCGACTTCCTCTAGGATGAGCAGACTAAAATAATCCATAATCTGACTAGAAGACGTGCATGGAGCCTCGAGGTCACTCACTTTCTCAACTGTGGCGGGGAGAACCCAGCGGAGCGACAAGAGTTTATCTGCGAAATAGCTCGCAAAGGCCTCACAGCCAATGTCCAATTCCCTAACATTTGGTCTGCCCTGTGGCAGAACAGTCATAGACCGAATAATTCTAGATAAGTGGGGTGGGTGTGAGAACTGAATTGTGCTAAAGTTTTGCCTGGCCTGTCCCACTTCGGGCCAAAGATGGGAGGTGGATTGCACTTTTCAATTCTCACCTCCCTCCCCCCACTCCCAGCCAACCAAACACAACCCTGCTTGCATATTGAAAGTTGGTGACCTTGAAAGAAGGTTAGCCCCAACCCTCCTATCCTGTATGTGTCACAGCTCATTATTCTCCCTACATCCTGAAATGGGACCAGGCTACGTCAAGACTTCCCCCTTTTCTTCAGCAACTTTATGATGTCCTTTCACCTCTTGGAAAAAGCTTGGTTGTACACACAGGAGGAGGAGGAAGGCTACAACCACTGAAGTATTCAAGAAAAAGCTAGGCAGTCACCTGTCAAGGCTACTTCTCCAGAATTTTACATGGTTCTTCTCTCCTTTGTCTTATCCTCACAACAACCCTGCAAGGGTAGGTTAGGCTGAAAGCAAATCACTGGCCCAAGGTTGTCCACTAAGGGGACCCTAATTTGGGTGGGAAGGCAGCCTAGAAATGTTTTAAATATATATCTAAATAAAAGAAGAAGAAGAGATTGGATTTATACCCCGCCCTTCACTACCCAAGGGAGTCTCAGAGCGGCTTACAAATTCCTTTCCCTTCCCCTCCCCACAACAGACACCCTGTGAGGTAGGTGGGGCTGAGAGAGCTCTGACAGAAACTGCTCTTTTTCAAGAACAGCTGTGCCGGAGCTTGTGACTGACCCAAGGTCACATCAGCAGGTGCAAGTGGAGGAGTGGGGAAGCAAACCCAGTTCTCCCAGATTAGGGTCCACGCACTTAACCACCACACCAAACTGGCTCTCAAGCTAAGTTTTATGACAAGTTTCATGAATTCAGGTCTCACTGGTCCTAGTCCAATCAATATTCTAAACACAGGGGTCCCCAACCTTTTTGAATCTGAGGGCACATTTGGAACTCTGACACAAAATGGCTGCTACAGGAGGCAGAGCCAGCCACAAAATGGCTGCCACAGCTTACTTTCAGTCACACAGCGAAGATCCTTATGCAGTGGTGGCAGCTACTGCCACAGCAGTGTTTATAAAAAATATACACAACCAATAAAATCTTCAATGGGCAATTGGAAGCCCTGCCCTCCCCTCACTTTCTAAAAACACTTGGCGAGCATCAGTGAAACTGTTCATGGGTGCCACAATGGCCCGCGGGCATACTGTTGGGGATCCCTGCTTTAACCACTGTATCACGCAGCTTCAGAATGTCCTGCCTTTGAGCGGCAGATCTCTGTCTCTCCTGGAGTCCCTTTCAGCTATATGAGTGGCTATAGCTCAGCAGTGGAGCACCAGCTTTGCATGCAGAAGGTCCCAGGTTCAGTCTCCAGTTCCTCTCAGTTAAAAGGCTTTCAGGTGGCAGGGTTCTGCCCGAAGCCTAGAAGAGCCACTGCCAGTCAAGTGGAAAATCCTGGACTGGATGAACAAATGATACACCCAAGGCAATTTACAGTAAAGGACAGTGTTGACTGAAGGGATCTACAGGACATGGGAGGTAAAATGGTTGCCTTGCCCCTTGGAATAAACACTTTCACTGCCGTCTACAGGACTGCCTGAAAGTGCACAGTAGGCTATTTATTAGTGACAGTTTAGGACCCTCTGCCATACAACCACAGCTCTTTAAGGCAGTGGCTGAAAACAGCTTGCTTTTTTGCCTCCTCTTCCTCCTGTTGTTGGATTTTGGCCTCTTGATCACCGAAATGGGAATAAGTGCCATTTGTCAGCCAAAGGCACCCCAGGAATAGCCCCTGCAATTAGGTGGGAGTGATGGGGAGGGCAACACTCTAACTTTTACCACTGGGCTGTTGTCTTGCCCTTGGGAGCAATGTTCCCTCTAAGCTGTGGAGTCCTGTGAGCAAAAATTCTAATTTGTGAGCTGCTGGCATTAAAGTTGTGAGCGAGTGATTTGGCTACTGCATACATTAGTTTGCTCTGGAGCCGTCCTTCCTGAGCTAAGACAAAAATGTGTGAGCTGGAGGCCAAAAAACTGTGGGCTAGCTCACACTAACTCAGCTTAGAGGGAACACTGCTTGAGAGACAGCCTCCAGCCAGAAAATCATCCTTTGTTTTTCATTAGTTACACTTGCAGATGCCAGAGAAGTGAATAATTTCTACAGGGAGGAAGCAGGCTCAAAGTCACAGAACATCAAGTCAGTCACTGTTACCAGATGTTTCTAGAGAGGCACTTATTGCCGTCCGTAAGTTTATATCTGCATTCCTGGAAACCTCTTTATACCCCAGATGGGGGGTGGTCTGGGAGCCAGAAGAGTTATTTTGTCACACAGAACTGACTCACGCACATTCCACAGACGCACACATGGTTGGTCACGCACGGGAACCAAAACGAAATTACCCAGCAGTTTCAGAAGACGCAGAGGTGGGATATTATAAACGCAACCCAAAGGGACGTTAGGTTTCAAGTACGGATTCCCCATCACCACCTTTGGGAAAAGAGCTTTCTTTCCTTCAACATGAGAAACCGCAGCCCAATTTTTTTTAAAAAAAATTGCTAAGATCGCTGGGACCAGGTTAAATTGCTCTGAGAGCTGCCTGTGGGACCACCCCTGGTTTACAGGCTGCCACAGGAACACACGGCTGACCGAATCCACGCCCAATACCTGCATGTTCACATACGACGACCGTGGAGCAAGACGGGCCCTTTCTGAATTCTGCTGGGCAGCCGCAGCCCTCTCTGCCGCTCGCTCGCTTCCGGGGGCTTTTTTATCTGCCACGGGGCCCTCTGAAGCGCTCAGCTCAGAATCTGACAGTAACCTCTCTGCGGTGCTGTAAAAATAAAGAAGGTTTCCCCCCATTAAATAAATCGAAAGGAAAACGGAATTTAAGGACAGGACGGATTAAGCACCTATTCTTTAGGAAGTGGGCTATCAATCACGCAGTACATATTCCTCCGGAATTTTAAAGCTCTTTTTTAAACAGATGACATAGCAGGCAATCTGCTAGTGTTTTGCTTTCGGTGTCCATGGCCACCACAATTGCATGTGTTCGCTTCCAGCAAATTCAGATCAAAGCATGAAGAGAGTTGGGGGCTCATTGTCCATAGTCAGCATTTCCTTCCCCGGATAAATAAATACACACTAGAAAAATCTAAATATCACGGAGAAACGATTAAAGCACAATTGCAAGAAGCAAAGAGAGCTCAGCTTCCTTTTGCAAACAGAGACGTCTTTGCAGTTGTTTTTCAAGTGCTCTGAATGGCTGCAATAAATTACAAAGGGAAACAAAACAGAAAAATAAAACAAATGTGCAGTTACTAGCAAGGAGCAGCCGGTGGAACTTTTAAAAAGTTCAGCTTCCTTACCTATGGCTTAGGAGAAAACATTTCAGACTAAGCTTCGGTGAATCTGATAACACTTGAATTTCCTTGGGGAGGGGGAAATCCCACAAATAGGACACTGCCACGGAGAAGACCAATCCCCTCCAGGTTCCACCAGCCTAACCTCAGAAGGCAACAGGAGCTGCAATTGCAGAAGGGACCTCAAAGCACAGGCAGATTTATAGGGGAACCAGCAGTCGTTTAGGTACCCAAACCCTAAGCTATTTTGCCTGCTCTACCCCAGTCCCAATGAAGATTCTGAAGATCCTTTGAAGCCGGCTCATGTACAATGTGTTGCAACAGCCTCGCATGGATGATAAGACATGCATGAATAGCTGTGGCAAGACTATACCCTAGGAGGGGTCACCATCTGAAGCTAGAAGGATCCTTCATGCCATGAAGGACATGAGCCTTCAAAGAAAGAGCTGGGACTAATAAATAGCAGCCCCAAGAGTCGAACGTGGTCCTTAGGGGAGAGCGCAGCCTCAGTTTCAGCAAGCAGGGTGCTGTGTCAGACGAATGGGTGAGCTTGGGCCAATCCATCCCAACAGGATTGTCGTGTGAAGATAAAATGGAGGAGGAAGAATTATATGTGCCACACTGAGCTCTCTGGAGGAAGGACAGGATAACAAGATGGTGGCCTGCATCCAATCGTGCAGTTTGGAACTTGTGTCCTTAACTATTAAGAGGGGACACCTGCTTCCCCCTATTTTCTGCTCTCACAGCAGACTCCACTATAGTGTTCTTGAGGGTTTGCCAGCTTCCCACGAACAAAATGTTATGGGGCTCAAGTGGGATGCAGAGGGAGGGGAAAACTGGAAGATGTCAATACTCCCTTCTTAAGAAGTACTTCAGCCTTTGAAACTGTGCTGTTCCATACAGGTCGTAGCAGGTCTAAAATAGGTTTAGTGCCACCTCCTTGAACACAGAAACTGACCACCAAGAGCACCTTTGGCCTTGTCTGGATCCAATTTCTATTGAATAGCTCTTATTCGGCCCACCGCTGACTTTGTTCAAAAGTTCCACCTCACCCAGTATTAGTTAAAAAAGAGAAATCTAGTAATCAGCAGAAGGACCACATGTCAGATGACCTCTCCCAGATGTGTTAAGTAAGTGTTACATAGTAGACAGACAGAAGATTAGCAACAGGAAGCCTAACTTACAATCCTTGGTTTTATTTATTTATTTATTACTATTATGGTTTTCACTTTCTGGTATTAAATTGTCATTTAATTTTTCATACTGCAGTTCTATGTACTATGGAGAATCTTTGAAGGCATATTTTTCTGGAATGGGAAGACTAGCCAGTTGCTGTATAGAACAACCATAGTATGGAATGGATATACACTAGCGTAATGGTTCAAATTTAGCTGCAAGGTTCTCCCCCCGCCAGTTCTCAGAGCAGAGTGGGGTCAGAAAATGGAAAGCAAAACCCACCCAATTCTAACCTGTGTGGTACACAGGAAGCTGTGTGCCTCTCACTTTGTGTTGACTCAGTGTTACTGGTGGAGCTCAGAGGAGAGATAACTAAGTTGTTAAAGCCCACTCTCTGTCTCCCAATATTCACCCACAAGTTCCCTCGTAACCCTTCAAATGATATGGGACCTTTCTGACCTATGTGCCCCTAAACAGAGGGCAACTGAACACTGCCAACTGAACCATCTTAGTTTTCCTAAGAGGATTCTCATGTTACCTCAGCAAGATGGCTGCCACTTCGATATGGCTTCTTTCCAATACCATTCTGAGTTTAGAACGGAATAGAAAGATCACCTCAGAGGGTCGTATGACATAGCCCATGATGCCACTTCTACCTTTCTCCTTGTGCCATTGTTGTGGAAACAAGGAAACATACACCTCTCCCACATGGTTTTCCAAGCTCACACTTTGCTAGAGCAGCATAAGCCACAGCCATGCAGAAGCAGCAAACTCAGGACTCAAGTAAGATAAAAGCCAGTCCTTGTAGTTACATGCAGAGGTAGTTCTAGTTAGTTGCTTTCTTGACTAAGAACTCATTTGAAAACACATTTCCTCTAGGGAGTCAGTGTAGTGGGTAACACAGTGAATCAGGAATTCCTGGATTCTAACCATGAAGCAGGTGTCTTTCTTTAGCCAACCTCACCTGCAACATTAGGCTAATATCTGCTTACACCTTACGGGGTTATTAGGATTGTCAGAAAAGGTTCGCAATTTCTGTTTCTTTTCCGATTTCTATAACCCAAACACTACTTTATTGTTCACTGGATGCCCCATCCTATTAATTGTACTTGATTTACACTATGTAATCTGTCTTGAGTCTTAGCTAGAAAGGTGGACTATAAGCCGCCACCACCACAACGACCCTAAACCACTTTGAAAACAGAGTGTTACATAAGTGTTAAGCACCATGACACAGATACGACTCCCAAGAAGGAACAAAAAGCCCCTCAGCTAGGTGTATGTTGTTGAGGGATTATCACAGGTGTAGCCATTTCACCCCATGCGGGCTTGGCAGGAAGGGCATGGCAGTGGTCAGCTGCACTTTGCCCAGGGCACCCCAAAACCTGGAACCAGGCTTGAATCTATGTATGGACCGTGAGGACAAAAACTGGAGGATCACAAGTGACTGAGCAGCTCATTCCACTCAAGAGGGCAACATTGTCCCCACTGCACTTTTTATGGTCTGATACTTATGAATGCAACATACTGCAAGTGCGAATTTTTGGTGCCTTGCAACAACTCTACTGTCTGCCTCTTCGCACAGGGCGGCTTGGAGGAACTCATCATCTGCTTCAGGTCACTGGAATTTGCAGAATGCGAAGGGCTTCTCGGCATGCCCACTTCCACAAAAGCATCATTGCACCCTGCAAAGAACAATGAAAAACAATGCACAGGCATATATAAATGGGGATCCCATCAGGGATGATTGAAGCCTAAAGGAAAACCCTGCCACTAACAGAGATAACTGGATCTTTTTACAATATTGAACCCACGAAGCTTAGGTAAACTGTTGACAAATGATTTTAGAGTCCAATGGCACCCTTAAGACCAACAAAGGTTTATTCAAGGTATGAACTTATTCAAGGTATGAGCTTTTACATGCATGCACACTTTATCAAATACGTTTTTGATAAAGTTTTCTTGCATTTTTTTGATAACGTTTTCTTGCATCCTAAGTGAAGCAGGTCTATCCTTGGCTATGTTCCGTTTCATTCCTATAATAAAAGGTAAAGGTAAAGGTTTCCCTTGCTCAAAAGCCAGTCGAATCCAACTCTAGGGGGCGGTGCTCATCTCTGTTTCTAAGCCAAAGAGCCAGAGCTGTCCGAACACATTTCCATGGTCATGTGCCCGGCATGACTAAACGTGGTGGCGCACAGAACACTGTTACCTTCCCACCAAAGTGGTACCTATTTATCTACTTGCAATTTCTTGCTTTTGAACTGCTAGGTTGGCAGGAGCTGGGGCCAGAGCTGGGAGCTCACTCCATCACACGGTACCCGGCTCTTGAACTGCCGAGCTACAGACCTTCTGAACTGCAGCTCAGCATCTTTAACCTCTGAGCCACCATGGCCTATAATAAAGGGAAGTATCAAATACATCCTAATATCCCTTGCATACATGTCTGCTGACATAACAGCATTTTCTGGAGTGCGGGGTAGTGTTACGTGTCCTCTGTGCCTGACAGGAGAGAATGAAGACTCCCAGTCACTTCCCACAATTAGAAAAGAAACCATTAGACATTCTTCTGCTAGTTAGATATATTTATTGCTTTACAACTGTTGACCCTATACCCTTAACTTATTATTAGTGTAACTTTGCATATCTTGATCATCATCATGTTACGTGTTAATTTGTTGTTCATTCTCTGGCTGTAAGTTTGAACCTTGCATGCCATTCTAACGTATTTGATAAAATGTGCGTGCACATGAAAGCTCATACCTTGAATAAACTTTTGTTGGTCTTAAATGTGCCACTGGACTCTAAATTTGTTGTACTGCTTCAGACCAACACGGCTAACCCACTGGATCTGTTAACAAATGAATTAATGTTTTACCTGCGATCAGGGAGATTGTGCATTTTGTAATCATGCTGTGGAAGAGTGAAATTCCAGAGCAGAACTTTCATTAGAGAAAGGAAGTTGGCAGCATTTAAGGCTCTGAACAGCCACGTCTGTCTAAATGAGGTGACAGAAGAGACTGGGGATGCATCTAGTCGTCATCTACGTTACGCATTTTGCCAGAAGTAGTAGAATTATACACAATCATTACTCAGTTTGTATAATTTAAACGGAGTCTCAAGAATTCAACGCTCCTTCAAGTCAAATTTGGGGCCATGCTAGCTAGATTTTTTTTTTTAAGATAAAAGGATCTACAGACCTATGGAATCAGCAACATGCATTTATCTGAAGCATCAAGAGAGACCATGAGGATTATGGCCTTCCTATTAATGGCCACTTTACCATCATTCATACATTGTGAAATTAACAGAACTTGAGTTGCTAGGCTCAGAATGAAACTTTCCAGAGACTCATTTGGTTGAATTTAGATGGGCAGTTTGCCCCGAGAGAGGCACGTTTCAGCATCGTTTCACAAACGGATTAAAGGAGCCGTTCACACAGGCACACCTGTCCGGCATTCCCCAGTCGTACTCAACCGGTCTTGTAACGCTTCCCTCCCGAGTTTAAAAGATACCTGGTGGAAGTGGTAGCAAACCCTGGAAAGCGTGTGTATCCTGCATATATCCTGCTTCAGGGACGTATAAACATGAACAAGCTGATTCAGTAAGGGATGCTCTTGTGTGCATATAACCGGATTACATTACAACAAGCCGCTTACAGCTGCGCCTCCACCAGGGGGCGGGCCAACAGTGTGAATGCTCCCTTGCGCGTCCTCCCCAGTATGCTCCCGCATCAGTCGGTGCAGTGTGACCAGGAAAACCCGGAACACGTTGTTCCGGGTCTTTTTTGCCACAACACCCTTGCGCTTCAAACTGCCAGTCTGAACTCAACCACTGTGAATCTTACAGAAAAGAACAGCAAATGAACATTGCCTCACACCAAGCAATTTTATCTTGGGTCCCTAACTGAATTTTGCAAGACCAGAGAGTCTTGACTAAGTGGGCAGCCCATTCTTGATTTCGTTCTCAGCTGATGTTCAGACCCCCCTTGTCACCCGTTCAAGCATTACATTTATCCTGACCGTCCTGAGAGGGAGAAGCTGACTCTCCAAAAGAAAAGACCAAGCAACATAAAGCATGCATCGTGGCTCATTTTTTATTCCACCTTCGCCAGCGTTCGCCTTGGTCGTCACTTGTTCGGAGGTATTATGGCCACTCATCTGCCGGGATGGATCGCTGTGGTTTGAACTCAATACATTCTCACCAAGTGATGCAGCAGACAGAGTTGTATACTTCATTGCCGAAGTCTAGAATTGGTACAAGGACGTTTAAATAATCACCTTGGACTTCAAAATATTTTTATCGAAGCAACTGATTAAGAACCCTCCAGTGTATTGCTTTGACCCCTTTTTATTTTCAACTTGCAAGACTCCTGTAACAACACACAATAAAGGACACGGCTGGAAGTTCATATGGTCTAGTATCTTGACAGCTGCATCCTACCTTTCGGGATGCCTGTTGGGGGGAAAGAAGGGAAAGCAGCCCCACCAGCAGCAGTGTCACAAGGAGCAGATTTGGTTCCCAAACACAACAGCACTGTATTTTAATTTTTTCTCCCCAACAGAAGTGGATTGCGGTGATTCACTTCTACGGAGACATGGTCTGCTCTCTGCTACTGGCGATGCAGGTTTTGACTCTCCCATTTAGTCACGGCTAAGTGCACCTTGCTGACTTTGTCGCTCAGAATCAAATGGAAGCCCCAGAGAAACAAGCCTGATCTCAGCTATGTCGTTCTGCAGTCGGTTTTGTTTCTGTGTTCACTCACTGCGGTGCCAACCAGAGCAAGCACACACATTTTATTGATCATGGTTTTAAAATAATGCTTGCTTGTTGTGCAATGGCAAACAAAAAAAAATTAGTTGTAGTTGCTCTATTGAAATAAAAGACATCACTAATGTGAGTCTGGTATTTCAAAGAGGCTTCTGCCTAGCTAAATTTCTTTGGATCAGGATTGCAGTAAGAGCTACCCAGTCTTTTTAACCCATAGCCCCTGACGCACAAAGAAGAAGAAGAGATGGGATTTATACCCCGCCCTTCACTACCCAAGGGAGTCTCAGAGCAGCTTACAAACTCCTTTCCCTTCCCCTCCCCACAATAGACACCCTGTGAGGTAGGTGGGGCTGAGAGAGCTCTGACAGAAACTGCTCTTTTTCAAGAACAGCTGTGCCAGAACTATGGCTTGTCCAAGGTCATCCAGCAGATGCAAGTGGAGGAGTGGGGAATCAAACCCGGTTCTCCCAGATTAGAGTCCGCTTACACAACACTACACCAAACTACACCAAGGAAGATATGCAGACTCAGGTAGACTCAATACTATTTTTTCCCAGTGAGTTTCCTCACTCACTGCAGGCATCGAAAGCACAGCAAGACCTCACCCTTTGCAGCTTTTAATTCTGCTACTCTGGCTTCACGTTATACCTTCCTTGATTAGATTTTATGTTTATACTACTCTGCCCTCTTCTGTAGTCAGAAGTGGGCTCCTTTATTCACCTCTGCATGGACTGATCCATCTATTGTAGTAATTGGTTATAGTTTCAAAGTGGCCTCTCTTTGTAACATCTCCCCAAAGCTGCCTGCTGCTTGTAACCCCCAAAATTAACTGTTACAGACACTCACTCTATGCTTCTGATGGACTGACCCATGACACACAATAAGACTTACCCTGGAATAAGTTTTGTAGCCTTTACGGTGCCACAGACTAACATGGCTGCCTCTTGCGACCCCTGACCAATGCTCCCTCTAAGCTGTGAAGTCTTGTGAGCAAAAATTCTACTTCGTGAGCCACTGGCGTTAAAGTTGTGAGTGAGCAATTTGGCTACTGCATAAATTAGTTTGCTCTGGAGCCATCCTGCCTGAGCTAAGACGAAAATGTATGAGCCAGAAGCAAAAAAACCTGTGAGCTAGCTCACACTAACTCAGCTTAGAGGGAACACTGCCCCTGACCTTCTCCTTAGATAATGACTAGAAGCAGACCCTAGCCTCCCACTTACCTAGACAGTATGTCGTATTTTGTAATTGTTAGGCTGATATTTCTCAATGTTAAGAAATAGTAGTGTTCTGTCCTACTTTGGAACTTTTCAGATCGATGCTTTTAAAAAACGAATTATTTTAAAGCAGGATCCGTCCCCAAGGTGGTGCCCAGGGGTGCCTTGGAGCCTGCCCACACCTCTCCTGGTACCTGTCACGTGTTTTTAGAAAGTGGGCGGGGCCAGGTAGGCTCCCACCCAGTAGGGCTTCTAATTGCCCACTGGCAATCTGAGGGGTTGCCCAGATTAAAATAAAGTTTCAGCAACAACTGCCGATACCGTTGATTTTATTCTTTATCGGACTCCTCTTTCCTGGTGCATTATTTAAAATTTACTGCTCTTCTCTCTTGCACTTGGGCTCCCCCTGCATGCATGGTCGGCTTTGCCTCCCATGGTGGCCATTTTGTGGTTGAGCCCACCACCCTTTGTCAAAATTCAACATTCAAAAGATGCCCACAGATTCAGAAAGGTTGGGGACCCCTGATCTAAACATTGCAAGTCTTGATTTTGATAGCTTATAGATTAAAGTCACCTTATTTACCTTTACATGGCCATTCAGAGAAGTTTGGCTTTTCTTGTTTTCCGTTTGTATGCCATTGACATGGATATCAACCGGGGTTAAACCGGGAGGGGGAGAGGGCGTGTTCTGGCTATAGTTTGGCACTCCGGACAAAAGTATACTAGTTAAAGCGGCCTGGGCCGTAGATGGTATCATCAGGTGGGGAATAGCAGAGAATCCTGCAAGCAAGGGGACAGAAGTCCTTTCCAGATTAATACAATTCTTCCTTTGATAGCTGAAACAAAAAATGTCTTACTTCAAAAACCTTACGGTTTAACAGCACGTGAAGATATATACTTGCCTGTGGCACTTGTATTGGCAATGGAAGAGGCCCATAACGTTGGGCTAGGTGTGCCTGAACTAGGACTTTGCAAAGGACTAACAGAACTATTAAGGGCATTTAGGAGAGAATTTGGAGTAGTGGATGTGTTGACGGACAAGGCAGTTGGACCCAAAAGACCTGCACCAAAAATAAGAGACTAGTTACAAATGCCTGTACAGAAATGGTTAAACAATGTTTTTGGGAAAAGTCATTTATTCAAATTATTTCTATTGAATACCAAATGGAAGGATACATGATATTCTTTGGTTTCTTGACATTCTTGAAGAGTAGCCCACTAAAACCCACAGCCCCCAGAATGGTAGCTCCTCCCACCAAGTAACAGAACTCGGGAGGGGGGCATAGTTAAGCGGTAGAGCAACTGTTTAGCATGCAGAAAGTCCCAGGTTCGATCCCCATCATCTCCAGTTAAAAGGATCAGGTAGTAGGTGATGTGAAAGATCTCAGCCTGAGGCCCTGGAGAGCTGCTGCCACTCTGAGCAGATAATACTGACCCCGAGGGAGTGATGGTCGAATATAGCAGAAGGCAGCTTCATGAGCACATCATATGTATGTATGTACAATGGATTGAAACTAAGAGCTGCAACCTCCCTCCCTGCCCCTCAAATGTTAAACCCATGCGATGTGGGATAAAGAGCCAACTTTGGAAACTTGGCACATCAGTTTTTTAGAAGTCCAAACATTTTATCCAATTCTTTCCTGTTGCACATTTAATTCCAACAGTTCCAATCTTCACTGCTGACCTACCAACAGAGGCCTAAATCCCTTTATTTCCCATGTCTAAGACAAACACAATTACTTCCATTTCCCCTGTTGGATCTCAGGCACATAGCTCATTTTTTGCACATCGTTAGGCTAAGTTTTAAAAATATTATGAACACAAGCATAATGGTTTGTACCGAGTCCAGTGAGTCCTAGCCCAGCTGAGGATAGGATATCCAAGCCAGGACATGAGAGACCAATGGGACAGGAGACTGTGGATGGGCTTGTTGCTATGGCAACTCCACTACTTTCAAGGCCCAGGAGACATTTCCGTGCCTCGTACATGTTTAAGGCATTTCGCTCAACACTTTTCACGATTACAGACTGTAAAGAAGGGGGGAAAAAAGAAATATACAATAATGAGAGTACAATAAATATTTCAAACAATTTGATACAATTGGCAACAAGTCCAAGAGGAATTGCCTACAAACCTACACTTAAATTAAATTCATCCTCTGGCATGCATAATAAAAAGCACACATGCCCTCAAACATATTTGACTTTTCTAATTTTTTAAAGACTTTTAGAACACGGAAACACTAAAAGGAGGCTAGCTTCTTCTAACAGTAACAGGATAAAATACACAGTTATTGAATCAAAGTTTATCTTTTGTAAGACTTCAAAAGAGGGGGTAAATTGACATTTAAACAAAAATCCATTTCTTATGTAAATATTACTTAGAATTATACTCAGTCATTTGATAACCGGCCAATTTTTGATGTGCATAGCCAAACAAATTTCATCCTCCCTTCATGGCCTCTACAGCTCCATTACCCAAGACTGTCGATTTTCCTTTTTCCCTTCTGTTCCTCATTCTTAAAGCAAGATTAGCCAACAAGATGTGCTACAGCACCTAAACTAACATTCCCTCCCCCACCCCTGCATCTTGGAAAGACAGTGACATCACACAAATGCATGCCACTAATGATTCCATTTCCAAGTTGAGGGACTTCTGAATTCTATATCCCATACCAACTGGTACCCCTGCCCCAACTGTGTAACACTCCAAACACAACATACATGCAATGTTGGCTCCTAACAAGCTACAGTTTGCAAATGGAGCAAACTCATGAACATTTATTAACCGCTCCCTTCTTCCTTTAAGTTAACCATGGTTTCATGCTCAGCATGTACACCAACACAAACCCATGTAAACAGGGGAAAATGGCCATTTGTAAATTACTTTGTCTGAGACGCATCTTTTGTTTAAAGAGTGCTTGGGGAGGGGGCAACGGTGGGATGGCTTCTAGCGTCCTAGCCCCACTGGTGGACTGCCTGATGGCACCTGGTATTTTTGGTCACTGTGTGACAGAGTGTTGAACTAGATGGGCCGTTGGCCTGATCCAACGTTGGCTTCTCTTATGTTCTTATGTTCAAATATAGCTTTTATGGCAATAAGAAACTGCATTTGTGTAGTGAAGAACCAAAGTTAACATCAAGAATGGAAAAGATGAGAAGGGGACTGCTCCAACAGGAGGAAAGGAAGCTCATTTACTAGGCAGGTCCTAGGTTTGCAGAGAGAGGGAGTTAAAGTCCATATAGCCCTGGTGTGCCTCTAGGTGGCAAGGACTGCGACAAAAATCCCAGGTCCAGGACTTCAGGAGGACTGTGGATATTCCGTAAACTTAATATGTGTGCAGATTTCATTCTCAGAGACCGGTACTATAGTGTTCATACTCCTTCAGAGAATAAATACCAGTTCACAAGAGCCATTTTGAAATGTGTGTTCAAAGTCACGTTAGCTTGAATTGAAAGTACACAGCACCAAGAAAATGCTCAAGTGCTACATCACAGGCCCTGCTTCACCTTACCACTGCAACGCTTTTGGAAGGTCAGTGCTGTAAAGGGAAAACCAGGTTCTGGGCACATGCGGGAGGACTCAAATAATGTTTCTGCCATACAAATCTACAGGGCTCTTTTTGTAGAAAAAGCCCAGCAGGAACTCATTAGCATAACAGGTCACACCCAACAGCAGAAACTCATTAGCATATTAGGCCACACTCACATGTTCCCAGAAGTGTGGTCATCCAGCCACACCCACCTTTTGCTTCTTATTCTGTTTACCTTGTTTGTTGTCAAAACCCAGGGCTTCTTTTGTAGCAGGAACTCCTTTGCATGTTAGGCCACACACCCCTAATGTGGCCAGTCCTAATGAGTTTCTGCTGTTGAGTGTGGCCTATTATGCTAATGAGTTCCTGCCGGGCGTGACCAACTTGGGAGCCAGCCGGAACTCCCTTCCTGTGCGTTCCTGCCCAAAAATAGCGCTGCAAACCTATAACCCACAGGAGCTGCCTAAATTGCCCAGCAGCATTTGGAGGCTGTGAGCAAATCAGCCTGAAGTTTAGTAAAGACGCCAGCTATCATTTCGGGAAATGTTAAAACATCTGGCTTGTCCCCCCCCCCCGGTTCTTGCTTGGGATTTTGCATTTGTCTTTTTTGCAGTTCTCAAAACCACATTTAAAAAAAGAATTATGGGCTCTGCTCTCACTTTCCTTGGAAGCCTTTATTATTAAAAGTTTTACTGTGATATCAAGAAAATAAATATTGACTTTTGGGGGGCAGGAACTGAAACTACAGTACGGTACGCCAGTTCAAATGAAGCCAGATACAAATTAGGCAATATTGTAAAGTTAAAAGCAGGATAATAGGAGATATTATCCAATCGTAACTGTATAGGATCTTGCCATATTTAACTCTTGTTCCTATTAATGTCTCCCAAATGCTGCAAGATGTTAATTTTGCCTTCCTTCCCTTAAGACAGAGATTGGCACAAGAGCTGCAGAGTTGTGGAAGCCAGTGCCAATCAAATGCTCAGAACCCTGGCAAATGAGCCGCTTCACTTGAAATACGGGCGGTCACGTGCCTTTTGCATAAGCCCTGGAATGGCAAGGGGCAGTGACTTGTGTTTTTCAGATTTCAAGCCGGGAGTCTGTTAAACCCGACACACCAAGGAGAACGGTGTGTTCTGTCCCCCTGAGAGAAGCATGTGCATCATCTGCTTCTATGGATGAGATCCACCACAAAGAGCAGGTCACCCAGACTTCCTGCCGTCACTTCCATGCAAGGGCACCCAAATACATCCAGACAAAGGGAAAGTAAGCCAGATCGGCAGCTTCTTGGTTGTGGAGAGAGGAACACCAATTTTGGCCTTAGAAATTATTTTGAAAAGAGAGGAAAGTCCCCCAGGATACGGTGCAGTGGTTAAGAGTGGCAGTCTCTAATCTGGAGAATCGGGCTTGATTCCCCATTCCCCTTCCACATGAAGCCTGTTGAGTCAGTCACAGTTCTCTCAGAGCTCTCTCAGCCCCACCGACCTCATAAGGTGCCTGTCGTGGGGAAAGGAAGGGAAAGCGATTGTAAGCTGCTTTGAGACTCCTTAAGGTATGGGGGGGGGGTATAAAAACCAGCCAATCCAGTTCTCCTTCTTCTGCTCTTGAAAGCTCTTATTAGAGAGTGGACTTGGGTGGTAATGTTGAATTGCACTTCCGGAGCCCATGGATTTTTTTTAAGGAAACAGACTGGCAGCAATATCACTGTTATTGACTGAAGATGCAACAACAACCCATAATTAGGGATGAAGAGTGGATCACAGGAATAACACCCTCTTTCACCTTGGTATGACTTAGACTCCTGATTGTACTAGAAGCACAGGGTGGGCTGGCACAGAGCTTCTGAGCTACTGAAGAGTATATTTCTCAGAAATCCAAAAGTAGATTCATCCCTTAAAAATACAAATTGGTATCACGATTACTCTGCCAAAGCAGAAATCTCAAAGTATTGTTCATAATGAGCAAAACTTTCTAATTATGTATACTAGAGTCGGTCTATTTCAGGGCTACAGAACGAAAATGACCCACCTTGCTTGGTTGCTTTGGCTTTGGTTTAATACTAATGAAGACATCCAGCTGTTCCATTAGTTGAGTTATAAAGTGTGGTTCTACATCAATTTCTTCCTTCATATCGAACATCAACACAAGAGGGAGGCAACCCTGAAAAGATCCATTACGAAATCCAATGAAAATAGCTAGCCCGCAAAGAGTCATCACAGACCCAGAGCACACTTCATGCCTCCTTGCACGGCAATGTGTAGACTTCAGTTTGCCGTCAATACGGGAAACGTTTTTATTGATTTCCTCT
The DNA here is from genome assembly GCA_029375565.1 of Gekko gecko. Lineage (NCBI taxonomy): Eukaryota > Metazoa > Chordata > Lepidosauria > Squamata > Gekkonidae > Gekko > Gekko gecko. The sequence goes on along the minus strand of JAPDNY010000008.1, from coordinate 21,217,843 downwards.
TCCACATTTTGTGCACAATTGAGAAACCGACAACCTGTGCAGCACCTGGACTCCCGACAACGACAGCTTCGGAAAATCTTAATCGCTCGGTGCTTCTAGACTAAAACGGACACGTCCCCTTCCTACTTTTGATTTCTTGCATTGCAAGATTAAAATGGAACAGAAATATTGCAAATAAGACTGGGGTGGAAACCAGTTTCCCCATCCTATGCTTTGCACCAGCTCTGTAATGAATACCAGTAACTCTGATGGTTAAGAGCTGAATACACGAAGGCTGCATTCAGAGGCCACCTGACAGATGCCTTAAGTTCGAATGTGCATGAATCCACTCCCCCCCCCCTTTGCCAGCAGAGAATCTCAGTGAAAAAAACAGCACTTGATTTATAACCCAGGTTTGTGTATGGGGAAACTAAACCCGGATTTCAGCCTTGGGAATGGAGGATGGGAGAACTGGGCTGGCTGAGCAAAAATCGACTGTCGCTCATCTTTTGCATAGTAACTCTGCCCTCTGTTTCCCTGAAAACAGAGAATGAATGGATCTCTGTGTGCCTGTTAGGTGGCCTTCACCCCACAAATCCTTTTGGTATTTGCTTTAAAGGCAAGCGGGAGGGAAAGTGAACTGATGGTAGTGAGGTGCTAAGTGAGGAATGAAGAGCTAGTCGGACACTACTGAAAAGACTGAAGGGAAGCCATGTAACACGCCACTGAACAGGGGAATGGAGCAATTTTTCTGCCTTCTTCCTCCACACTGGAGCACTCCAATCTGCATGGCTATTTCTTCACATGGGTCCTGAAACACCACAAATAATTCTTGGGCACTGGGGCAACACCAATGGTTGGAAGGGATGGCAGGAGTGGAAAGAGGTGGGCAAGAAATCCTTTGTGCCTCCAGTCAATGCTCTGTTGAATATAAGGCTTTATACACCTAATTAGACCTTGTATCTTTATTGAAATCAGACTGTTATAGCTGACTATGCTGCATTCATGAAACCAGTGATTTGGGCAGATTTCCTAGAAAGGTAGGAGGAGCTAATAAAGGGGCACCCGAAGCAAGCAGGTAGCAAAAGCCAATTAAAGGGGGGGGAGTTTGGTGTAGTAGTTAAGAGCGTAGACCCTAATCTGGGAGAACCGGGTTTGATTCCCCCCTTCTCCAGATGCAGCTGCCAGTGTGACCTTGGGTCAGTTACAAGTTCTTTTAGAGTTGTTCTCTTATGAGCAGTTTTTGAAAGAGCTCTCTCAGCCCCACCTACCTCACAGGGTGTCTGTTGTGGGGAGGGGGAGGGGAAGGAGATTGTAAGCCGCTCTGAGTGAAGGGTGTGGTATAAATCCAATCTCCTCCTCCTCTTCTTTTTACAGAAATCTAAGTCTATGGAGTAGTTCTAACATGATTGACACAGCATGACTGACAGGTAACGACAAAGCATGGTTTGTCATTATAGGAACAAGCCTTAGAAGTTCTCAGACTTGTGCACACCCCGTCCTCAACAAAGCTTTCAGTTTAATGGCAAACCACAGCCTGTTATGCCCAAACCAGAAACTGTAGTCTGTGTGCATGCGTCCCAGGCAAGTTAGTCTAAATAAAAATTAAACTGTGGCTTGGAATCCTGTTTAGGAGAAAACGACACTGAAGTGCAAAGATGGCTTTACTATTAGATCTTCTATATGCAACGTATAATACGTAACAAGAAATTTAAACTGTATTGAACAAATTGTTCAGTACTCAACTCAATACACAAAGTATCATACAAATACATATACTGAATCAACTAAAAACACCTTATAGTAAACACCATCTTTTAATGGGACTAGCATGGGGGGCGTTTTTGGAGGGGAAGGGGGAGATATGAGAACCATAGTTTGCAAGTCAAAGGAAAACCATCAATGACAGCTTGTCAGAAGAGCAGAAGTGATTAACTTAATTAACCAATTTTAAATTGGTTTAATGTCATCAATTTTATATCTGATGTTTTTATATTGTATCTAAGGCTTAACGCCATATTGCAAATTGCCCAGAGCCTGGTGCAACTTGGGATGGGGCAATTAATAAGTCTAATAATTAACTAACAACAACAACAACTTGCAAGCTGCAGATGAGGAGAGAGAGAGGCCACGGAAGCCAGACAATTGCCCAGCCCCATTCCCTTAGCAAGTTATGATCTGCCAATACAAATCATGTCCTCATAGTCTAAATCAGTGACATGGTTCAGACCTATATCACAGACGTGGTTGGTTTGTAAAACCAAGATTCAGCTCCTAGGCCAAGAGTTGGACTTCTGGGGTTTTGGGACCCATGTGTAGTGGCCTGGTGTAGCCAAGTGGGTTGGTGGGCTGCAGTGAGGAGGGACCAAAATTGCTCCCTTCTCCCATTCCTGTAAGCAGAACCCTGCCGACTAACCTTGCAATGATCTTTGTCTATTGCTCATAGCCAAAGGTCACTGCAAGGTATCAAAGAGAAAAACAAACAAACAAGATACAATGTTTGAGAGTACAAACTTCAAGACGTAAAAACTAACTATATTAAAACACTAGAATCTGACCTCCGTAGACTTCAGTAGTATGATAATTTAAACATAGTCATAACACACACATCAGGTTAGTTCATCACCATGGCAATCTGCTGCCGGGTCCCCAGTGGCATCGGCAGTGGAATGGCCAGCATTTCAGATTTAACTATTAAGCCATAATTTTATACCATGTTTGAACTCAGCCTGCATAAATGATTTGTGAACACGCCCATTTATCGAAAATGGCCAACAGTAAATCTTCAGATGCTAATGAAAAGCTTTATCTTGGTGTAGAGAAACATGCAAACTGTGAAGTTCACTATGAACCTATGAACTTCACACAAATCAGATATTAAATTAAACAATCAATCAGTGTAGTATAGTAAATTAAACAAAAATGGCAAAAGGCACCTGAACGCTGGAAGAACAATGAACTATTTAGTAACGCCAAGAATTTCACTGGGATGGGTCCCACCTAACAACTTCCTCAGGCAGAGAGGGAGATAATTTTTATCGATTCCCACCTCCCATTGCCGATCTCCAACTTCCTCTTTCTGCTGTTTCTGGGGGGGTCTCCCGTCCCCAGGGAACAGCAATTTGTGAGGAATTTTGGGCTACAGCGGGGAGGAGGAGGAGGAAAGAAAATCACATTCTGCTGACAGAAATACTTTGACCAGTGATTATTTTCGTTGGGATCCAAAACGTTTTAGCACACGTTTGTTACACTACAAGTGAAACAATACTTCCATTATTTCCAGTGCTTGAAATGTGAATGGAAACAAAATCTATGGATTATGATGCATCTCAGATTTTAACATATTCTCCTCTATTAAACTTTAACAGTTGTTAGACATACCGAATACTTAAGGAGGGCTTAGTATCACCTGTGAAATTATGCTAGCACTTAAACTGCTCACTATTGTTTAGAATATTTAAGGAGCACAAGATCTTCGAGATATCACAAGCAAATTTTTTTTGACATCTCTAAATAGAAAACTACTGCACCCCTTTTTTCATCTAACAGTATTAAAGACCGTGGTTCTAGATTAATTTCTTCCTGCACACTGAATGCTGCTAGGTGGATTCTTAGTAATCACAGATTATATAGATAAAATGGAACCATGTCTTACCATCCAATTATAAGTGCACTTCCCTGCAGCATTGAAAGAAAGAATGGCCATGTTAATTGCTATCAAAAGGGAGTACACATTACAAATTACTGTGACACAAGTCAAAATTCACTGTTGTCTCTGGGGCTATAAGAGGAAAATTCAACGATTCCCTGTATTCGTAAACCTCAAATTCCAATATTCTGCTTTAAAATACCCTCAGGAAGATATTTTAAAAATTTTGCTAGCTCACTCAAACATTAGGAGCTGAAGTAAGGAGATTTTTGCAAAAGAATTGCTGGGACTTGAAAACCCCCTTAAAAAAAAAAAAAAGTATTTACTTCAGATTTATACAGTTAAAATCATTCATAAGCTAGCAGCCTCTACCCCATGGCCACATTCCACCTGAGGTTTAGCACTTTTCAGTCCCATTGATTTTAACTGGAAAAATTCAGTTCTCCCATTGAAATCAAAGGTACTTAGAAGTACTTAACATTCATTGGATCACACCCATCACCTGGACAAATGTATCACCTTTAGATGTTTTATATGTACACTCAAGAAGAAGTGTGTGAACGAGACACTCATGTTTGGAAACATATACTGCCAGATACTCTTAATGAGATGAGGTCATAAACCTGTGCAGGGGATCAAATGACCAACCAGTATGTCATACACAAAACCTCCCAATAGCTACAATCCTAGATGTTGGGGTGATTTCCTCCTCAACATACTTTTTATGAGCAGAGTTGCCCAGAAGAGTATTCTGTAATGGGAGGACATACCTGTAATCTGAAGTCATATAGCCCAGACTTGGGTTGATGCCCTCGGCCAGCTAAGCAAGGGCAGCCGTGGCACTGTCAAGCATACACTAGAGGGTCAACACAGAGCCCTACCTAACATCCATTCGAACACCCCTCCTCCTTTAATATGGTCTGGTATTTTCCCAAAGCTTTCATGTAAATTATTTACCATGAGGTACTGTCTGGCAAGACAGACGGACTCAATAGTGCCCTGGAGGTAGACTGTGGATTTCTTCTGTGGGTTACTGGGATCAGGGAAATGGATCTGAGCACCAGTTCTCTGCATGATATGTTTAATGTTGCTGCCATTTCGACCCATCATAAAGAGATGATGCTGAGCTGCTATGTCGAGTTGTGTGCTCACGGGGATCGCGGAAGCCAAGCTACCAGCCAGATGCTCCAAAAGCATAGCAGTTCCTTCCTGTTTGTTTGTTTGGAAAACAACAACAACAACAGCAACTGAGATAAGCTTTTGCAATCAGGTTACTCACTGTACATTCTGCAAGGCAAAAGGTATTCAATTAATCTGAATTAAAGACAACATGATACCTAAATGCTGTTACCTCAAAACCAGTATTAATGGGCATTCCCAGAACACATGCATTATACCTGTGTTTGCATTCCAGCCCAAATAGCCCAGCTTAGCTCAGGCTCATCAGACCGTGAGAGTTAACACTGGTCAGTACTTGGATGGGAGACCACCAAGGAAGACTCAGGTTACTATGAGGAGGAAGGCAATGGGAAACTACCTCCATTCATCTCTTGCTCAGAATGCCTCATGGATGGGGTTTGGCACAAGTTGGTTGCAACTTGATAGCACATTATCCTCTTCAAGTTCATTGTTGTCAACAATCTCCACTATCATTGTCAAAAACACATTTCAACCTCAACCACCTTCACTAAAGTTTATAAAAGCATCACATTTCATAAACTGTTCTCCCAACTTCGGTCCCACTCCTGCTGTAAAACGGGACATCCAATATCTTTTCACCATTTGTCTTTTGTAGCATTATCCCTTAATCTGGAATTTATACTGGAGTTGGCACATTCTTCCAACTTGTTCTTTTAATACTGATCCAATAACAATTCAGATTGTTTCTGACTGAACAATCCCTTCCTCCACATTGTTTGTGCTACAGCTCTCAAATGAAAGTACTGAAGGCAGAGGCGGATGGCACCATTCATTCTCTCTGATACCTCCTCACAGGATAAAATTCCATCTTCTGTCCAACAAGTTACTAACCTGTATTAATTTGTGTTGAGACCAGCCAGTTCATTCTCCAAATAAATCAAGTGTAGAAGATATCTGGCTATAAAATATCAGTGCTAACGGAGATAACCATGGACCTAAAATACTTCTTTCTTCCAAACTTAAGAGTTGTCAGGCTTTGTCAGGGTTAACAGGTCCTGCCTCGTCACTGGCAGGGGACTTGGTGGGGGGAGAGTTCCTAGAGGGGGAGGGGATGTCTCCAATAAGATGACATCACACAAAAGTGACATCATCATGTTAGGGATGCACCCCCATCGAAGGCACCATTGGTGCCTGCTTGCAAGAACCATGTAAAGGGAACCAGCGCTCCACTCGCCTGAACTCCAAGTGGCCAGGTGTGCGGCCAGTTTGGTGTAGTGATTAAGTGTGCGGACTCTAATCTGGGAGAACCAGGTTTGATTCCCCACTCCTCCACTTGCAGCTGCTGGATGACCTTGGGCAAGCCATAGTTCTGTCAGAGCTGTTCTTGAAAGGGCAGTTTCTCTCAGAGCTCTCTCAGCCCCATCTACCACACAGGGTGGGTGTTGTGGGGAGGGGAAGGGAACAGAAGGAAGATTGTAAGCTGTTTTGAGACTCCTTTGGGTAGTGAAGGGCGGGGTATAAATCCATTCTTCTTCTTCTTCTCCTCCTCCTTCTCTGCAAGATTTAAAGGGCCCTCCAGCTGATCAGCAGACCATGTGCTCCCACCGATCAGCTGGAGGGCCCTTTAAATCTTGCAGGAGGGGAGAGGGAGGGGTGGCCACTGGTGGCTGCTGTTTAGGGGTGGGGTTTCCCCTGCCAGCCAGCTGGCCAGCAGCGATCAGGAACCCACAAAATCAGGGGATCCCCGGCCCCCACTTGGGGACTGGCATCCCTAGGCTTTGTTTAGGTTTTATCTGAATGAGTTGGATCCAACCAACTTTTTAACATAATCTTGTCCAGTTCTCCTGCTTATTACGTCCCCTGTCCTACACATCATATGAAGCTGCCTTATACTGAATCAGACCATTGGTCCATCAGGGTCAATATTGTCTACGCAGACTGGCAGCAGTTCTCCAGGGTCCCAGGCAGAAGTCTTCCCAATCACCTATTGCCAGATCTTTCAATGCTGGGGACGGAACCTGGAACCTTCTGTGTGCCAAGCCGATGCTCTGCCACTGAGACATTGCCCCTCCCCATGTCTTTTGTCTGTGTAGGTCCCACGACCCTTAGCAGGCTTTCTTGTTGTCAAGGGGGATCCTCTCTTTCCTCTCTCACCAGCCAAAAAGGTAGTTCAGTCCAACCCAATATATGGATGATATATAACCGGAAACATATATGTACAAGCATGCTACAGATTTGCAAATTGCAGGAAACTCAAACTTGGTTATGTCTATGATGCATGCTGCATATTTCTGAAAATGTTACGTAAGTCATACTTCTCTCTTGTTTAAAAGCCACCTTGAAGAATGTGTAAGAATGAATCCATTGGATGTGATGCCAAGATCTAGGATAGCTTCAATACTCACTGGGAGTGACTATGAACCAGACAAAAGCCAAACGGGGATAAGCAAATGCTGACCAAATGGAAACCGGAACTATGACCTTTACAACAATTACAGTGATTTCAGATGTTACCTTCACAGCACTAGCATTATTCTGAGATCCTCTGATGATGACTGTAGCACCATACGTCCGAGAACGTTGCTTAAAAGACACTGAAATGTTGTATGTCTGAGATATATGCTGAATGGTGGGAGAATTGGGATCGGGGATTGGTTGAAGGATTCCAGCTATAGGTAATTCAAACATTAGGACCAGTGGAAGCAGCTCCTAGAACATGATCAAATCAAACACAGAGAATACTCAGCACTAATAAGAACCTATTTAGCCTATCGCAAAATTGTACATTGCGGAGCATTAGGTGTCCCGAAGAGGCATTTTCTGTGGCACACAAACTTGCTTTCTGGAATTACATTGTGTAATCACTGGCAGAATGGAACGGGATTGTTACTCTGCTAAATGCTAGTTTCACAATCTGGATAAAAACTCAACTCTTAGGAACTGTAAAGCACATCGTTCTAATGATCACAACACAATCAAATCAAACTTTAAGGCATAATAAAGATCAGCTTCAATCAGTGGTTCATAAATAAGATGATAATAAAATACTACGGACATACATGAAAGAGCACCAAAAGTGAACGAGAATGCAACACGGAGCTTTTATTCAATCCTCTATGCTTAAGGCTCTGGTGGACTTCCACAGATAAGCTGTTATATAAAACCCAAGTTGTAGCTGGGAAGGCTCAGGACCTTAATAATGGTGAACATGTGTACCCTTTCATTTAAAGGAAAACCACAAGGATCTCCCATCATCATATTTCCTCTAATTGGGAAATAAAATATGGGGAAATACAATGTTGTAAAACACATTTGGAACACAGCTCTGAATTGTACTCATGCCCCCTCAAATCAAAATGCTTCCATGCACAGTAGTAGTACTATTATCTGCTGTAGTAACCCTTGACTAGGCATGCCAGGGAATGTCATTACATGGGGGGGGGGGGACTAAGTCAGTCAAAGATCTGTGATCTGCAAGAATGTGTAGTTTTGATGCACCCCATTCAGAGCAGCACTACAAAAGGCTGGGCCTTTTCGTATACCCTCTGTGCACCCCTTCCGCTTATAGGGATACTGCCCTGGATTCTCTGATCTCATGCAGGGGCCAACAGTGAATGTGATCAGCTATAATGGTTATTTTAAGTCTCCAGACTGTAGTCTGTGTGACCCTTAATGTTCTTTTGGTACATGCAAGCAACACTACTGTGGGACTGAACACATTTCCTTCAGCTGCAAGCCTACAAGTAATTAGTGTTAGCATAAAATTCGGATTCATTTCAAGTGTCTTACAGATGATTATATAAAGTTTGAATCCCATAGTTACCCGTATTCTAGCTCTGGCAGACTCAACTCCGGCTGGCTGTCCTGCTATAGACACCTGTGGAAATCGGAAAATTCAATTTTAACCATGATTGTATGGTTCTGATTCAAAGCTGTAATTCTGCCGGCAGCCTAAATATTTAAAAACACAATTGAAATGCGACTGTACCTCCTGAAGCTCCAGTATATGGCAGAGCAATTTCCTAGTTATAACACTTCTCATAAAATTTAAGCATTAAATACCAAAGCATACAATTTAGGACATGAAAATAGGAAGTGATGTGCTGGAAGACCGTTCTGAAACAGAAGTATTTAAACTGTTTTATGTGCAAAATCAGACTGGATGATCGGCAGCTTTGATAAGAGTTTAGAGAGATTTATGAGAGACGTGTGCTCCATATCACAGATTGCCATGGGTGTCTGAAACATATCTGAAACCGTCTGATCAACTGGGTAAGTATTTTATCTGGCTATGTAAAATCACAAGGTGCTGCCATCACTGGCTCAAGGTTGCCACTGCAGACACAACCACAACACAATGGAATGTCATTTACCGCAAGTCTCATGTTTGCAGCCCCATCACTAAGGAAAGCGGGCTAGGTTGGAAGGAGCTATCCAACTGGTGTAGATGTTATGATATTTCTGCACAGTGGCAAAACTGTTACTGTGTGTATTGTTTACATTTGTAATTAGAACTGTATAAGAAGGCAGAAGTCTAGTGTAATTTGTACATCGTGACATATTATTCTCTTTATTTGCTTGCATAACTCTAGGCACAACGCCTATAGGTTTAAGAAGATTTGTGATTGTACAAACTGCAAAAAGAAAGCTCTGGGTGTCCCTTAAAAATTGACTTTCTTGATATGTTATTTATAGTTTGCCATACTAAGTATAAGTCAAGGCAGATTACTAGGGTTCACAGGCAGGGCCTGGGAACTAGTGAGAGGGTTCTAGGTAGCCCAGTGGGGTGCTGCACTGTTGCACGCAGCACTATATTGGCTAAAAACCACAAACGATAAAGGATAGCTCTAGGAATCCAGCAATTCGTAGAACTACTCCTTTTCACTTCTGGGAAAAATTTCTGGGAATAACCCAAGGCTGCAGTTAAGTTTCCCCCCCACACACACAAACCACTACTCAGAGCAGCAACAGGCAAGGAGACCCTGGGACTGGAGATCCTTCCCCCCACCTTGGAGGAGGAGGAGGAGAGGAGATTGGATTTATACCCCACCCTTCATTACCCAAAGGAGTCTCAGAGCAGCTTACAATCTCCTTTCCCTTCCCCTCCCCACAACAGACACCCTGTGAGGTAGGTGAGGCTGAGAGAACTCTGAGAGAACTGCCCTTGAGTGAACAGCTCTGAAAGGACATGTGAGTGACCCAAGGTCACACCAGCAGCTGCATGTGAGGGAGTGGGGAATCAAACCCATTTCTCCTAGATTAGAATTCGTGCTCCTAACCACTCCACCAGATTGGCTCTATATAGATTACACAGGGTAAATCAGGGCAATCAATAGGATGAAGAGACAAACAATGTAATAGGACTACAGAAATCTCAAACAAGGCATAAGAATTAAACATTAAACAATGCCAGAAATGATATTATGTAAGTAGAAATATAATACTGTGAGAGCTCAATAAAAATATGCAGCAATGGATAACATACATTAGTAATATAGTCCCATTCCTCTACCGAAGCATTTTCCTGAATCATTCTTATCATGCAGCCCTATTTTCTCTATAAAAATGTTCCTCTGGAACAGTTTTGTTTTATATAGTTTGTACCCGCTCTGATGGCCAATCTACGCATTTGGGAAAAGTACCAGGGATGGCACTCTAGAGATGACAGCACTCCAAAAATTCAGGTGAGCACACCTAATGTGCGGTAAACTGCGGAAGTGATTTTGGCCAGGCAATGGAAATTGAACACAATCCCAGAAGAGGGAGAAACTGGATAACCAAAACTCTGGCAAGCAGCCAGTACAGAAAAGAGAGAGTATGTGCATATGAAGCTGTGGAGGAAAAGATGGAGAGCCAGTTTGGAAATTTGGAGAGCCAGTGTGGTGTAGTGGTTAAGTGAGCGGACTCTAATCTGGGAGAACTGCGTTTGATTCCCCACTCCTCCACTTGCACCTGCTGGATGACCTTGGGCAAGCCATAGTTCTCTCAGAGCTGTCCTTGAAAGAGCAGCTCTCTCAGCCCCACCTACCTCACAGGGTGTCTGTTGTGGGGAGGGGAAGGAGTTTGTAAGCTGCTCTGAGACTCCGAGTGAAGGATGGGATATAAATCTAGTCTTCAGCTCCCAAAAACATTGACCGCATTTTTAAAATATTGTGTAACATTTTGTATGTTCTTGTTTACAGAAATTCAAATAAAGAAACTAAAATAAAAAGTTAGAAATGCAGGTGAATAATTATGCAAGAAAATAACCCACTAGATTTTTTAAAAAATGCCTGTGGAAAACCAGCACATCAGGGAACAAAAAGTTCTAAACCACCTGACAGTCTATTTATGGGGAAGTGTTCAAACACTGACAATCTTCTTAAACATCATCCCAGGAGGGTTGAAGGACACTCTTTTCCTCAACATGTAGAGCAGTTCTATTTGAGGAACACTTCTCAATACAAAATAAAACAAAGCCCTGACCGATATCTATGGCTAGGATGGACAAATAGACTTGGAGAAGACTCACTTGATTGCTCTTCTCTGCTTGGTTATTTCTATTCGAGTCTGGAAAATGGATGTGGCAACCCGTCTCCTCCATCACCTTTTTAATATTATTGCCTCCTTTGCCAATCACATGAGAGTGCTCTGTGTGAGACACATCCATCTTCAAGGTGACTCGGTTACTCTGCAAAAGGGTAAAAGTATCTGTTAGTGCATTTCCATCACGATATAAAGGAAATACTAAAGTTGCCTCTCTTTCCCACTTAGGGTTGCCAGCTCCGGGTTAGGGAATATCTGGAGATTTTTTTTTGGGGGGGGGAGCTGAATAGTGGGGTTTGAGGAAGGACTTCAATGGGGTATAATGCCATAGAGTTCACCTTCCAAAGTGGCCATTTTCTCCATGTGAACTGATCTGTCACCTGGAGATGGGTTGTAACCCCAAGAGATCACCAGCCACCACCTGGAGGCTGGCAGTCCTATTCATACTTCATAAAACATACAAAAATTTTCGTTTTCACTTGTGAATACCGTCCTCCCAACCCCCAGTTTCTCTCATTTCCCCTTTTTTGAACAGTGCGAATGTATGACAACGAATTTTTATGCAGTTAGCTGAAAAATTCAGTAAGAAACAAAGGGGAGTCTGGTGGCACCAGAAAAATAAAAATGGTAAAGGAAGTTTCCCTGGGTTTGAGACCACTTGTTTGGGAAGTAAGAACGGTAACTTAAGGAAGGCCTTTGCTGACTGACATCTGAAACGTGAACTCAAGATTCTCATTCAAAAAACCAATGCATTTTCGGTGTTCATTTGCTAAGTACTAATATGCAAACATGGAAGAATATATCAGCTTTTAAGAAACAAATAAACTCTGAGCTCTTAAAAAAACCCACCCCCCTACCCCGTGAGCAGCATTACAAGTGAACCTTGATATTACTTGATCAAAACCCCAAGGAAAAAAATTGACAGAGGACAGCCCGTGAGAACCAATCTTAGATTTCTGGTAGTTATTTTACCATGAAACTAATTCGGGGTTAGTTGGCAGCATTGGGGGTGGAGAGAATCTTCTCAGCCATGGATTTCTAAAGGCAAACTGAGAAGTTATTATGTTACTCCTTAAGGCTTTTCCTAATGGTATGATGCCATCAATTCCATAGTTTTTTTAAAAAACAAAAACTTTGAGAAATTCAAGGAGAAGGACAAGATTATTAACTGCAGTAAAACATAGATCCAGTTGGTTAGCCGTGTCGGTCTGAAGCGGTACAACAAATTTGATAAAGTGTGCATGCACACAAAAGCTCATACCTTGAATAAACCTTTGTTGGTCTTAAAGGTGTCATTGGACTCTAAATTTGCAGTAAAACATGACAGCTAAATTAAACCTCCATTTACAGTGACAGTATACCTCTGGATCTCATGTGCTTGGGATACCTGGAGCTGGCAACCCTAGTGTCCAAGATTTTTTTCTTCCCTGCACCAGTGCCTTTAACAGCATCCAGAGACAGAGAAAAAACACTTTATATGCTGGATTTAGATGCTCTGATCTGCTGTTCAAGATACAGGAGCAGCGTCAGAAAAAAGCCACAATCATACATTTCCCACAAAGCTTGTGCCTACCTCTATTTATCAGAAGTCAGAGATTTAGTCTGCGGAAATCTGTAAATCTGTGCCTCTTCCCTTCCTCCTATCCCTTCATGGCAAACTATTGCTTGCCGTTCCACTTAACTTACAAGTTATTGGTCTGATCCGTTGCCTCCAGAAGTAACAAACTACAGTTTGTTGTGCAAGTAGAAATGACTGGCTTCCAAGTTCCAAATCAAGCGCAGGAGGAAGACCAAGTAGCTCTAGTACAAGTTCCTCACAACATCCCACAGTTTGTTGCTGCTATGTGGATCAGGCTAATAAATTGATTAATCTGGGACTGTGCCTTTTGACCAACGTAAATCCTCGCTCCCGTTAAATTTCGGCCCCACACTAAGGAGCCTATATGGCAATGGCAACCTGCTGTCCCAAATCCAGGTGACAATTCTTGGATTTCTGGACCTTGTGGGTCAAGTTATAAGGATGGAAATTAGAAGAAATCCAAATTGAACGTTCAAATAACTCCAACAAGACCACACCTCTCTTGAAAAGCCACCAATGATTGGTAGGCCAAGAGACTAAAGCACACCTGTGGTATTTTAAGGTCAAGACACAATAATGACAATTCCTCATATTACAGAGTCTTTGCTATGTTCAGTCAAGCTCAGATACTCAGTATGTGTACAGTCATTTTTTGGTTAAAATTGTATCTACCATACCTCTTTATGTTCTACATCTGTCTTCTGATTTCACACTTCCCTTTTACTACGTATATAATATTTACGTACATTTGATGTACGTATACTATTGTTCACACCCCATGACAGCAACTGAAAATAGAGTTGTATCTCTCCTGCCCAGGATCTGGCATTAGTTATGAAGTGTCTGGTTTTACACTTTTAATTTCATGTGACATAACCTATTGTTTCTAATTGCAAGTTGCCTCAGGGGAGGCCTTGCTGGGCCAAAAGAGACAGTATACATTTGCTCGATGCTTAAAACCCTCCAAAACAGACCGGAAGTAACCTACTGTAATGACTCAACATCGAAAGGTTTAAAGGTACATTTCCTGCTTTAACGATGGCAACCCCCCCTCGCAAGAGATCGTGGGAAGTTGTTTTAAATTGAGAACATCATGTTATGTCTTAGGGGTTATAAGCTTTTGTGTGCATGCACACTTCTTCAGATTCACTGAAACAGACTTCCTCAAGCCTTGCATGTAGGTAGAAGTGGGGGGGTTAGTTGCTAGGAAGGGCTAAGTAGAGTCAAGATGCATACAGATAGCTAACATTGGATTAACACAGTCGGTAAGATCTGTGAATAGCAGCAAACCACCCTCTCTCTACCTGTATGTAATGCTTGAGGAAATCTGTTTTAAGGTATCTGAAGAATATCTTTAAGGTGTCACTGGACTCAAACTTTGTTCTGTTGCTTCAGACCAACATGGCTACCCACTTGAATATGTCTTAGGGTTTGGCAGTGGTTTGTGTTGTTTTTTTTTAAAAAAACATTAATACTCAACAACAATTAGCTTATTTGCTTCTCCCCGCCCCTCAAATTTGTTCTTCTCAAAGAAAAACTTGGGTTAGGAGTTATATCCTGTCAGTGCTGAGTACAGTGGGTTCGAATGATAAGGGACAGATATGTTGTCACTCCAAGACCCCATCAAAGCCTCAGCACTAGGCCAGAAGCTCAGGTGTCCCAGTGATCATCACCTGTCCTCAGGGTCTCTGGCGGGGGGGGGGGCAGCAGGGCCATTTGGCCTGGGCCTCACATTCTTGGGGGCCCTCAGATTTACAATTTTGATGTTAAATAAAAATGGGAACATTTATTACAAAGTCTTACAGTATTCTTTTTGTTATTGTATTAAATGTAAACATTTAAAATATAATACTACAAATTTTGTATCATTCTTTTCACACTTCTGCAATTTTTAGTTTACTGGTGGGGGGCTCAAAAATGGAAGTGGCCCGGGCCTCTCTTGACCTCTGTCAGGGCCTGTCTGCCCTTGATGCGGCTTGTAAAGGATCTTGGTGGTGGTGGGAGAAACAGATCCAGAGAGCAGTATCCACTGAGGGTCCCAGCTGTATAAACCAACAACCCACCCCTGATCTTGGGAGCCAGAGCTGCACAATCTTTTTTTTTTTTTTTAAGTATTCTGTCAGGTTGTACGTAGTTGGTAGAAAACTGAAGTACAAAACAATAAGTTACTCCTGGACTGACTTCTGTGGGAAACGATTGCCCAAATCAGGAGTGAGTTGACAATCCTGAAATTTTCTGTTTCAGATTCTCATGGGTAACTGCTCCTCTGTTCTACCATGAGTTTGTCAAGAAGCAGTTCAGCAAAAACCAAAAGGCCAGAGGCAACTTCCCAGAATTCCATGCCTTCATCTCCCACTAGCAAAATCCAACAACAGTGTTGTCAACTTCCATGCATACGGCCAATAAGAATCTGCAGGGTCACCACACACTGCAGCCTGCTTCTCTCATGCTTAGCAAGGGTCCTTCCTCTGGCTTTCCCACTGCCCACCCCCAAGCCAAGTCAGATTACTCCAAATTAATAACATTATATAATTTAGCATCTGAATAACTGCCAAAACACTACATGACAACTGCTTTGCACTTACCCAGGATGCACTTGTCTGCCCCTCCTTCATTTACACTACAGACTAGAGCAACTGCGTTAGCACATTTCTGTGCTTCTGTTTTTACAAGCCTCAGTTGCTGTTTGTTTTCTTCTTCCATGCAAATGTAAGCAGGATGTAGAATCCCACTTTAGCTGTTGCCTAGAAGACTGAGGTTTGCGCCAAAGCAGCTAAAAGAGACTTAATAGGATCATGATGCCCATGATAAAAATGTGGTGATATTCTCATATTACAAAAACCCCAATTTCTCCAAAGTACTTCCAGAGTTCCTGTCGGGTACTGTCATTGATTTATTTTACGGCATGTGAAGGTGAACTACTTGAAAATGTATCGAATCTAACATGGAAATAACCACTGGCGTGTTATCAATGAATATCAGAATTCAGGGAAAATGTTTGGTTTTTAATGCAACTTGAGATGGTTCAAGAACTTCAATGTGCTGACACATTCAACACTGCTGTGTCTCAAAAATCAAAAAGCCCGAGACTTGGGATTCTAGACCTGAACCGGGTATCAGATTTTCATCTTACTTTTGTGTCCAACACAGACATGATCTTCTCCTTTGCTTCTTTAACATTTTCTTTTTTTCCAGAGACTTTAATATGGGGATCTTGAAAAGAAACAGAAAGATTACTTTAAGCCAGCTATACAAACAGCTTAGCAAGTTACCCGCATTTTCTAACAGAAGAGTCAAACCCACACAGTTCTGGAGACATTTCAGCCATCTATCATTTTACACAGACTGTAACGGCTGAAAGTATATTACATGCTCCATTAGAGCACCATCTAAAAGAGGCAGTAGCTTCATGATAAGGAATTTGTTTACTACCATACACATACACTTCCCAAAGGTCACAAAACTCAATTTAATTAGGAAATGTATCAGTTAGGGGACTCTGCTTTAATGAAACAGAATTTCCAGGTTACATATTAACACCTGGGGAATGCAAAACCGGACTCTACCAAGAACAGAACAGCTTTATTATGGATCAAAGATACACTCAAAGTAGCTGAAGTTGGGGAACTCTTTTCTAGGAGTAAAACTCACTAGCCCACACAGTGTTAGCAATCTGCTACGAACTAAAGGGGAAAAAAAGCTTAAAATCATCCTTGTCTGGGGGCAGCCCTTATAACATACAATCAGGCAAACGGGTACTTAGAAAGTCTGCTTGCAGTCCAACGACAGCTATCATCACCCAGTGGTCAAGCTAAGGTCCAATGCAACCTCCAGGAAAGAAATGCTTAGTTCCCAGCGGCTTCAACAGAACTGAGGGCTAGGGGTTGACAGCCCTTATGCATATGGTGGCCTCTCTTTTTAAAATCCACTTCATGGTATTTACCTGATAACCAAGGAGTTCTTTTCCCCTACAGGTCTGTAGGTGCCCCTTCCCCGTTTAGGAACATGCACCCCCCATCTCCCCAACTTTAGAACCCTGCAGAAACACAGACTGTTGTCTATTACAGTTGATGTCAGTGTTCCCTCTAAGCTGAGTTAGTGTGAGCTAGCTCACAGTTTTTCAGCCTCCGGCTCACACGTTTTTGTCTTAGCTCAGGAAGGGATGGCTCCAGAGCAAACTACTTTATGCAGTAGCCAAATTGCTCGCTCAGAACTTTAATGCCAGGAGCTCACAAAGTAGGATTTTTGCTCACAAGACTCCACAGCTTAGAGGGAACATTGGTTGATGTGTGTGTTTTGTTTAATTTCATTTAAAAAAAAAAGTGTTGGAAGGCTTTGGGGTTTTGGAGCCAGGATTAAAAATTAACACAGTCATGTTTGAACCACTTTTCGTAAATAACTTTTCAGAAATAACTTCTTTATGGTCATTTGTGTCTACTCCACTAATGGGCAGAACATTGTTCTGGTGCAAGGATCCTTCCCCCAACACAAGAAGCTCTTGCGCCCGTGTTGGTGGGCAGGCTCCCTGTGTTGGATAGAAGGGCCGAAGTTAATGGAAAATGTCTGTGGGAATCAACGCAATGGTTTAGAATTCCACTCACCCCCAACAGTTATTTAAGCCCCTCTTTCACAATAACCAAACATTTGGTCTTATTGGACTAACTGGTTTACCAAGTATTTTAGAGGCAATGGGCCACTGCTACTCAACACATGCCTAATATTCTCTGGGCTGGGTCACGCCAATTAACACATATACAGTCTGACGGATCGTTGCACCTCAGGTTAGATCCAATAGGATGGATGCACTGTGAAAAGACTGTCTTGTTCCCCCACTCAGTTAAAGCAGCACCTTTTATACTGCCAAAGCCAAAGGGGACGACGGCACTGAGACAGCAACATTAACAAATAGGGGCTTAACTGGAACACTTTCTTGGCAGCTCCTAACCAAGAAAGAAAATGTATGCAGTTCCCCAAAGAACATGGTTAACAGAACGAATGCATGGAACTACTTCTTCAAAGTGCTTCTTTAGTTCAACTTAGCCTGGCAGGGTTTTTGCCGTGCTAACTGGATGTGGAAGAAACTTCAGCAAAACAGAAAATGTAGGAATGATATACAAAACTTAGAAGGACAGCACCATCTGGTGTTTTTTATACGTCTCCCATGCAACTATTCAGGTACTCCACATCCTGAGATAAGCCTGTTGTCCTGACACTACCCTTCTGCATTGAAGCAATATGTTTGTGTGGCATTTTTCCTCACTGGGGCAGCAGATGATTTCATGACGTGAAAACATCTGGAAACTGAATTTTGCAGATGAACTCCCATCCCACAAGACAACAAAGAATCCTTCCTTGCTCAACTGAAAAAATGCTGCTAAGCATAAACCAATTGGGGGAATCATGCCCCAAAGCCCCACTTCTCTGTCTGCCATACCAATCTTT
Organism: Gekko gecko; assembly: GCA_029375565.1. Lineage (NCBI taxonomy): Eukaryota > Metazoa > Chordata > Lepidosauria > Squamata > Gekkonidae > Gekko > Gekko gecko. The sequence goes on along the minus strand of JAPDNY010000008.1, from coordinate 21,199,529 downwards.
CACATTATTTTAACAAAATGCTTCGGCATGTTTACAAAATAGAAGAAGAGTAGGTTTTTTTATACCACATTTTTCTCTACCTTAATGAGTCTCAAAAGTTCTTCAACAATCTCCAAATTATTTTTAACACAGTGATATCCAGTTAAGACAGAGATAAAATGAGGTCTCTTACTGGTGTCAAGAGATTCCAAAGAAGAAGAGAAGAGAAGAGAAGAGAAGAGAAGAGAAGAAGAGAGAGAGAAGAGAAGAGAAGAGAGAAGAGAGAGAGAAGAGAAGAAGAAGAGAAGAGAAGAGGAAGAGGAAGAGGAAGAGGAAGAGGAAGAGGAAGAGGAAGAGGAGATTGGATATATACCCTGCCCTTCACTCGGAGTCTCAGAGCGGCTTACAAACTCCTTTCCCTTCCCCTCCCCACCACAACAGACACCCTGTGAGATAGGTGGGGCTGAGAGAGCTCTTTCGAAAACTGCCCTTTCAAGGACAGCTCTTGTCAGAACTATGGCTTGCCCAAGGTCATCCTGCAACTGCAAGTGGAGGAGTGGGGGATCAAACTCAGTTCTCCCAGATTAGAGTCTGCACACTTAACCACTACACCAAGCGTATTCAATTGCCTACTTCGACATTAAAATCTCATAGTGCACCCTGACCTGGATAGCCCAGGCAAGCCTGATCTTGTCAAACTTAGGAAGCTAAGCAGGATCGGCTCTGCCGAGTACTTGGATGGGAGACCTCCTTGAAAGACCAGCAGTCTAGAGATGGGGGCGGGCTTTATTCAGCCACCTCTCTGAATATGCTCCAGGGTCCCAGTAGGGGTCAGTCACCAGAGGTTGCCATGACTCCCAGGTGCACACACAGTCAGTCATTAGAGGTTGCCATGACTTCCAGGTGCACACACAAACACTCATACACATATTAAAAAATATACCAACCCCCCAAAAAAGATCTCATAGTGCAATTGTACTTCAGAAACACTGTAAGACACTGAGAATGTTAACTAAATAGAAATATACAAATCTATAAATAAAAAAATGGAGACATAAAGCAGCCTTATATTGAACCTGACCACCGGTCCACCAAAGTCAGTATTGTCTACTCAGACTGATAGTGGCTCTCAGAGGTCTTAGGCAGAGGTCTTTCATGTACTACTGCACCCATTAAACTGGAAACACCAGGGACTGAACCTGGGACCTTCTGAACGCCAAGCAGATGCCTTACCACTGAGCCATAGCCCCTCCCCAATGCTCAAGTATTCCTTGTTCTCAGAACTCAATATTTTATTTATCCCACAGCCACATTTCCCAGAGAAGAAAATAATAGAAATATGAATGTCCAGTCACAGAAATCAAAAGTATTTCTATTCCTCTTTCACACTGAGTTGTTTTTCAGGTCTATGTGGAGGAGATGTTTTGTTTTTTTAAAATTACCATTCTTTCTAAACCCTCTGAATGCTGATACCAGAGAAAGAATGGTTAGATCTTTCTGTGTGGGCCAAATTCTGGGTACTGCGTACTGTATCCATTGAGAAAGGCATGAAGAAATTTGTACTTAGATTTGTCAGTTCCTGGGAAAGTTTGCCTTCTCTGAGCACAGGAAAGATTTAGCTACACAATTCAACCACTTTGATAGCAGCATGCTGGTTAGTTGACCTAAAACTCGGAGAACAGAGGTAATTTTAGGAGACGGATTTGAGGCAGGATGCTAATGAGAACAGGAGGCTGGGATATAACGATACATATTGAAGCAGCTTCCAAAAACCTTTGGGGTGGCAAGATCTATACTTGCCCCGACCTGGCTAGCCCAATCTCATCAGACCTCGGAAGCTAAGTAGGGTTGGCCTTGGCCAGTATTTGGATGGGAGACCACCAAGGAACGCCAGGGTTGTGATAACAGAGCCTGGCAATGGCAAAACACCTCTGAATGTTCCTTGCCATAAAAAAACCCACCAGGGGTCGCCATAAGTCAGATGTGACTCGAAGGCCAAAAAAACCCCAACCACAACAATCTATACATAATCAGGGGTACCATTTTAGGGCGGAACAAGAGCTGCGAAACAAAACTGTCAATGAGGTAAAGGTTCCTTATTGAATATAACCTAAACTGTGTAAAGTCTCAAAAAAATAAATAAAAGCTGCTACCAAAGCTCCATATTCTGAGTAAGGTCAACATCATAAGAGAAGAAGAGAAGAGGAGAGAAGAGATTGGATTTCTACCCCGCCCTTCACTACCCAAACGAGTCTCAGAGTGGCTTACAAACTCCTTTCCCTTCCCCTCCCCACAACAGACACCCTGTGAGGTAGGTGGGGCTGAGAGAGCTCTTGAAAGAAACTGCTCTTTTTCAAGAACAGCTCTTATCAGAACTATGGCTTGCCCAAGGTCATTCAGTCAGGTGAAAGTGGAGGAGTGGGGACTCAAACCCAGTTCTCCCAGAATACAGTCCACGCACTCAACCCCTACACCAAACCTAACAACAGAGTACATAATGAAGTCCCCATCGGAACCACTAAGATGGAATTGAAATTCCTAATATAGACAAAAATGCTGAGGCTAAGTTGGCGGATCCAGTGGCTGGCTCAAACACACATCTTGTTTTCTTCAGAGGGTAGGAGGGTGACATGTAGCTGAAAATGAACTTTTAACATTATGACGTGACTGGGGATGGGAGGAATAGTGGTTAGGGTGAGAAAATAAACAAACGTTTTTTAAAATGTACTCGTTAGCAAGTCACTCTTCAGATGGCCTTTAAACAATTTAAAGGTCAAATGCAATTTGCTTTTGAGAAATTAACATGGTGAAAACACATGAAGAAACCTGGAAAAAACCACTATCAAAACAAATCCCGTAATTCTCAAAAATACATGATGCTGCCTCCTTATAAGCAGGCACTGAATATGAGCCCGGAAATTATTAAAAATCAAGTAGATTTTTACCAGTCTACTGCAGATACAATGAAGCAAGTCTGACTGTTTTGGAGTAGTTAACTGACTTAAGAGTAGACATATGCAGAACTGAATATATGCCCTTAATACATTATTAAACCCATGATGTATAGCGCATAAAGCAGTGATGCTCAGTGGTTCAGGACCACATGGCTCTGTGACATGCAGCCTGTAGCTCTTCTGAGTACTGTTCCCCATGGCACCCACCCAATGTACCAGGAAAATGGGCAATTAGTTAAGAAATTGAAATGGGTAATTATATCAAAGTTGTGCAGATGCAGGGATTCTATGTTTGAAACTGGGACAACATGTGCAGCTGAATGAGGCATACCGCTATGGAACACTTGCCCATAAAAGAAAACTCAGTAGTTGGGAAAAACAACACTAGATGTTTGGAGGTACTCTGGTAATTAAAAGAGTTATATTCCATACTATTGTTTGGGTGTGTTTGGAGTAGCACGCAAGGCATACAGTAGTCACACGGATCTTTTGGTTGATGAGAACTGTGAATGTGACTCTTCGGGATCTGCAGAGTATCACTGGGATACACAGATGGACCAGAAAGAACATAGGGTAATGCTCAAATTTAGCTCCTTTCTTACTACTACAGCACATCAGCTTTTCATGCCCTCCCCACACCTTTCCTCAATGAAGCTCAGGACAGCATACGTAGGTTGCCCTTCATGTTTTATCTTCATAAAAAGTCTGTGAGGGGAGTTAAACTGAGAGAGCATGCCTGGCCAACCTACTGAACATCGACTGGGGATCTGAAACTAGTCAAATATTCTAGCTGTTATACCATGCTGGCTTTTACTTGGTAGACCTCTTTCCCTCCCCCAGTGATTCAACTATAAAACAAACAGCTATCCGTTTTACAAGATGGGGTACAAGATGGGGTAGAAATCCTTTCCTATTATATAAAAGCGTAGTGGTTGGCTGTTATGTCCAAAATAAGGCATGCCCAAATAAGGTGAAAATGCGTGGCAAAATAGGTTGGCCATGGAGGCTGCCACTCCTATTTGGGCCCTGGCCATTGGCTGGCGTGCCTGGCTGTGTGCGCTCAGTCCCGCCCACACAGCCAGCACACAGCCTCTTCGCCCCACTCTGCCTCCAGCCGCCAGACCAGGCGGAAAGTCCGGCGGCTGCATGCTGGCGGCCCAAGCTGGACGACGGCCTCCTACACCCCCAGTAAGCAACTGGGGCCGGCCAGCACCTTGCGCAGCAGGGAGGAGGCGGCAGAGCTGGCCTTGCTGGCCAGGCGCCAAAACAGCGAACAACTTGGGCCAGCTGTGGCCTGTGAAGACTTTCGCGGCGGGGAGAGGGCGGCGGAGCTGGCTGGCCTGAGGAAGAGGATGGCCTCCCTTGCTCGCCGCTCCGCCACTGGGGGGACATGCCGGGAGGGGGAGGCGGACCTGGCATCCCCCTGCAGCCACCACCACAGAGGGGGACGGGGCCTGCAGAGAGAGTCCAGCTAGCGCCCATTGCATCGGGCCATGCAATGGGCCTTGCCGCTAGTAGTTTATATAATTATCTAAAATGTGCTTAAAAAGAGATGGCCAAAGTATCTCTGGTAAGAAAAACAAAGCTGGATCCAAAAGTTGAACTAATGTGACAGCTCTTAAGGGTCTGAACTGTGTATCCAACACATATTTCTGGATCTTGGATCATCATGCACAGTGGCCCTGGAGGATACAGATGCTGGCCTTTCCTAATTTAGCCAGCAGGAGCAGAAATGGGCCAGATACACTGAAGAAGTCACACTGAGGTTTCTTTGACCTTCGCAGGCCCTGATAGGTAATAACCAACTTGATAGGTAATAGGACTTGATAGGTAATAACCAATAAGACTTGATTGGTAATAACATCTCATACTGAACCAAAAAAATAAAGGAAGCAGCCAACACAGTGTTTGGCATAATGGGCATGTTCCTACAGACTCCCACTGACAAGTGGGCTGCAGCAGTTTGCCTCAGGTGATGTTTCCAGGTTGTCTTCAAAGGTAGACCTGTGTTGAGCATGTTACAGATCCAGGCCAGAGATTACTGCAGCATAGATCAGTAAACAAAAGAAGAGCCCTGGTGAATCAGACCAGTACTCCATCTAGTCCAGCATTCTGTCTCACACAGTGGCCCTGATGTTGCCTCCTGGCACTGGGATTCAGGGGTTGATGGCCTCTGAACGTGGAGGTTCCCCTCAATCACCATGGCTAGTAGCCACTGATAGATCTGTCCTCCATGAATCTATCTAATCCCCTCTGAAAGTTTTCTATTCCTATGGCTATCACCACATCCTCTGTTAGCGAATTCCACATTTTTGTTACTCTGTGTAAAGCAGTATTTCCTTTTGTCTTGTCCTGAATCTACTGCCCATCAGCTGTAGTACAGCCAGATCAGACAAGTTCAAGCAGGGGGTCAATTTCTCTTCAGTCTTAGCCACCAGACTGACCTTATTCAACTCATTGCCCTCAGCCACTTTTAACAATGACAACTAAATTAATCGCCCTATCCCAGCTTGCACCGGGCTCTGAGTGATGTACAAAGCATGATGCCATAAAATATAAAAAACATTAAAATTCAATATATAACTTAATAAAAAATACAATACAGAATCATAGCTGACAGAGACTAACTTTGGACAACAGGCTGGAACACATCATAGCAATCATGAGTAATTCATAGCAAAATTCAGCTTCAGCTAAAAATACAGGCCAGGTACCCCAAACTGATATTCAACTCTACTCCAAAGGTTGGATGTTCATCTTGTACGGGAAACCAGTGTTGTGTGAAGGCAAGAGTGCTGGCCGAAGGAAAGGTCACTTTGGTCTAGTCTCTCTCACATAGGGCTGCCCACTCTGAAGGGAAATCTTGGGGGTGCAGCCTGGGAAGGGGAGGGTTTGGGGAGGAGAGGGACTTTAATAGGGTATAGTGCTATAGAGTCCGCCCTCCAAAGATGCCATTTTCTCCACATGAACCTGGAAATCAGCTGTGATTCCAGGAGACCTCCAGTCACCACCTGGAGGTTGGTAACTCTAACAGGACTGTTGAGAGGATGAAATGGACAAGGGAGAGCCCTGTTCACCACCCTGAACTCCTTGAAGGAAGGGCACAACACGAAGGCAGGAAGGGGAGACCATGGCCCAGCAATGTTGAATTCTCTTGAAGCAGTAAAGGGCCATTGCAAAGAAAAGAGAGGCTCATATCAGATGCCCATCTCTTAGCAGGCACTACTGTAAACTGACCTGGGCAGTGATTAGAGTCAGCAACATATCACTCCAGTCTTGTTCCGTCTACACTGGCTCCCAATTTGCTTCCATGCCCTAGTCAAGGTGCTTTGCCACTTGGGGCCAGTAAACTTGAAGGACCGCCTATTCCCATATGAATCTACCCCAACCATTCTGGTCACCTTCAGAGGCCCTGCTTCAGGTACCCCTGCTATCTGTGCGTAGATGGATGGCAACCTGAAAAAAGGGTCTTCTTGGTCATGGCACCCAAACTTTGGAACTCCATCCCCAGAGAGATTTGTTTGCCTCCCTCTGGATGAAGACTTTTTTGTTCTGTATGGCAGTCCCTACTGTTGGAAATATGTGTTTTGCAAGGTCTACATTCAGTCATTATAGGGTTAATGTATTTACCTTGTGTGCTATTGTTTAGACTGACCTGGAAGGGAACCAGGCAGAAAGCCAATGGAGAGAAAGTCTAGGAAACTAGAGTCTATTTACTCACAATCATTGGTTAATGTGTTCAGGTGATTTCCTTCTAGGGGTCAAGCAGAAAGAAGAATCTCCATTACCAACTGGTCTGTCTGTTGTACTTGTAACTGTAAGCATGTAGTCTTAAGTGTTTGTTGTTTTGTAGGTTTCCCGTGTACCTTTCCCTTTAGAAATAAAGATTTCTACACAGAAAGAAAATGCCTCCTCTCCAGTGAACAAAGATCCATTGCAACCTCTGAATATCTTAACTATTTTCACCAAATTTTCCAACACCTATTAGCCCTCCTCCCCATGTGTTTACTTTTAATGTGGTAATATGTTTTATTTAATCATTTTAAATATTATGTGTTTTGTTTTATTGTTTGCTACCTTGGGGACCCTGAATTGGGGAAAAGGCAGCATAGGAATTTTAAAAATAAAATAAAGGCCTATAAGCCAAGTTATTACTGATTCTATACAGGGCTTACAGTTTCCACAATAAAATGTGGCTACTACAAGATGGTCTTTATTGGTGGACACAGAATCCACCAACAGTAACCAATTTCAGTGCTGCTTTCCCTTTGAACATGATGGGAGGAAAGTGGTTTATCCTATTATGTAAGCCATTAGCAGAAAAAAGTGTTGTGTGAACATAAGCATGATATGCACAGTATATTTCAACTTCTTATCAAAGTTTATTATGCTGTTTATGAAGCATTCCATTCGAAACATTCAGTTCTGTTTCCAAAGGGTTTTGGCAAATGCTGTTACCAGCTAGCAGCCAAATACCTTAACATCTTTGTTCCAAGAGATTTATGCCTTTTTGGCTCAACAAGTTTAAGATCGTCCAGTAACCGCAGATGACAAGAACCGTTGCAGCAATTATATTAGCTGCCCCGAGGCATGGAAGCAAAATTCATTCCACTGAAAGATTCATAAGTGCTAAACAATTTATTGGATGCAGACGCACAAACTCGGAAGAGTCTCAAATTGTTCCCGCTATGTCCGCAAAAGGGATCCTGGCACTCTGACAGAGGGTTTTTTTAAAAAAATTTTAAATACATACCCTTAATAAAGCAAAATTGTGTATGTTTAAGCTTTTTACAAAAAATGGCCTCCACAACACTCATATGGAAATAAAGAACATGCCAGATAGAAATGAACCACCAGTGAATTTTTCAACCCAAAAGCATGCAACTCTAACCTGGCACCGGGTTTATTTATTTATTATTAGATTTTTTTATTATTAGATTTTTATCCCGCCCTCCCAGCCAAGGCCGGCTCAGGGCAGCTTACAAACAATAAAATTTGTCTAGAACAATCATAATAAAATCACATACATTAATAAATACAATGTTAAAATTCATACAGGATAAAGTGCTAGCAACAATCTTCATTATCTCAATTGACACTTCGGCCTTCTGCAGCTGTCTCAGGTAGTTGGCACGGGCTGTGTTTAAGGGACCTTTGGGCCAGGGCTCCGCCAGGGTAGATATTAATTGCTGGCAGTGGAGGTGTTAGTGGTGGCAGCTCCAAAAGCCTGGCGGAAGAGCTCTGTCTTACAGGCCCTGTGGAACTGTGAAAGGTCCCGCAGGGCCCTAATCTCTTCCAGGAGCTTATTCCACCAGAGTGGAGCTGCCACCGAAAACCCCTGGCCCTAGTTGCCTCCAGTCTGGCCTCCTTGAAGCTTGGGGGGGCCAGCCAGTTCTGGGTCCCCGATTACAGTGTCCTTCGGGGAACATATGGGGAAAGGCGGTCCCTTAGGTATGCTGGGTAGCTTTAACGTTGGTGAGAATGAAGTGTCCTAGGCATTTCTCAAAACAGAGCTGGTAAGTTAGCAAAACCTGAAAGATAGGTGACAGAATTCAGAAGTTCTGAAGTGAAGTTTGATTCCCCACTCCTCCACCTGCACCTGCTGGATGACCTTGGGCAAGCCATAGTTCTGATAAGAGCTATCCTTGAAAAACAGCAGTTTCTGTCAGCACTCTCTCAGCCTCACCTACCTCACAGGGTGTTGTGGGGAGGGGAAGGGAAAGGGATTGTAAACCGCTCTGAGACTCCTTCCGGTAGCAAAGGGTGGGGTATAAATCCAATCTCCTCCTCCTCTTCTTCTTCACAACAGGCCTTGTAGTTTAAACCAATAACAAATTTAATTCCTATGTTCACTGAGATACTTGAAAAAGCACTCTAAAATTCCCTGAGGGAATCACTCATTAACATTCTAAGTGCTCTAGAGGAACGACGTACTTAAAATGTGCCATTAACGCAGTAGCGTAATCTCCAAAATATACCCAACTACACTTGATCTTAGCCAAAAGGCTGAGAAGTGATTTTCCAAAATATATTTTTTCACCGCTGGCTATGGTTATGTGTTGTAATAAAGTTTCGTGGCACAAGGGCAGCTAGAGTCTGATAAGCCATATGCCATAAGCAGAGCACAGAAATCTGCTGAAAGATCAATTTTTCTGGTAAAGGCATAAAGCAGAACCAGATGCCTTGGAAGCCATCCTCACATAGTATGAATGAATGAGTTCCTCCTAACTGGAATAACAGGCTATTAGAGAGTAGTCTGATACACTGAATCATATCTTTATTTGTATTCACTCATACCCGGCCTCTCTCCCCACTGGGGACCTAAAGCCGCTTACATCAGTCTCCTCTCCTCCATTTTATCCTCACAACCACCCCGTGAGGTAGGTGAGGCTGAGAGTATTTGAGACTGGTCCACGGTCTCTCCAGCAAGCTTCCATGAAACAACTGGGGATTCAGACCTGAGTCACCCAGTTCCTAGCCTGACGCTCTAAGCACAATACCACACCCATTTTACGCGCGTGTGTGTGTTAAGTGCCATGAAGCTGCTTCTGACTTCTGGTGACCCTATGAATTAATTACCTTCAAAGTGTCCTATCATTAACAGGCTTGCTTTGGGGGGCTTCCGGTCAGAGTAAAATGGTGAACTGACGCACCTTGCAATCATGCAGGGTGGACGGAGGCTTCTTCTGACAGTTTGGGGATTTATATTGCCCAACGCAGCCTCCCCCAGGCAGGGGGTCAACAAGCAAGCATCGAGGTCCAAGTGAGAGTTGAGATTGGCATGTACAAGTCTCGAAGGAGGCTTGTTTACGCCTTGATCCCCTCTCAGAAGTGGGCGTATGCAAGACAGCACTAAAGAAGCCAACCGGACTGGGAATCCAGCTTAAATTAGTCATTTCCCGACTTCTTAAGAAAGAGTGCGGAGACGTAAGCGAGAAGAAGCAATGCGAAGCCCCAAGATAAGCATGCAAGGTAACATAAACATTTTGCTTACTGGAATGAAGATCTAGAGAAATTTGAACAAGGCGGATAAGCGTAAAAGACTTAATCTTGAATAATCGGGCTATTAAGGATTTATGAAGAGTTTGTCAAAGCGAGCAATTTGAGAAAAATAGACATTGTTTATCAGTCCTGTGGTTAGGAAGATCTGGAGCAGAGTTTAAGACTGAAACTAACGAGAACGATCGCGAGACTAAGGTGTTTCATTTATCTGTGTCCGGCTAGTACTGTGAATAAAGGATAGAGTGGCTTCCGGAGGACTGTAAGGGCGGCGGAATGAAGTTTCCGGCAGGATGGTGTTTGAGGCGCACAGGAAACAGGAAGTTTAAGAAGAGCCTACTCTAGCCAAAAAAAACATAGAGAAATTGCACCCGCCATTTTTAGGAGGACCGAATTTTAAAACTGAATTTTATTACTGGAATTGTTTTAAAAGAGCAGTGAAAAGGTAGTGATTTAAGAGAAGACATAAAGGAGATTCGGATTATATAAAGAAGAAGAACTTGGGCCGATTTTAGAAACTTCAAAACGGATCCAAAATATCAACAAAGGGCAGCTTCGTCTGTGAGTCCAAGTATGGCAGCATAGGAAAAGAGAGACTGGCAAGCTGCAATGGAATCAATGGAAAGGAGAATGATGGGAGTGATTCAAGGATTGGTGAAACAAATAGAACAACAGTTAGAAAAGCAAATGGAAAAACAGCTGGAGCAGTTAGAAGAAGTTCAAGAAAAGAATGTGATAGCTCTCAAAGAGCTGGTGGTAGCAGAAGTGACTGTAATTACAAAAGAAGTGGCAGACACAAAGAGCCAAGTGCAAGGTCTGACATTAAAACAGACCGAATTGGAGCAAAAAACACAAGATATAGACAGAAAAATGGAAACAACTCTACAGGACAATAGTAAATTGGAGGCAGTGATGGAATATAGAGCGATGTTAAACCATCTGAGACTAAGAGGGATTGAAGAAAAGACAGATGAAGATATACGTATGATAGTGACGACTGCTTTGACGGAGTATTTGGGAGAAGATCAAGGAGAACTGGATTCTGATTTTGATTTGATTTATAGAGTAAATTCAGCATATGCTCAGAGAAAGAATTTGAGAAGAGATGTCATTGTACAATTTGTAACAAGAAAGATGAAGGAGGATATTTTTAAAAAACAATTTACACAACCTTTGGAAATAGATGGCAAAAAGATAATAATAATGAGAGAACTCCCAAGAATGATTTTGCAAGAAAGAAAGAAATATAAAAAGTTGGTAGACAAACTGAAGCAGTTAACCATCAGGTTCAGATGGGAAATACCATATGGTTTGTCTTTTACCTACAACTCGAAGAGACATATGATCAAGACTCTAGGAGACATGTATAGGTTCAAGGCAGAAAATATAGAAGATTTTGGAGATATTTAAAGACAAGACATGATGGAATACAAATTGTTATCATGGAATGTAAATGGACTTAATTCACCCTCCAAAAGGAAATTAGTAAATTATTGGTTAAAAAACAAAAATCTAATATTATCTGCTTGCAAGAAACTCGTATTAGAAAATGGGACAATAAGTATTTGATTAACAGAAAATTAGGAGAAGAATTTTATTCATTGGCAGAAAAAAAAATAAAAGAGTTGTGACCTATGTAAATAAAGAACTGGATCCAAAACCAAATTTTAGTGATAAAGATGGGAGATATATTGGAGTTGAAATTACAATGTTTCAGAAAAAGACTCTGGTAGTTAACTTGTATGCACCTAATGGAGCCAAAGAAATTTTTTTTAAAGATTCAATGAAGGAATTGGACCAAGTGAACTATGAGCAGATAATTCTGGCAGGAGACTTCAATGGTACGATTAACAATAATTTGGACAGAAAATCTGATAAGAAGGACAAGAAGGTTGGGAAATTACCAAAAATTTTCTTCAAATTGCTGGAACAAGAGAAATTAGAAGATGTCTGGAGAAAATTGAATCCCAAAGTTAAAGACTTTACTTTCTATTCCAACCGACACAATTCCTTTTCCAGAATAGATATGATTTGGATGTCTGGTGACTTGGCGTTAAAAACTCAGAAGGTGGAGATTTTGCCAAAGACTAATTCTGATCATAATCCGGTGATTTGGACATTGAAACAAAAAGTGAAACAGTTTCATTGGAGAATAAATGAAGATCTATTGGATAAGACGAAAGTAATTGAGACACTACGTAAGGAAACACAGTCATTTTTTCAATTGAATTTGAATCAAAATGTTAAAATACAGACGGTCTGGGATGCATATAAGGCTGTGATGAGAGGATTACTTATATCGTTGAATGCGACGGATAAGAAACAGAATACAGAGCAGCAAAAGGAGTTGCAAGAAAGAATTCAGCAAAAAGAAAAAGAATTGAAGAGGAGACCTGGAAAAAAGAAAATTATCAAAGAAATTCAAATTTTACAAGAGCAATTGAACATGAGACTTAATCGGGAACTTTATTGGAACTTAAAGAAATTACAACAAAAATCCTTCGAAGGAGCAAATAAACCAGGAAAATTTCTGGCATGGCAATTGAAAAATCGAAGAGAGAAAAGGTTAATAAACAAAATTATTGAAGAAGGTAAAGAAATTGTGGATATGAATGGTTTAAAAAGAGTTTTCTTCAAGTATTATGCGAACTTATTCCAAAAAAAGAATATAGACTCTGAGAAAATTAAAAAAATATTTGGACATGGTAGAAATTCCAAAGGTTGGAACAAAAAGTAAGGAAATGTTGAATGGCCCAATTCAAAAAGAGGAAGTTTACAAGCCAGTAGAAGAGGCCAAATTGGGGAAAGCTCCAGGTCCAGATGGATTTACAGTAAAATTTTATAAAAAGCTAAAAGAGGAGCTAACCCCAATTTTGGAACTTCTAGCAAATGAGATACAGGTAACCAAAGTGATACCAGAGACGTGGAAGGAAGCCAATATATCACTCATACCAAAAGAGGGACAAGACTTAACAGACGTAAAGAATTACAGACCAATTTCTTTACTCAATAATGATTACAAGTTGTTTGCCAAAATAATTTCAGAAAGACTGAACAACTATTTGAAGGACGTTATAACTGAAGAATAAGCCAGTTTTTTACCAAATAAACGAATTAGGGACAATTTAAGGACGGTGATAGATGCTATTGAATATTATGATAAACATCCAGAAAAGGAGGTTGCTTTCCTATTTGTAGATGCAGAGAAAGCCTTCGCTAATTTAAACTGGGGCTTTATGTTTCAACTGATGGAAAGAATGGATATCAGACAGCCCTTTTTAAATGTAATCAGGGCGATTTATTCAGAACAGAAAGCATCGTTAAATGTAAATAAAGAGATGACGGACTATTTTAAGGTTCAAAAAGGGACCAGTCAAGGTTGCCCGCTATCCCCCTTATTGTTCATTTGGGTTTTGGAAATATTGTTGGCGAAGATAAGAGAAGATAAAGACATAAGGGGCTTACAACAGGGGGTTTTACTTACAAGTACAGGGCATTTGCGGATGATGTAATGTTTTTTATTGAAGATCCATTAATTAATTTACCATTGTTGATGGAAAAGATCAAGGAATTTGGAGATTTGGCGGAATTTTATGTCAATAAGAACAAAACAAAGGTGTTATGTAAGAATATGACAAAAGAGAAACAGCAGGAACTGCAAGAATCAATACAATGTGAAGTGGTTAAAAAACCAAAATATTTAGGAATTGATTTGACAATGAAAAATATAGATCTTTTTAAGAATAACTATGAGAAGATTTGGTGTAAAATCCAACAAGATATATAAAAAATGGGACACGTTGAATCTGTCATTAATGGGAAGAATTTCGGTAGTCAAGACGAACCTTTTACCGCGTATAATGTTTTTATTCCAGACGATTCCGATAGTGAAGGACTGTAAAGTGTTGAATTTATGACAGAAAGAAATTTCAAAATTTGTTTGGGCTTGAAGAAAACCGAGGATCAAAATGAAGATTTTGTGTGATGCAAAGGAAAGAGGAGGATTCCAATTACCTAATTTTAGACTGTATCATGATGCGGTGTGTCTGACTTGGTTGGCTCAATGGGTCAATAGAAAAATGTTGGCATTGGAGGGGCATGACCGTAAATTTGGTTGGCACACTTATTTATGGTATGAGAAATACAAAATGGATAATTTTTTTAAGCACCACTTCATAAGAAGATCACTGTTTATGACTTGGATGAGATATAAAAGATTTTTTTTTTATGCAAGACCATTATGGATAGTACCAGCTGAAGTAATTAAACCACTTTCAAGGTATAAGGGAGAAGACTGGATACCTTATAGAGATATCTTGAAGGTAGAAGGGAGAAGTTTTGTGATAAGAACTAGAGAAGAACTGGAATTTGAATATGATTGGTTAAATTACAGACAGATTTATGACTTATTTAAGGCTGACAAAAAGAGGTATGACTTCAGGAAGGAGAATAATGAAATTGAAGTTGTGTGACCGGGGGAGGAAAAAAAGTGATTTCAAAAATTTATAAAGTTTTGTTAAAATGGTATACTGAGGATGAGATTGTAAAAGAACAGATGGTAAAATGGGCTATAAATATAAATAGAGAAATAGATATGTCATCTTGGGAGGGTCTGTGGAAAAAGTCAATTAAAATTTCAATATGTGTTAATGTGAAAGAGAATTGTTATAAAATGATGTACAGATGGTACATGACACCAAAAAAAATTGCTAATATGAATGAGAATTTGTCTAACAAATGTTGGAAGTGTAAAAAAAAGGAAGGCCCATTTTATCATATGTGGTGGACTTGTGATAAAGCGGTAGCTTATTGGACAGAGATTCATAATGAAATACAGAAGATCCTGAAGTGTACTTTGGAAAAACAACCTGAAATGTTACTTATAGGTCTTAAAATGGAAGAAGTGCATGTAAAAAGAACATTGTTATGGTATTTGATTACAACAGCAAGAATGACATTTTGCCCAATGTTGGAAGCAAGAAAAAATACCAGAAAAATGGGACTGGATAAAGAAGATGCTTTTTATGGTAGAAATGTACAAACTGACAAAGAAGCTTAATGGTAAAGAAGAGTTCAGGCTTGATTTGATCTGGAACCCACTCGCCTGTCCTTTTTGGCGGTCCATGGTATCTTTCCCACACTACATTTCAAACAAATCAAATTTCTTCCTGTCAGCTTGCCCACTCGTATATTGTAATGGGAATTACTATGACATGGAGTTAGAGAAGTACTTTCTTATAATGGAGAACTTGGCCAAGCCTATGTCATTGTGGGGGCTTAACTCGATACCTCAAACACAACAAATCCAAGAGATGAGCATAAGCGGTCACTTTCTGCACACGTATCATACTGTACAGGAGGTGCTTGTGGACTGAAGGAAACAAAAGCTGGAACATCTAAACCTCAATATGATTATCAGAAACAAAGATATCATGAGTGTGAATGACCACAGGCCTGAAAGTGGGACAAAAGTGTGCCTCCAGACATAGACTCAACAGAGCTGCCCCGAAAATTCCTTTTGATTGCTTTTGAATTCTTGAGATCCTAAGGGAATTTCAGCTAGAAACATACTAGTACACATCAAATCTACTCAAGATGTATCTGTTTCTAGCTATGTTTATTCCCCTGGAGTTCAATGCACTCCTCAGCAGTATAATATACCAGGATCTTCTCAGTTAATTCTTCGGTACTAATTAATGCAACAGCGCCACCAAATTGGTGGGGTTCTCTGCTAGCTGATTAAAAGGGTGACAAATTGGTTCAGGTGAAAATGGTAGATCTTTCATGAGAACCCCCAGAATACAGCTACCGTGGCTCTTATCACTCCTAGGCTAACATTTTGGGCACTGAGTCATTTAAAACATTCAACACAAAAAAAAAATCTGGGCTAATTTAATACTGGAAGATATGAAGCAGAAATTGGAGGGGGATGCAAGGTTGAAAAAGAATGCTATGGAGGATACACCAAACTTTTTTTAAAAATGAAGGAAGCTACACTTTACCAGTACAGAAATATGAAAACATATTCAAGCAGCTGAGTTACATTGTTGCATGGACTACGATTGGCACAATGGTTTATAACAAGTCTCTGCTTGGAACTCAGGTCCTCAGGAACATAGGCTTCAGATCAGGAACTCCAGAGTCAATTACTCTGGCCACACACACACGAGGCAATCTTAAACAGAGTTACCCCCTCCCTGGATCCACTGACTTCAATGGACTCGGAAGGGTGCATCTCTGCTTGGGACTACACCGTTAGTTTGAAGACCAAATCAGAACTTATCTTTTTAGCTATGCTCATATCCTTTGTTCCTGGCAGATATGCAGCACCAGGCAGACACTTTGCTGGATTACTTCCCCTCCCCTACGGGTTGAGAGACAAGAACAGCCTGGCACAACCACCTCTACCCAGAGCTGCCTTGTCTGGAAGCTTCAGCAACACCCCCTATAAATGTTACCACTCAGGGTACCCACTTGAATTCATTTTGCATCATCCAACTTCTGACAGTTATTATCTGCGCTATTTAAAAAGGAGTTTTGCACACCTGACACACTGCTGCTGTGTTCAGCAGTACTGATCACCTGTATGGGGCAAGAGCATTTTTAATTGCATCGCATCAATGACCCTTGACCATCGTCTGCTAATTGCACATCATAAGGCATTCCTTCTCCCCCTTCTGTTGTATAAGTCCTCCAGGCTGCCAGTAGTTTATAGTTTAATACACACAATCGTAACCAGTACATCAGTCTCCAGCTCTGAACCACATCCTAGCTTCAAACAGAATCTGGCAATGCGAAGCAAACAACCTAATTAAAGTCAGCTGATTTACTGCAGGACAACAGAAGAGACAGAGATAGTAGGTTTGCCAACCTCCAGTTGGCACCTGGAGATCTCCTGCTCTTCCAATGGACCTTCAGCCCACCAAGATCAGTTCCCCTAGAGAACATGGCTGCTTTGGAGGGTGAACCCCATGACCTTATACTCGGTGGAGGCCCCTACCACTGCCTTCCTAAGCTCCATCCCCCCAAAAAAATCTCCAGGTGTTTTCCGACCCAGAGCTGGCAACCCTAGGGAGGAGGGGTTCTAGCAGATCACCTGGATGGAAGAAGAGGCCCTTCCCATATGTTTACATTTTCTTTCACACTCTTAGTAAAAGCACCACCAAACTTAACGTTCTCTGTTCAGAAACAGGACCACGGCTTGTTACAAATTGATTTAGGCATGCTAGAGTGTACATTGTAAGATGAAGCTGGGCATCTGGCAACCTTTTGTTCACCAACTTTTTAAATTTTGTGTTTTCTTAAACTTGGGGATCTTCCCCCCCCCATGTGGTGCCCGAGGGCATCATGGGGCTCTCCCAACATCTTTCCTGGCACCCACCAAGCACTTTTAGAACGTGGGTGAGGCCAGGTGGCTTCCTGCCCAACAGGGTCTCTGATTGGCTGCGAGGATGGAAATAACATTTCAGCGACAGCTGCCGCTACAGGTTGAGTGTTATTCTCTGACTCTTTCCACGTGTATTTTTAAAATTTACTCCAATTGTTCCCCTGTACTTGGGCTTCCTCTGTGCGGGTGGCTGGCTCCGCCTCCCACTGTGGGCATTCTGTGGTCCACCTCCCACAAGGGCCATTTTGTGGTCTTGCCCACCACAGTGTTTCCCTCTAAGGTGAGTTAGTGTGAGCTACCTCACAGGTTTTTTAGCCTCCGGCTCACACATTTTTGTCTGAGCTCAGGAAGGATGGCTCCAGAGCAAACTAATTTATGCAGCAGCCAAATCGCTGGCTCACAACTTTAATGCCCATAGCTCACAAAGGAGAAATTTTGCTCACAAGACTCCACAGGTTAGAGGGAGTATTCCAAAGGTTAGAGGGAGTATTCCCAAAACGACTGGGAACCCCTGCTTTAATTCCTTCTATCTTGACTATTTTACAAGGCCTATTTTAATTTTTTGTTTGTTTGTTACAGTCTAGGACAGCTACTGTAATTAGCTAACGGCACAAACATGCTTGTCTTACCACAACGGCCACATGTTTAAATATGATGCAGCTTCAGATTTCATTAAAAAAAAAAATTCCAGGATTTTTGGATGATGTAATACTCATAAACAAACCTGCTTTATGGATTCAAATGTAACTTTTTTTTTGCTGTGACTTAAAGAAGGCCTTTCTAGTTTCTCCATTTCCTGTGTGGGGCAGTAGGAAGACTCCAGCCTCCACTTCCTCTCTGATGCTGGCTCATTTCATGCCGTTTCAAAAGATGTCTGTCCTACCAGTATTCTGTACTGCAGTGAAAATCTGAGTCATCTTGCTATCAGCGACTTCACCCGTGCAGAAGATTTTAACGTACCAGTGAAAGGCAGTAAATTTCCTACTATTTTGGGTTATTATAATTCCACCACCATGGGGAAATAACCACTTGGATATTCCTCAGCCGGGTAGCAAAAATCTTTCTTAGGTCATCTCTAATGCACTACCTGATCTGCCCTGTCGGAACTACCACGTGGAAAGTGATGTAGGCGCACTGAAGCATGATGTCGGCTCAGCACTGAGCTTCAGTGCTCTTACTGCTGTTTTAAGATTTTTGGCACATGCCCACTGTGTTTTGTTCTGCATGTACAACTCTACTCAGAGTACTGTGCTAGAGAAGGCTACTGAAAAACTCACCTGAACTACCTTATTGCAATTTAAACAAGACGTTAGGCATATATATCGCCACACTGGTCAATCCCTCTTATTCCTCAGCATTGTTTTTAAATCTGGCCTTACAATCAGGTCTACTCAGAGTTAAATACTTTATTCTTCTACAACTGGATGGTTTCCCATCTTTACAACTCCTAGAACAGATTTGGATTCAATCATCTCTGTGCTAAACAACTTAAACACCAGGAAGGGGGCCACGGACACAGAAGAATGGAAACTAAGCCATGAGTAGAGCGCTGAGGTAGCCCAGTTGTTCAGAATAAGCCAATATTGATGTATTTCTAATATGGAGACACTGATATAAGCAGGGAACAAGAAACAGATGTGCTGTAAAAGACAATGGAAAACATCAAATGTATCAAACATGATTCAGATCCAGGTAGTCAGCCGTGTTGGTCTGAAGCAGGAGAACAAATTTAGAGTCCAGTCGGGCACCTTTAAGACCAACAAAGGTTTATTAAAGGTATGAGCTTTCGTGTGCACAGCACACTTTTTCAAATACAATGGAATGGGAGGTAAGGGTCAAACTTATGTACGGGCTGAACAGCAAATTAAATGTAAAATATACAGATGGGCTGAAGAGCAAATTAACATGTAACATGTGGCTGAAGAGCAAATTAACATGTAACATGTTGATTTGCTGTTCAGCCCGTCTATAAGTTCGAATCTTACCTCCCATTCCACTGTATTTGAAACAGTGTGCGTGCACACGAAAACTCTTACCCTTGAATAAACCTTTGTTGGTCTTAAAGGTGCCACTTGACTCTAAACATGATTCAGTGCTTGGTACAACAACCAGCAAATATCCTTGCAACCATGCTGACATTATTCAGCTTTGTTTTTCATTATGTAGGATATATAGGATATGGTACAGGATTCCTGGAGGCAGAGTTCATTCTGCACTTTTTGATGATAATTGGTCTTCTAGGGATGTCTGACTCCACAGCATCACATACATTGCTCCAATCAACGATCAACAGACTATCCCCTGAGGAACTAGTTAGATTCAAGTCCAGTAGGACCTTAAGAGACCAACAAGAGTTTCAGGGTATAAGCTTTCGAGAGTCAAAGCTCTGGGAGCTTTGACTCTCAAACAAAGCAATACTCTCACAGAAGAAATACATGCCCAGACCTATCATACGAAAACGCACACACAAGCATGCACTGCCAACCACACGTGTGCCAAAGAGCCAGCTCATGTGTATGAGCATATAAACCAAAGAGAAATCAGCTATAGCCAGGGGAGCACCTCCCCCATATGCGCAAGTCCAAAAAGTTTGTGCTGTTCTATTTCATGAAAGGGTTAGGGTGTTGCTTTTTGGGGGGGTTTTGCAATATTTCACAAACACACAGGTATTTTTCTAATAGCTTAACATGTTTCTTAATTAGAGAGAACATCCTAACAAAAAGCAGATGTTGTTTCTAAAGTACTGGCCCAAAACATACTGTAATTCATGCGGCATTCTAAACAATAAACACGTTGGCAGGAAAATGTACTCTCCAAATCTTGATCAGACCAACAATAAGTACTAACGGTCTTGACGACACTAAGCAAAATGTTTAAGGTTTACAAGAGATACTTAAGGCATTAACTTTTATTTTGTGTGTGTGTGTGATGTCTGTATTTTGCAGGCCAACTTTAAAAAAGATACGAGGAAAGCAACTGTTTGGAGCCACTGTGACTAGACGTAAAGATTCCTTCTGTTCATCCACAAGCCAGTGATCAAATATAAACCACATTTTTATAGGCCGCCCCTCCCCCAGAATTATGCTGCAACCCTGAAGGGAGGGAGGGAGGGAGGGAGGGACTGCCCGTTCACGAGAGATTCTTCTTAGCTTCCAGCCATTCAGGGCACACACAAAGGCAGAGGCATCCAAGACTGGCAATAAGGAAGCAAAGCCATAAAAAGTCTAGGATGTTTGAGGATTCAGAGATGACAGAAAACACAAAAGTCAGCGTTAAATACCGGGTTGCAAAATGAGTGAAGCAGAAGACAAATTTGATTTTTGCTCTGGATGTGGTTCGTGAGATAGAACACATCATCACTGGAGGGGGGGAGAAGAAGAAGAAGAGAAGAAGAGATTAGATTTATACCCCACCTTTCACTACCCAAAGGTGTCTTAGAGCGGCTTACAAACTCCTTTCCCTTCCCCTCCCCACAACAGACACCTTGTGAGGTAGGTGGGGCTGAGAGAGCTCTTGACAGAAACTGCTCTTTTTCAAGGACAGCTCTTATCAGAACCATGGCTTGCCCAAGGTCATCCAGCCAGGTGCAAGGGGAGGAGTGGGGAATTAAACCCAGTTCTCCCAGATTAGTGTCCGTGCACTTAACCACTACACCAGACTGGGAGAACAGAAGAAAAATGAAATAGCGGAGGCAGGGAAATTGAGTTTGGTTTTTTTTTTAAAAAAAGGTTTACTTGGCTTCTCATTCTAGCTAGATGATTTGACTGGGTCTACTTGTTATTTTCCAGATAACTGTCTACTGACAAGAGAATGGTGTGGTGGATGGAGTTGAACCCAGGACAACTGGGAGATAACATCCTCCAGTGCAAATCCTCACGCTGCCATGAAGCTCAATTGGCGCCCTTGGACCAGTCACACTCAGCTAAACCTGTCTCATGGGAAGAGTTGCCATCCTCCAGGTGGGGCCTGGAGATCCTTTGGAATTATGATTGATCTCCAGGCAACAGGGATAATTTCCCCTGGAGAAAATGGCAGCTTTGGAGGGTGGACTGGATGGCTTTATACCCCACCGAAGTCCCTCCCCTTCCCAAACAGGGCATGTACGCAATGTACTAAGACCAGTCTCCCATATCATGGTGATTTAAGAATGCGTTCGAACTCGGTATCTTATAAATTCTACACAGTTCAGAAATGTCTTTATGAGCATCAGAAGGTCTACATTACAAGCCTGATTGCAGCTGCCTTTCAACAAAGTTCCTCTCCTGCAGCAAACTTGTTTTCAAGTTCCTTTATGATTTAGGGAGAGCCGTTTCTGGAGTAGCTGGGAGTTAGCAGATGCAGCCGGCGTCTCCATAAAGGCAACTTGTTCCAGTGATATATTTTAATACGCTGCACAAATGCAAGCCCTTCTGCAGATTTATTTCCCCCCCTCTCTCCCCTCCCCTCCACAGCGTGGCGACATGTAAAAAAAACATTACTAATTAAACCAAGAAGGAACCACTTAGCCATTCCTCATCTCCCAGAGCATGTGCGTTTGGTAATGTCTGTGGTATTCAAGGTCCGCTGGCCCATTCCGCTCCAAAAGGGCCTTTGCTGAATAGGCAGGGCTCCAATATAGCTGGAGGCCATCCCAGATCAACTATTTATGACCCCAGAAGACAGTACGTTATGTCAATGAAAACAGCTAGATGGGCTCAGTTGCTGTGGCAGTGGAATGTGCCCCCAAACAAGAGCGGCTTGTTGTCTTGCATTCAAACAGCAAAGCGGCCATCAAAGTATCACTTCCCTTTCTCTCATCTTTGACTTGCAAGGGCATTCCAGTGACATTTAATCAAAAAGCCTAGATAGCTTTAGGAGGGCTAGTGGGACAAAGATTTAGGTGTTGTGCCACACAGGGATGCAAAGTATATGTTCAGATTTTCCCCCTATGGGCGTAAGCGGCAACGTCTGGAAGGCACAACCTTCAAGAAGGGCTTGTTCTGACGTTATTCGCTAGGGAGAAATCTAAAGCTGGTATCTCAGATATGGGCACACCGTATTCTTTACTGCAAAGGAACAGCGATCATCTGTTCCAAAGCCATATACTGTTTCTTTAGATGCATGGCTTGAAGTACCCACTATGGATGTCTTCTATTTCTTTCTGGAGACAGACAAGTTATGAAGGAGTCACATTCAGACAGTACAATCCGAATCAGATGGCACTTTGGCTCCTTAACATACAGGTGAGGGAGAGACAGATGCCAGAGATTCTTACCAAGGTCTAGGAATCACTCTCAAATGATGCCCATCGGTCAAAATAAGAACATAAGAAGAGCCTTGCAGGATCAGACCAGTGGTCCATCTAGTACAGCATCCTGTCTCACACAGTGGCCAACCAGTTCCTATGGAGGGCCAACAACAGGGCAGAGAGGCTGAGGCCTTCCCCTGATGTTGCCTCCTGGCTCTGGGATTCAGAGGCTTAGTGCCTCTGAATGTGGAGGTTCCCCTCAGCCATCATGGCTAGGAGCCATTGATAGACTTATCCTCCATTAATCTAATTCCCTTTTAATTTATTCCTGTGGCCATCACTACATCCTCTGGCAGTGAATTCCACATTTTAATCACTCTGTGTAAAGTAGGATTTCCTTTTGTCTGTCCTGAACTTACTACCCATCAACTTCATCGGATGGCCTTGAGCTAGTATTTGAGGAAAGGGATAAAAATCCCTCTTTGTTAACTCTCTCCTCCCCACGCATGATTTTATAAACCTCTATCATGTCCCCCCTTAGTCATCTCTTTTCTCAACGGAAAGGTCCTTGACTCCTCAGCCTTTCCTCATAGGAAAGGTGCTCCAACTCCCTAATCGTCTCAGTTGCCCTCCCTCTGTACATTTTCCCAGCTCTTCCAATGTCCTTTTGGCGATACGGTGACCAGAACTGTACACTGTAATGTACAAATGTTCAAACGGGAATTCTAAATCCAGTGGCGTAAAACTGAGCACTTGCCAGTACATGTGTTGTAATCTAGATAGGTGTGTACTCAAAAGGTTGGGTATAACAAACTTTAAAAAATATAACAAAATATTTATTACACAGTAACAATCAACAATTAAAAACAAGATAGAGACATAGGAGTGCTAAAGTCCCAGCCTACAGAAATTGCACATCAACTGAACATGAGTCGTATAACAGTGTATCTCATAAAAAGCCACCAGACCAGATACATTTTGGCTAAGAGAGCCTTCTTCAGTATCACACGCAGAGATGATGGATTCCTGGTCAGAGACAGAATAATGGGAAAGAGAGACACTGCCATCGTTGTGGTTTGGCTCAGAATTATATACAGGCCTGATTTTCACATGGAGCCTACCTTTATTTTGAAATACTACAAACCTGCCTGGCCCTTAATTTTTGCAGTTAGTTTTAAATGTGTGCTATTTGGTTTTAGGCCACTGAAGAAGGCTCTCAGAGCCAAAACGTGTCTGGTCTAGTGGCTTTTTATGTGATATTCTGTTATGCAATTCATGTTCCATTGACGTGCAATTTCTATAAGCTGGATTTTAGCACTCCTATGTATCTACCTTGCTTTTAATTGTTAATTGTTACACTGTGTAATAAATACTTTGTTACAGGGCTTTTTTTTAATGAAAAAGCCCAGCAGGAACTCATTAGCATATTAGGCCATCCCCCTATGTTACCAGTACTGTGGTCATCCAGCCATGCCTACCTTTTGCTTCTTATTCTGTTTACCTTGTTTGTTGTCAAAACCCAGGACTTTTTTTGGAACAGGAACTCCTTTGCATGTTAGGCCACACACCCCAAATGTAGCCAATCCTAATGAGTTCCTGCTGTTGGGAGTGGCCTCTTATGCTAATGAGTTCCTGCTGGGCGTGGCCAACTCAAGACCCAGCCGGAACTCCGTTCCTGTGCGTTCCTGCCCCAAAATAGCTCTGCTTTGTTATATTTTTAAGTATGTTACACTCAACCTTTTGAATACCCATCCTGTTGCTGTGGTTGGGATTCTCCCCCCTTTGTTTTGCAATCTAAATAGCTTACTAGCAAAAGATAAACATCTCCTCACCTTGAACACTGAGTACATGAATATTTACCATGAGGGGCGGGATTTAAATAAGGAGACACCACTATATTTCAACCATCAACACTAGCAAGAAGCTACTGGGATATTAGTATCTGGCACAAATTTCCTTTCTTGAAAGTAGCTGAAGACTGGCACAGTTTGGTTTACAGCTTTATGAATCACTTATCTCAAACAGTGCAATTCAGACAGTCTTCTTTGCAACTTTTCCACCATGTCCTCCAACATGTGCAAGAGCACAGCATCAGGACAATGGGGGGGGGAGAGACCCTGAAAAAGTGCGGCCCACGTGCAAGGTGGTTTTTTTGCCTGGCTAGCTATTCCCCCAGTGTGCCTCATGCTGCATGACTGCTTGTGGAGATGCATTTGCAGCACAAAGGAATTGGAAAAGTTTCATGCATGCGGACATCTGGACTGCAGCTGCAGGCTGAGAAACGGCTTACTGCATTCCATGTCTCAGATTCTGCGCGTGATAAAAGAAGGAACAAAAATCATCAGGCTCACAGAGGCAACCCCCCCTTCGCAAACAGATGAGGTCTCGGTGAAACAAGATTACTGGAGAGCCGCAACCTGAGCTCCGGTCTCTCCTTAAATTTCCACAGGCAGCCATATTTGGATCACTACTGCTCCACCCCAAATGAAATGGCAGAAAAGGCCGTTTTTCAGACCTGTCGCTCTAAGCACTGCCTTTATGCGTAAAAAATTCTCCAGCATCTGTTCCTCACTGGAAACTGTGCAGGACAAAACAAAGAAAAAGAATCAATAATAATACCAAAGCAGCTAAGATATCAACAGAAAGAAAGAGGAGGAGGAGGAGATTGGATTTATACCCTGCCCTTCACTTGGAGTCTCAGAGCGGATTACAAACACCTTTCCGTTCCCCTCCCCACAACAGACACCCTGTGAGGTAGTTGGGGCTGAGAGAACTCTTTCCAGAACTGTCCTTGAGAGAACAGCTCTGACAGAACTATGGCTTGCCCAAGGTCATCCAGCAGCTGCAAGTGGAGGAACGGGGGAACCTGGTTCTCCCAGACTAGAGTCCGCACACTTAACCACTACACCAAACTGGCTCTCTCAGATCTAAGAGATCTGGTTGGCTGTGTAGATTAAAATAACACTGTTTCAGCAGCTGCTGCTGCCACCATCACAGAGTTGGTTTTATTCTCTCTCACTCCTCTTTCCTGGTGTATTACCCCTCATTTACCTTACACTGCAGCATCTACTGCACATGTGACTTTGCCTCCTGCGGCAGCCTTGTTGTGTCTACACCAACCACTAGACGTGCCAGGTCCTTACCTCTCACTGGCAAGGGGACTTTGGGGGGTGTTCCAGGAGGGGGCAGGGGCTCCCCAATGTGGTGACATCATGCATAAGTGACATCACCACACTGGGGACACAGCCTCTTGGAAGGCACCGGTGGCACCCACTTGCAAGAAAACATTTAAAGGGAAGCTTCCCATTGAATGGTTTCTTGCAAGCTGGGGTTTGCTGCCCACCTACGCCTGAACTCCAAGCGGCGAGTTCGCCACTTGG
This sequence comes from Gekko gecko, assembly GCA_029375565.1. Taxonomy (NCBI): domain Eukaryota; kingdom Metazoa; phylum Chordata; class Lepidosauria; order Squamata; family Gekkonidae; genus Gekko; species Gekko gecko. Next base: position 21,173,603 of record JAPDNY010000008.1, on the reverse strand, counting down.
AGTTCAGGCATGCAGCCAGTGGCAGCTCTCTCCCTCCCCTCCTGAGGATTTAAAGCATCCTCCAGCTGATCTGCCAGCGACATGCTCCCGCCAATCAGCTGGAGGGCCCTTTAAATCACACAGGAGGGGAAGGGTAGGGGTGGCCGTGGGTGATTGCTGCTGGGGGCAGGGCTCCCCCCGCCATCCAGGTGGCCAGCAGCAGGCAGGAGCCCCCCAAAATTGGGGAATCCCCTATCTCCACTTGGAAATTGGCAAGCCTACCCACCACCCTGTGTCAGAATTTCCAAAGGAGCCCACAAGTACAAAAAGGCTGAGGATCCCTGAGCTGGATGATGCAAAAATTCACTGATCACCGCAATGCTACACCATTGTGTAGAGAGAAATTTCCAGTTTGTGCAGAGAGAAATTTCCAGTTCGTACAGATCAGTATTACCTATTTATCAACTGGGCCAGTTAGTTTTCCAGCTCTGCCACTGACACCTGCAAGGAAAAGTAGCATTCCTAAAAGAACTCTGTATAAGAACCAGGCTTCAAGATCTGGAATGTGACCAAGATCAAGTCTGGCACTGATACCAAGTCTGGCACTTGGTATCTGGCACTGATACCGAGATCAGCAAGAGCAACACCACGACCAGCAACTGAAGCAACGTGGAAGGTACAACCGAAAATATGAAATGCAATACTGCTCAGCGCTCAGTGCCATTTTTCAATGTGCATGAAACAGCTGAAGTCTGTTTTTTTTGGGGGGGAAACATCTGGAAATCGTTAGACTCAGTTATGTGCTCCCAAGTGAAGCAGAGCCCAGTGGTACACTTTAGAGCTTATGAGCACGCCAAAAGCAAATTTCTCTTATCAATGGTCAGGAGACTATACTGGTGATCTATTATTCTATTTTGCCTGCCCCAAAACTTTCTGCAGGATGATGGCGATTGCCCAGAATAAGCTAAAGGAGGCCGTATGCCAGTAACTGACACTATCTGGCCTTGCTGAATATACTGGCGGGGACGGGGTGCATTATTGCATCTGTTAAAGAAGGGATAAACTGGGGGAAGAAAAGCGGTCTTAAATTCAAAAATGTCTCCTGTGCCCCATACTACATCAGTCAATACAGTAGAATACGTAAGTAGCTCCTGCCCTCCAGAGATTTACCAAACCCAAGTGCATTTATCGTCTTCTGACAGCAATACAAAACCTTGAACAAGCATTGTCTATTAAAAAAACAGAACTCTCAGAGAACTCTGCCAAACAGCACTGGAGGAGTCTTCCAACAATAAAAAAGAACACTCAACAGGACTGAATCACCAATAATAAAAACAGCACCACGACAGGAAACGTTCAGCAGTGCAGCGTTAGGTGACACCGGATTACACGTCCGCTCCAGTCACTGTAAAGGACCCAGAACCAGAAGCTGTGGCCCACAGCACAGGATCAAATGGGCAAGGCCAAATGCCACTCAGAGTGAGATTTTCCAACATCATGCCATTGCGTGCCAGGGTGCCCCACAGACAGTGTTCCCTCTAAGCTGAGTTAGTGTGAGCTAGCTCACATTTTTTTTTAGCCTCTGGCTCGCACATTTTTGGCTTAGCTCAGGAAGGACAGCTCCAGAGCAAGTTAATCTTGCCATCTTTGCTTCCAGCCTGTGCCCTGGGTCCTACCATCATTGTCTTCAGCCTCTGCCCGCCGCGTAATAAATGAGAACTGAGCTGGTGTGAAAGCATCGTCCTCCAACAGTTTTCAAGACGGCCCCATGTAAAACACACAACCTTGGATTGTGCTTATGCCTGCTATGCATATTTAAAGAATGGATGTGTTCAGCTTCTCTCAACACTGGGGAAGACTGAGTTCACAAAAATCTTCCTCATAAACAGGAGTACTCAAATGAACGTGACCGATTCCACAAAAGCAGTTGTTCCACCCTTAGTCTGCTGTTTCCCCCAGTTGTACTGCTCCATTTCCCACTATTTGCTGCGTGGCCATATTTTGACCCACATTTCCCCCCGCGTCTTCTTGAGCCTTATTTTTTAGAATTAAGGAGACATGGGGGAAATTGGGGGAGATGTGGGTCAAAATGCAGCTGCCCAGCAAAGAGCGGGAAGCTGAACAGTGCAACTGGGGGAAACGGCAGACTGAGGGCGGAACAATGGCTTTTGCGGAATCGGTCTGTGAGTTCATACTATATTCTTGCAAGATATCACACAAATTCTGCAGTCCAGCTGCAATGGGCTTCAGTGGTACGCAGAGGGCCTCTACGCTCAGCAGAAAGTTTACTATCAAGAATCCACTGCTGTGGAGGACCTCTGCAGCAGTTTCATGAGGTGCTTTAACAGCACAGGGTGCAAAACAGAACCCCGTGAGATGCTACAGCCTAACTGGCAAGGGCTCCGGTTGTGGCTCCCCATCACTGCTTTCTGATAGTGACCCACCAGACGAGACCGGAACCACTGGAGCATGGTGCCTTTCACAGCAATATCCCATGAGAAACATACCGTTGGCAATACTCGAAAATTGGTAAAGGGTCCAGGAATATCAACTGGGTTATACTCCCGTCTCCCTCCTGCCAATTAGTAATCAAGGGTGAACACATCAATTTTAGTAACAAAAGCCTATGCACTAGATTGAAGTAAATCTAGGTAATCCATGCCATGCAAGAAAAAAATGCTGAAGTATATGCCCACCGCATGCCTGTCCATCTCTGCCTCGTGGGGTATTCGCTACCCACCCTCTCTCTCTCTCTCTCTCTCTGTGTTGCCCTGACTTGGATCTCAGAAGCTAAGCAGGGTCGGCCCTGGTTAGTATTTGGATGGGAGATCTCCAAGGAACACCAGGATCCTTACGCAGAGGCAGACAATGGCAAACCACCTCCGAACGTCTCTTGTCCTGGAACCCTCTGGGGTTGTTGCCATCAGCCAACTGCAACTTGGCAGCACTTTCCAACACCACGAAGCCTTCTCATCAGTAGAGGTTGTGGCCTGCTCAGAATTCTTCAGGGTACGACTCCCAGTACTTAAAAAAACAACAACCCACCTTAATATTGATTACTGAGACGTTTAATCATTTGAACACACATGTTCCTTCCATCACTGAAGGTTTTTAATGTACTCAGTTCCTTCTGCGTATAAGATATGATAAAAATGTAAAAATAAGCAAGAGAGCCAGCCAGATAAAAACCCTAGCATTACTGCAGGGGGAAAAGGAAACACATAAGAGTGGGAAGCCGGAGCTGGCTAACGTGCCAGACCACTGGAAAAGCTCACATGCAGTTTCAAAGCATGACACGTTTAAGACTGTTTCCAGAACTGTGACAGGCTCTGAAAATGCACAGCGCCTTTCCACATATTCATGATACACATTCACAGATACTATAGCCAAGGCATTAATAGCAATTTCCTCCCATCACCACTGGAATGGGAATGGCACGCTCGTTCCCTTCCAAATTAAGGTCCCTTGCTACTCCTTTGGCTGCACATGGGGCTCAGGCACAAGTAGTGCAAACCAGGCACAAGTAGTGCAAATCTTAATGCCTTGTTAAGGCACACTGGCAGAGTCAGCCCAGTGGTGCTTTTGAGAGAACAATTTTTGCCCCATAGGTGGCTCCCTCCCGTTAAGTCCTAGTGATTGTCCAATTATTTCGATGCTACGGAGATCCAAACTAATCAGGACTGAAACAAGGGCTTTTTGGTGGTGGATCCCTGTGTGGAATCCTCTCTTGAAAGAGATCAATTAGATCGATCCCCACTAGGTTTCTTAAAAGAACATTGATTTTTTTTTTGTTCTGTCATTAAAAAAAGAACAACCACAAAACTCTAGGATGCCAGGAGTGACTGATCTATGGTTAACTGTGTTTTATGGTTGAATTGATGTTTACTGATTTTTAATATGTTGTTGTATACCACAGTGGGAACTCAGTAACATGCAACACTTGTATGGACTAGGGATCTGAGCAAGGAAAGGAGAACTTGAGCGGTTTAGTTAAAATTACATGTGCCATTTCGCCCTCTGGAATGCTGTAAGCACATTATCGTCTGTTAACATTTTTCAATTCCTACTCCACCACTTTCCAAGATCTCAGGATATGTAACTGTACAAAGCAGTATGAAGAGAAAACATTACAGAGATACTGAAAAGTCAGCCCACATAAGTTTAACACTGATTGTTGATGCCTTCGCCAGTTTGGTGTAGTGGTTAAGTGCGCAGACTCTAAGCTGGGAGAACCGGGTTTGATTCCCTACTCCTCCACTTGCACCTGCTGATGTGACCTTGGGTCAGCCACAAGCTCTGTCAGAGCTGTTCTTGAAAAAGAGCAGTCTCTGTCAGAGTTCTCTCAGCCTCGCTTACCTCACAGGGTGTCTGTTGTGGGGAGGGGAAGGGAAAGGAGTTTGTAAGCCGCTCTGAGACTCCCTTGAGTAGTGAAGGGCAGGGTATAAATCCAATCTCCTCTTCTCTTCTCTCTTCTTCTTTGTACTTCTGGAAAGGGTGGCAGCCTAGGCTTTGACAGAAGTTCTTCTACAGCTAGTCTTCTTGAGACACAAAGGGGTAGGAGCTTGGGAGTAATAGCCACATGAGATACTTGAGAGAAGCCTAGTCAAGGAAGAATTACTTCAAGAGTTCAACAACTTCTATGAAAGAAGTAGGTTTTTGAGCTCACTATTCATAGATTATGCCTCTGCAAGTTCCCACTTCATAAGCAGATCATTTTTAGGACACTTAAATGTTCCAATGAGGGGAGGACTGCCGTAGAACATTTATTGGCCACTCATCAGAAAGAGGATAGAGGACAGAATTATTGCCAACAATCCGTTAACATGTCTGAAAAGGAATGCTAGAATTATTTTGACAGGTTTAACATACTACACATACTGTTAAGGCATACTAAGCACCAAATTACCAGAAATGGAGATTTCTCTTTTTTACTGACAGTTTCCAAGTATGTTCAACAACCGATTAAATCTAGTTTAATGAATGATGTTTCTTACCCTGGTAAGGCCTTTGTTTTTCCCAGTCCGAGTTAACAAAATCCAGGACATATGGAAAAGCTGTAATAAAAACCTGAGCAACCAAAGTTCTTTGATGTCTACTGCCAGTTTGGTGTCATAATAGGTGTGCTTGATTTGGATATGGGAAACCCCAAACCAAATCCACTCTGAGCAGCTCTGGGAGCATATTTGTGATGACCAAGTTTAGATATCAAGGGGCAGCAGTGAAAGGCCAGGTGATGAAACAGGAATATTTTATGGTAATTGATACTGGCCATTCATGTTGATGGTAAAAGCCGACATAATGAAACTCCACCAGATTACCAAATATTGTAAACCCACTGAAAGGGTACAGATCTAACATCAGATGATTGCAATCAGCATGATCAGCCATATGTTGTTACTTTTTGACTGAACTCAAAAGTTTTAAATTTATCCAGCCCGAGGATGTGGACAGGATTCTTGGAAGTCATAAACCTACCACCTGCTCATGTGACCCTTGACCCCCTGGTTAATTAGGCCAGGGGTAGCTGCTTGATCCATTCCATGAAGCAGTGAATGCCTCCCTGAAAGCAGGGGTAGTTAACTTCAGTCCTGAAAAAAAACACTCCTAAGGAAACTGTGGTTATTAGCCAGAAGGTATACATAGGGACTCTGGGGTAAGTAATGCTCTGTATTCTTGGTGCCTGTGGGGGTCAACAGCGGGAGGACTTCTAGTGTCCTGGCCTCACTGGTGGACCTCCTTTTTTTAAAAAAAGAAAATTTATTAACAGGATATAATAGCATGTTCCATATTCGACAACTAATTCTTAACATATCCTTTTCTAAAAAAATTTTATACCCCCCTCCCCTGGCTTCCAACGATGCTCCGCCCCCATTAACATTTCTAACAATATTCTCTTACATTCAATTAATTTTCAATATTCAATTCATAATTTTTGATATTTTCCTTTTCTATTTTTCACTATTAGGTAACTTTTCCCCTCACTGGTGGACCTCCTGATGGCACTTGGTATTTTTGGCCACTGTGTGTGCCACTGGCCTAATCCAACATTGGCTTCTCTTATGTTCTTATGAAATGTAATCTGGATCCAGAGGATTTGAATAATTACTGCCCCATCTCAAATGTACCATTTTTGAGGAAAGTGACAGAATGAGGAATGGACTGAAATCTTTTTTTGGCCCCCCGAAGGGGATTTTTTATTGCTTTTTTATAATAGACACTAAAACTACAACAAAAATAAGGGAAGGGGAACTAACAACTAGGGAGAAAGAAAAGTAAACCCACACTAAACTAAAAACCCAAGAGTAGGAGATCCTTATCCCAGTTAAAATCTATGTTAGTATCAAATTGTTAGCAAAACAATGTATACTGTGAGTTTCTATCTATCCCTGATCTGAAATTAGTTGGTTACTTGTTATGGGATAACTCCAGAGCATCCCCCAGACTCGCTTCATAAAGGCAATTTTTAGAGTCCTTCTGCCTTTACTTAGGCTTTCTCTCTCTAAAAGCATAAGTTGTTTTGCGGGCAGCAGCGCCTTCTTCCGCAGCCAGGTCTTCGTCCGTCTCCGATGGTGTGGAGCCACTCGAACCAGTTTCACCATCTTCTTTGGTTCCCAGATGACATTTCAGGAATTCTTTAGCCTTGTACATGGAGTCAATCCTCTCTCTCTTATCGTGCAGCTTAAAGATAACCCCTTCTGGAACCACCCATTTGTATGCAATTTGATTAGTTTGGAGAAAAAGTATTAAGTCCTTGTAGCTCTTCCGCTTTTGGCAAATTTCAAATGGAATGTCTTTTAGAATCTTAATGGTAGCATTTCCCAGTTTCAGTGGAGTTGCTGATGTGGCTTTTAAAATTGCATCCCTTGTTTATCTTCTTGAGAATCTGACTGATATTTCTCCAGGTAGGCTATTCTTTTTGGTGTAGTTTGAATACACCCTATACGCTGCTTCCATATCATGCATTATTTCTTCCGCTTTCAAGCCTACTACTGGTGCTAGGATATCACTCAGGAGCTTCTTCAAATCTTCCTTCAGTGTTTCAGGAACTCCCTGGAATCTGAGGATCATTCACTTTTTCCATTTGTAGTAACAACAGTCTGTTTTCCTGATGATTCTGTTTATTCGTTACTTGATCTACTCTTTTCTTCAAAGTCTTGTGATTGAGAACGGTTAACTGCTGGTTAATACCAACAAGTTGATCCATAACAGGTTTAAGCATATCCACTAGTAGTCTCGTGATGAGGAATGGACTGAAATCTTGAAGCATTCCTTGCTGAAGCATATTGTTTGGATCCTTCCCAATCTGGTTTCATGCCGGATTATGGAATTGAGAAAGCCCTTGGTCTTCCTGGTGTATGACCTATGCCAGGAGAGGAGCAGAGGGAATACAACCCTATTGATGCTCTTGGACCACTCAGCGGCTTTCAGTTATATGATCTTTCCGGATCACCTCTTGTAGTTGGGCCTGGAAGGTACCATTTTGTGGTGCTTTGGTCCTACCTAGAAGATGGGTTTCAGAAAATGGTGCTGGGGGACTGCTGTTTGGCCCCTGCCTTACAGGACCCTGCAAGTTTCCATCTTGCCTTTATGCTTTTCAACATGCACATGAAACCACTGAGTGAAACAATTTGGATATTTGGGCTCAGTTGTCACCAATATGTGGATGACACTCTATCTCTTGCTTCCGGCAGATTCCAGGGAAGTTGTGGAAACCTTGAATTAATACTGTGAGGCAAATTTGAAATTGATGAGTGCAAAAACCTGAAGCTTAATCCAGACAAGATGGAAGTGCTATTAGTAGACAGAAAGACCAGTCCATGATTTGAGGTGTCTTGTGTTTTGAATGGGGTTGCATTACCCCTAAAGGAGTAGGTTTGCTCCCAGATCCAGGCCTCCTGTTGGATAAACAGGTGGCACCAGCAGCCAAAGGCACCATTCACCACCTTCAGCCGGTAAACCAGCTGAGGCCTTTACTGATTAAGAAAGATCTTGCCACTATAGTATATGCCCTAGTAACATACAGATGAGACTACTGCAATGTGCCCTATGTAGGGCTGACCTTGAAGAATGTCCAAAGACTACTGCTGGTACAGAATGCTTCATCAAGAATGCTATCTTGTATGAGTCAAAGGGACCATATTGCTCTAGTCTTGGTCCATCTGCACGTGCTTCCAATCTCCTTCTGGATCAAACTGAACAATGCTGGTACTAACCTTCAAAGTCCTATATGGGCTGGGACCTGAATTCATTAAAGACTACCTATACCCACACAAACCTGCCTGACCATTATGATCATCTTCAGGGTCCTGCTTTGGGTACTCTGTCATCTGAGGCTAGATGTGTGGCATTCCAAGAAAGGGTCTTCTTGGTTGTGACACCAAAATTATGAAATTCCATCCCCAGGGAGACTCCCCCTTGATCACTGTCTTCCGACAGTGGGTGAAGACTTTTCTGTTTCATCCGGTGTCCCCTTACTGACCTTTCTGTCTGGCTTTATTTGATGGTGTGCATTTGGGCATGCAGTTTTCAAGGTGATTTTTAATGTCTTTTTAATTGTTGTTTGCTGCCTTGAAGACCCTAATTGTTCAGAAAAGGAGGCTACAAATGTGTTAATTTTTTAAATTGCGGAATAGAATTTTTTAAAAATCCAGACTGTACCAAACAGTTCCTTGGCTGGCCTTGGGGAAATCTAACTTAAATACCACCAGATTTAGTATATAGGACTAAAATATACACTTGAATTGTTTAGAAAGATCTAAGATGCAAATAAGCAGATTGAACGATCTTTTTATCTAGACATTAGGATGGCTCCTTACTTTGCATGATATACACAAATGTACCAGGTCCACCAGCATTTCCCAGAACACTCCAAATCATGGACAGTTACCTGTGCGCAATGCACCCGGTTGGCCCAGAATTCTCCAACATGCTTTGAGACGCCATGGAACTCAACGGAGGCACAATGAAAGTTCACCACAGCATGGGGCTCCCCTAAGGAACCAACAGCTTTCCCATCCACGTAAGAGATGAATGTAGAACCACACTAACCTCCTTCTGAAGGCAAGAAGCTGCTTTTCCCCCTTGCCTATCATGGGTGAGATAGTGGCCTCAGGCAGCAACAGTCATGCTGGACATAATGAAGGATTGTGCTCTAACAGTGGTGGAGTATGGGAATGAGGAGGACTGTCAGATGGATGCCGAACTTCTGCCAGAGGTGTGGGTTTAAAGGCCAAGGAGGTCTCGGGTCCCTCCCAACTCTGCTTTTCTGACACCCTGTGCTTTTCATCCCAAAGACAATAATTTCCACTCTGCTGCCTCCCTGCAACCACTATCCCCCTGCTCGTCGTGTTTTGTCTACTTGCTCTTCGAGCCACGCTTCCCCTCTTCCCACATTAAAAGTGCAGCTTCTCATGGGCTAGGCACTTCCTTTCACTCCCACGGCTTGAGCTTGGGTACAAAGCGCAGGCCATGAGCGAGTTTCCCTCACCGGCCAAACCACACTTCCTCAGCCAACATGCAAAGGAGACAAACATGCAGGTTGTATCAGATTTACTGAAGCCCCTTTGCAGAGGGGGAAAAAAAATGAGTCATTGCCTAGCAATGAGACATCTGCTTGCGATCATCCTGCCTGGGACGATGCGTTTAGTTCAACTTTTTTGGCTGACTTAACTGGGTAGCTCATCCTAGAGGCGACCAGCCAGATGGACTTAGGCATAGTAGCAGGCTAAAGGGTTTTTAATTAAATTATCTGCGTAGTTTAAAACTAGATTTCGAGGGGCTGAAAACTTTAATAGTTAAAAAGCATGGAACTAGTACTTATTACCATTTATACTGACGAGTAAGAGGCAAAAACTTAGAAGCTGAGAAACTGCTTGGGAAATACTAATAGCAGAGAAATAGTTTAGTCTAAGGCTGTTTAAGTCTAAGGCTTTGGAGGGGCCATGGTTCAGTGGTAGAGCATTCGCTTGGCATGCATACAGTCCTTGGTTCAATCCCAGCATCTCCAGTTAAAGGGTGATTCTGCATCTAGCATTTGCTCCACATTTCCTCTACTGGGAGGAAAAGTGCAGTTCAAAACCACATCCAAATACCTCAGGGCAATGCCGTACTGACTGCAGAGTCACCCCTGAATGGCCATAAAACAGCCATAAATCTGTGCAGAAGGTACAATAAAATCTGATGACCAAAGAACTCAAAAGTGGCATGGAGTGTGGACGCTGCCATAAGGAACTGAAACCAGCGCAATGCAGAGGGGAATAAAAAGGGACAGGTAGTAAGTAGGTGATGTGAAAGATCTCTGCCTGAGACAATCAAAATGCCAACACACAAAACACAGACCAGCAGAATGCCTTCTCTTGCCATTGAAAACCTAAACGAAGTCCCCTTTTAAAAGGATGTGGCACCTAATCCACTATGAGGGTGAGACAGCTGAGAAAGCCCCATTTCTTGCCAATGTCCATCTCCCGTCAGAGAATGGAAAGTGACCGAGGAAAGCCTCTGAAATATATTTCAACTGCTGGATAAGAAAATGCTGCATTTGCTAGCAATATGGGGGACTCGTGAACAAAAGAAAGGCTATATGTCGTCGAAGGCTTTCACAGCCGGAATTCATTAGTTGCTGTAGATTTTCCGGGTTGTGTGGCCGTGGTCTTGGCATCGTAGGACCTGACGTTTCGCCAGTAGCTGTGACTGGCATCCTCAGAGGTATAACACAGAAAGATGTAGTACTCTCTATGTCAAGGACACAGAGAAAAGAAAGGCTGTTGTTTCCCCACACAATGACAATACCTCTGATCACTCTGGATGAGACCAGCGGGGACTCACCACTCTTGTTTGATCCGAGGCATTCTGATCGCCGCTAAGCCGCTCTACATCTTTCTGCTCCTCTTTTTTGATATTGTAAAGTGTTTTGAATGGTTAGTGCCTAACCAAAGAGATGGCTTAGGACTGGAGAGTTCCTGGTCCACGGACCTGTTCCCTATGCAACTTTCTGAGTGACCTTAGGCCCGTCACTCTGAGCCTAGCTTATCTCGAAGGGTCGTTGTAAGGTTAAAATGGAAAAAGGAAAGAACTGCCTATGATGTATTCAGTGACCAACTACATTCAACACGGTGCTGGAGTCAACCTGAGGCTCCCAAAGAACTGAATGATAAAGGAAACTGTTATGTTTGGTGTTATAAAGGTTAACATGAGGGCTGTTTCCCATATTACGTGGCAGCAAACCTAAAGTACAAACACGGGTCAGTGGCCAATCTTGCCTCCATTATGTATATGATGTATATATGATTCCCACATTTCCAAACATCTTTATTACATTCATTCCTCGCAAGTTTTGGCAAATGTCTGGGGTGGGGGCGGGGGGGGCGGGCAACAACTGTGTGAAGAGATTCTGAGACACCACTTTAATAGACCAAAGCATTCAACAGACAATAGTATCCCAGTTACAAAGGTAGCATGGTGGCCTCAGCAAGGCTGAATTTTGACTCTGAACTCCAACTTCCTCAAGTATAGCCCCCTGACTGAGTGATTTTCCACTATCCTTCAAAACTTGATTAAAAACCAAGGGAGTGCCTTTGGAAGGAGAAACTTCCCAGTCTTTAGGCCTGCAAAATCCCTCTCTGCAGTCTTAAACACTGTGCCACCCTCTTAAACAGCTGCAGACCTGGTTTCGGGAGACCCTCCCAGTCCACAAAGAATATACAAGAGCACGGCATAAAATGTTTTTCCTAGCTTTCCCCCCCTCCTTTGGGCAAGCAGAGGTCCAAATGAAACCAAGAAGGAATTACACTGGACGCACGATCCCATAGCAAAGCAGACAAGAAGTTCAGTCGTCATGGGGACAGAGAAGGGAAACACAGCTAAAGGCCAATATTCACTCACACAGAGACACACACACACCCACACAAGATGCCTCAGTGAAACACTATAAAAATCAGACCTACAACTTTTATACCTTGGGAAACGAGAACTTTTAAGTCAGGGTTTTAAATAAAACTCTGCTGACAAAGGGACGTAGGCCCCAACAAAGCAGCCATCCCGAATTCCCCTTCCATCAGTGGGTTCTGGGACACCACCAGGGCATGCCAAGCGAGAAGGCCGAGCTGCTTAGCAGGTAGCCATGGAAACCAAAGAGACACACAGCAAGCACGCGGAGAGATAAGACTTCGGCCACGCAGTTTAGACTTGTTTTCACAGCTGCCGTCTCCTCGTCTTACTTAAATTCTGGTTAAAGCAGTCAGCAATGCCCTTCCTTTTTTTTTTTTAAAGCGCCTCGGAAAATATACAGCACAAATACAAAGGGAATAAACATTCATAAACATAAAGTAATGAGATCATCTCAGACGCACAGGAACTCAGAAACTCGCTTTATTGGGTTCATGTGATGTTATCTCCCCTTCAAGTAATTTGTTCCCATTTCATGCGGAGAACTGAAAATAAAGCCCTCTTTGCTCTGAGGTTACTATCCAGGCTAACAACCTCCATTTGGGTTACACTGGTCTACCTGCCCACTGCTCTTAAAAGGGCTGTCTGGCTCATTACAGAACACCAGGGGGCAGCCTACATAGTATGGCTTTTCTTCTACACAAGCAAACCTGATCTTACTCAGGCATAGGCTCCATAGTCCACATCACACTCCCATGGCCAAGCCTACAGCCATTCCCAAGATCACCAAGGTACATTTGTAAAGCTTGCGTTCATCCATTCATGTGTAACTGGAGTGGTTGGGTGGAAAGTATTGTGTGAACTGACTGTGAATAGAGTTCACTTAAATGGTGGCCATAGGGAATACCTCGGAAACATAGAATGGATTGCATCTGCTGCACAGGCCACTGATACCCAATGTGATCCCCACCTATGTGTTACCGGGTACTTTCTTCCTTCAGTCCCATATCAGATCCTAAGTACTTCTTTTTAAAAGGGTACTTTAAAGCCAACTCTACCACCATTTTGGACGACTGCAGTTTACAAACTGTGGAGGTACTTCCTATCTGCTTTCTCTATTATATTAACACAAATTGTCTGTTCTCCTCTTCTAAGAGTCACAAATGAGTGAATGCTATGCAATAAGTAACAAACCTCTCCAACCTTTTACTCCCCCATTTCCTGGGCACTGTGGATATGCTTCCTGTCAGGATTAAACCAACTACTATTGGAATCCAGAAGTAGTAATTGGCTGCCATGTCTTTCTCATAAGTTCTCATCGCTCTACGGGTTTCTGTTAGTGGGGTGGCAGACACTATTCTGGATCCACTGGTCTTCCATGCCGAAGGACAAGGTGGGCAAAGCTTAAATTTTTCACTTACAGATGCAATAATCTTTTTCAAACCACATGAGCAGTGCTACAATTAACGTAATGCCCATAGTCTTGTTCCACCTGCTAGAAAGGACATGAGCTGAAGGTCACTGTCCATAATTTCTGATGCTAGCAGACCTGGTTTTTCATTGATAGAATGACCAGTTATGGCAGTGAGGGCCATATGAGGATGGGGGGAAGATAATAGATGTATACATGATTTTTGCACATGCGATATATTTACAGCCAATGAGCTTTGGGTTTAATTTTTGTTTTAAGAAAGCCAGTTGGGCAAGTGCTAGTCAGGAAGACCCTCTGGGGGGAGTACTAGGGAGGTGCAAGGGAAAAAAAATCAGTATTTCTTTGATTCGGGGGTTTTGGACCCTTAAAAATTTGGTATTGCCTTGAAAACCCAACTTCCAGTGGCAATATTGTATTGGAATGTGGGTAAAATTCAGGCATACCGAATTAATTCGGGATTCTCTTATCACTAAGCTGAATCAGATCAGAGAATCTGATTTGGCTTAACTAATGCCTGAATCATTCCCAAAAGGCGTGATTTAGGAAATGCTGAATCCACATCCCTAGTGAGCACCCACAGCCATCTTTAGTAGTCACAAACAATGCTCCCTCTAAGCTGTGGAGTCTTGTGAGCAAATATTCCACTTTATGAGCTACTGGCATTAAAGTTGTAAGCAAGCGATTTGGCTACTGGATAAATTAGTTTGCTCTGGAGGGGACCCTTCCTGAGCTAAGACAAAAATATGTGAGCCAGAGGCTAAAAAACTGTGAGCTAGTTCACACTAACTCAGCTTAGAGGGAACACTGGACACAATCCCTGCAAAAGGAAAACATCTGTTTAGCCAAGTGCTGGACTTTAATACAACACAGGAAACAATTGAGGAAGCCCAAGCCAAAATAAATGAATGGTGGAAATTCAAACTCATGTCGGGAGCCTGAGACAGAAATGATTGGGTAACTGTAGAGAAAGGCTATTTGCCATAAACAGCAGCAAAAAAAAAAATATTTTTTTTAATCTTGACTTGTTTACCCTTTACACAAACTATTTTCCTACCACTTCCTAAAACTGAAGCTAAAATTTCTGACAGAATTATACATATTACCACTGGCAGGTTTTCAAACGGACACTGAGGGGGCGGGAATGGTTGCATCTCACTGTCCTCTCAAGGACCGAAAACTGCTGCTTCCTAAAGACTCTAAAATCCACCTCCTTCTACACACTTTCCAACATACTAATTTGTACAGAACCAAACTGTGTGTGGCCTGAGAGATTTATCTCTTCGGAAAGAAGCCAGCCAAGCTTGGAACACTGGTGTTACAGAAGAAAGTGATCTGAGTGGATGAGGCAGCAAAGGGAAAAACGGGTTTGGAGAACCGCTTGCTGCGGTCCGAGATGACCTCCCAACAGCCACCTAGAGCTGCGGCCATTTCTGGGTTTGACAACACAAATGTTTTCAAACTTGAGCCAGTTTTTCGTAACAATGTAATTCATTCAGTCTTATTTTCTCACGTATACATTTCACAAACCACCCGGGCTCTGAAGCACGAGCTGCAACGTCGCAATGCTCGCACGTATTTACAGTGTGGTTCAGTTTCATGCGGAGGAGCCAACAGCTCTGAAAGCACACCCCATTGCTCAAGATCATCCAGCTATTTCCTTTCAAAACCTCTATTTTACTTTAGCTGCAGCCTTCAAAGCTGCCAGATTCTTTGAAACGTTTCATTTTACATAGCTGGATTCTGCAAATCCTAGTCCCCAAGGAGGACAGAGCCTTTGACTTTTAAAAATAAAAATAAAAAAAATCATCCAACTGAAAGCCCATGTCCGAAAGGCTGACTGAGATCCTTAACAACATATAACACTTCAAGGAAACTCTGATGGCAGCAAATAAAATTGCTCATTTTAGAGCCTCTCAGCCAAAAACTCCTTTAAAAAAAGACACCACAATAACACACTTTATGCCAGTATCAAAACAAGAGACCAGCCTAAAATGAATGTGTGCGTTAAGTTTCTCTCTCATACACATACACAATGTGGGATAGCATTTATAAAGGAATGAATAATCAGATTCCCAATACTGGTGACATTTGGGAAACTGGTACATTTGGAAGTATACTTAAAAAACAGGGTTTGTCTCTTCTGTGCCCTAAGGCTACCACCTGATCTTATATTAAGATTTTTTTTTACATTTTCCCCACCAGTTGATTGACAGTGTCATCCTAAACAGCATTATAACCTCCTAGGTGAAAAACTACATGCTACATCTCTACCATGGCACGGGCACCTGAAGCGGAATGGCAGCTGTGAGTTTCCCATGGGAACTAAATTAAGAACCAGGACAGGGGCCCAGTTCAGATCGGAACTGCAGAGCAGGGGAGGAAGGGTAAATTTCCCCAATCCAAAGCGGCCCAGGGGGAGTTATCTGCTTGGCTGAGCTGCCAGTGTAAGCGGTCAGCGCATGTTCATCCCCTTGATGGGGCAAGACAATGCTCCCCAGAGCCACTTGTTTTAGGGCAGGGAAATGTATATGGGGGGAGGTCGAGTCCTTTTGCTCCTCCTATGCTGAACTGGACCCACTGCGGTACTTCTGAAGTATTTTACCACAAGGAACTTGCAGCTGTTATACGGCTATTATTTAGGAAATGTAATGTGTAGTTTGGACCTAAGCCTACCGAAGTCAACAGGCTTAACAGGAATAGCTGGTTTGTCATCCACTAGGGCAAGGGCTTTCTCGGTGGTTGCCCCTGCCCTCTAGAACTAGCTTCCCAAGTAGGTTCATGTCCTGTGGGACCTATTAAGGTGCCATAGGCAAGCAAGCCTGCCTTGTTTTGTGCAGCATTTAATTAACTAAGAGAATGGGTCAGCTGGCTGGCTGTCCAGATTTTGTTCCAGAGCTGATGATTGGTTGAATTTTTAATTAGAATCTGTTTTATTGTATTTATTATTGGTTTCATTACCTGTTTCATTATCTATTTAATTTTTAATGCTGCTTCTCTTCCTTAAAACCATTGCAAAATTCCTCAGCATATATTTCCCCACAGATGTAACTAATTCTTTTCACTTACAATGTATTCTATATATACAAGTCCATCAGTGGCTATTAGCCACAAGGTATAGATAGGAGCTCTCAGGCTGGGGCAAGTGATGCTCTGTATTCTTGGTGCTTGGGACAGGGGGCAACAGTGGGAGGGCTTCTAGTGTCCTGGCCCCACTGCTGGACCTCCTGATGGCACCTGGTATTTTTGGCCACTGTGTGACAGAGTGTTTGACTGGATGGGCCATTGGCCTGATCCAACATTGGCTTTTCTGATGTTCTTATATATACACGGGTCTTTCATCTGAACCATAGTAAAGGTTACTAGATCCTACACGCACTTTTAGTGGCTGTAATGAAACTAATGTTGATAACTTAGGAAGCATTTTACTGTCACTATAAAAAATTAATTCAGTTGGTTGCCAGCAGCTTCTTCCAGCCAAATGCAAATTGAGAGCAAAAGGCAATGTACAGAAAAATGAAACCATCTAATACCTTCTATTAAGGTAATTAATTAATTATTGTATGGCACTGTGTGTAGAATAGTCAGGAGATCTTAAGATTGTCTGGCAGCCAGACATTCTAGCTCTTTAACGTTAGGCACCACTAGGTGATGAGCTAGACTTGTTTTTAAGGCAAGAGACATTTCAGAGGTGGTTTGCCATTCCCTGCCTCTGCATCATGATCCTGGTATTCCTCGGAGGTCGCCCTTCAAAATACTAGCCAATGACACAAAACACCGTGCACAATGTGTGGCATCAATAAAAGGTATTACAGGATTTTTGTTTCTTGTCCTGGGAAACTATCACCCCACATTACTGGTGACAATACAGACATCAGTGCTCACTGCATCCTAACATTACTCAAATATATGTAAAGTTATTACTAAAAATGTAGTAGATTTTGTTGGCAGAGTTTAAACATGCTGAGGAATGGAGCACCAACTGTTTAAAGAAAATGACTCTGTTTATTAAAGAAGAAATAAACTCTGATAGAACAGAGGTGAGGGAGAGAGGTGTAACTAACTGATCAACTGCTGTGAGAAACAGGAATGAAGGGGGAAGGCTTAGTTGGAGCAGGAAGTCTCCAAAGAGCCAATAAGGAGACAGGAAGGACAAAATTTGAAATTGTGGAAGTCCCTAATCTAGCTATGCTAACTAGAAGCCCTTCAGCTGTCCCCTATAGTCTGTTCTTCTGATCTTCTTGAAGCAGGTGCACTATAGACCTTGTATATTCCAACAGAATTAACTAAAATGATATCCAAAACAGTAAACTGGCTGGACACCATGGGGATGATGAAAGCAACAAAACCAAGCCGCCCACAGACAATGGAGAGAAACTTTACATCAGGAAATGACCAGATCATGGTGCCTAGAAATTTAACTGAGTGAAAAGAGAGGAAAGGGTCCTCTTTGACCACCAAAAGGGGTAAGTGTGGGACCATGGGACCTGCATGGAGAAAAGCCATGTGGAAGGGGGGGGGCTATTATATTTATATACTATAATACTTCCATCATAGTTTTAATAAAGTTTCAAGAAACTGAAGGCTTAGGGTTAGGCTTTGGAGGAGAAACCATTAGGAAAATATGGTCATTAAATACAAAACCTTGAAGGCTGAAAAATGAATCTAAGAAAAGTTGTCATTTGCATACTTGAGAGACTTCCCAGGTGATGACTCTGTAAAGTAACCAAAAAGAAAAACATCTTACAACACAACTTGAGGGCTGAAAATGCTGCAGGAGGGTGAGGATCCTGAGGCCAGCTAAGTGTTGCTTAAAGGGAAAGGAAGAGAGAAAAGCAGCTCAAGCCCCCGAGAGCTTAGAAAATCCTGGAGGAGATTTCAAAAGAGTAGGGATTTTTCAAATTGTCAGTTGAGATGGTAAATCATAAAACATTAAAAACAATTTTGGACATGCTTAGACATTATTATATGCTTTGCGAGGGTGGGGGAGAGGCAGAGCATGTATATATCAGCAGACCAGTTGCATATGAAGCAAAAGGACCTTGTTGAGAGGACAAAATGGAGAAAGGGAGAAAATTGTAAGCCACTTTGGGTCCACATTGGAGAGATGTGGGGTATAAATGCAGTGAAAAATAAATATTGTCCTTCAAGTAGGTAAGCTGCATATAACGATGACAGGGTGGGTTGACCACGTCAGTCACTACCAACCAGTCAGTAATTTGAGCTATGTATGGCTGACATATGAGTACTGATATACCAATTTACTAAACAAAAGATGTCAGCAATTTTGATTACTCCCTCCCTCCAACAGCTTGGCCAAATGTGCATTCCAATTCCTGGTAGAAAGCTCTTCAAGAAAAACTATATCATAATACTGCAGCACAGGTTTCCCACGGAAAACCATCTGCTTTTCTACTATGCAGAATTCTTTGCAACAAACCCTTAAAATCTTGGCTTTATTCAGCTAAGATGACTCCGCTTGCTATATTAGCCAACATTTCCGTTTGTGTACCTGTAGCTTACCTCCTTTGTTCCAGCTAAGAATAGCTTTCCTAATGTCAGAGTTCTTCCTACATCATCCAGCTGAACGTCAAGACTAGAAACATATCAGCTGTTGCCTAACACAACCAACACAAGAGATGTCCCATGGCTCCAGAGACATTGCAGGAAGCAGAGTTCCATGCATTTCTAAGACTGAGTTGCTGGTGGTTAAGTCAAGCATTTTATTTTCGCAATCATTGTAGTATAGAGTACACAGAAACCCAACAGGCCAGGCAGCTTATGTAATAAATGGAGAGTTAACTAGTCCAGAAGTTCAACTATCCCAAAGGGAAAGAACATCTGAAACAAATGGGGGGGGGTGCTGTGCTTCAAATTTCCTAACACATTTTCTTATTCACAAGCACAGTTTCCCACAAAAGTTTCCCAGATTCTTGGTGCTTTAGCCATAAAGGACTGCTTGCGTAATTGCAAGCCAACAACCTCAACCCGATGGAAATCTGTGTGCCCTCTTTGACCTCCTCATGGCAAATGAACTTTGTTGTACCACATTTTTTTTTCAACAAAGTATTATCCACGACCACATATTCTCCCCTTCTTTAATCCAGAAGCAAAGCAAATTGTGTGTGATAAGTGCTGTCAAGTCATTTCCAATCTATGACAACCTTATGAATTAATGTCCTCCAAAACGTCCTATCGTTAACAGCCTTGCTCAGGTCTTGAAAACTGACAGATGTGGCTTTCTTTGACTGAGTCAATCCATCTCCTGTTGGGTCTTCCTCTTCTCCTGCTGCCTTCAACTTTTCCTAGCATGATTGTCTTTTCCAGGGACTCTTGTCTTCTCATAATGGGACCGAAGTCCAACCACCTGTTTAGCCATTTTAGCTTCTAGGAAGTGCTCAGGCTTGACTTGGTCTAGAACTCACTGATTTGTCTTTTTGGCAGTATCTGTAAAACTCTCCTTGAACACCAGTTTTCGAATGAATCAGCTCTCTTCCTGCCCACTTTCTTCATTGTCCGACTGTCACACCCATATATATGCCATATTCAAGCACACACAACAGCAACATGGTGAATTTTTTTACCCCTGCATGCCGAGGAATTGGAAGCCAGGATAATGTGCCCTGCTCAACACCTGTTCAAGGGTAAGATCCTTCTGTGAGGAGTTCCTGACTGAACAGAGTATAAAGCAGTGTTCCTTCTAAGCCACGCACATGAGTGGCCACTCATTGACACAGGAAGCCCCGCTCAGTAGCAATCTGGAGCCACAAAGAGTCTTGCACTGCCCGTTGCCCATTTCAAGATTACAGCAGTTATATTCTGCTCAGTATGTGAACTGCTCCGTTCAGTAGGGGGGGAGGAAATTAGAGGGAATATTGGAAGACTTATTCGTAATGGTATCCATTCAGCTATCATACCTTATCTGGCTGTTTTTTTATCCATGCATCCCACTGCTGAAAGGATTCTCATGTTGTCTCACCCAAACACAGTAAATGATTCCAAATCCTTGATACTCCCATAAGTCCCAACAATAACCCACCTGAGACATAAGGTTGCCAACCTTCCGGTGGTGGTTGGAGGTACCCCAGAATTATAACTGTTCTCCAGACAACAGAGATCAGTTCCCCTGGAAAAGATGGCTACTTTGGAAGGTGTGTGAAAGAGAAAAAATACTGGGTGACCATGTCATACCTTTCACTTTACAAAGAACTAATAAATTAGTAATTATTATGTAAAAATGTGTGTGTTATAGATTCTTGAAATCTTACAATTATAGAATTGTCACAAACAATGCTTCACATTATGCATAAACAAATATTTGTTATAATGTATACAATATTGATAATAATGTAATACTGTCTTCCATATTACAGGAACTGGATCTGTATAATTCAACAGTGTCTCAAAATTGACCAAATGATGTCATGAACAATCATTTCCAAAGACCTCAACTACAATGATTATCCAGAGCTCTTTTTGTAGCAGGACCTCCTTTGCATATTAGGTGGCACACCCCCTAATGTAGCCAATCCTCCAAGAGCTTACAGTAGCCCCTGTAAGAAGAGCTCTGTAAGCTCTTGGAGGATTGGCTACATGAGGGATGTGTCACCTAATATGCAAAGGAGTTCCTGCTACAAAAAGAGCTCTGATTATAACAATAAGTTCAACTTTCCAGGGAACTTGACTACTATGGCTGGCTGGCAAATGTTCTCCAACCATATCAAGTGGGAAAACGTCTCACGTTAATGTCCAAGATTGGTGGGGATATAAATAAGTTAGCATTGATTCCAGCTTTGAGAATATTGTTTGGATGTGATGCTGAAGGTGACATAACTCTGATGAAGAATTGCCACAAACAAGAGCAGACCTAGGTTCCTTGTCAGGTAGGTTCACTGGCAAGCAGTTGACCCATACCTTTACCTGGCAACCCTACATACCACTGAAGGGTCAACTTTTCACTGTGTTAAAGACATCATATGGGCTTAAATTTGCTCCATCCTTATCCGACTGTGGTCTCCTAGTGGGCAGGGATATTAATAACTTTTTTCAAACTGTCACACAAATACGTTGTATTCTAATCTTCAAAGAGATGCAACCATCCAGACTGAAGACCCCATAACTTGCAGAGTTTATAGGCCCGATAGCAGGCCAAGCCAAACAAGGGAAGAAGCAACATGGCTAACTAGCACAGTATGGCTTTCAAGTATGTGGAAGTCAACACAGATTTATCTACAGCTCTAATGGTATTTTTACTGTCATAAAACATGTTTTCCAATTGACATTTTTTTTTTTACCTTTTTTTGATTTTGCACCAATCTTCAGCTTAGATGGCCAAGCAATCTGGGTGTTTGTTTCTTCCATAATCTGTGAAAAGGACAAAAATGCTCTGTTTAAACGTATTTTCTTTTGTTTAAAAACAACCGGCAGATGAGGAGCTGGTATTGATCAGCTCTAACTGCTGCAAAGGAATGCCAATAAAAACCAGGCCCATTGTATCTTCAGTGGCAGTTAAGTATAATGTAAAGTAAACCAATTCCCAGTGTCACAATTCATTGAAATGTTCTTAAATTGTAACATATAATAATATTCACATAAACCGGCAGAGATATTACATTGTAACCAGTTCATTTCTTCTTCCATATTAAGCTTTTCCACTTGATACTATTGGTTTCCTTGTATTTGTCGAGGCCCTCTTCCTTTATTTTCTAAAAAAAGAGTTTTTCAGAAGGCGTTATTACGGGATCCCTTTTGTATTTATTTCAATTATATCCTGTTCTTCCTCCAAAGAGCTTGGAGCTGCTTCCAAACAGTTCCCGAGAGGTTAGCTATCCAGAAGACCTGCCAGCTTTATAGCTGAAGAAGTGCATCATGGCCCTTTCAAGACCATTCCCAAATCCCTAGAAACACTATTCCTTCAGAAGATGTGCTGCCATACAGCAGGGAAGGGCTAACATTTGCAGGTAACCCTTAGAAATCCTGAAAACATTTCCTAAAAAAATCCAAAAAAACATTCTAGTCTACTGAACAGTAATATTTGACTGTGCATAACGTCAAAGGCAAAGACGGAGGGGAACTTGAAGGACCTTGCATATGGGTTCCCATCTCATTATTCCTAGGCCCATCTTTTCTTTGAAAAGATAGCTCTTGTGCTGAGAAATATATTAACTTATCATTTTCAAAGTGCAAAACTGTGTCCCAGT
Organism: Gekko gecko; assembly: GCA_029375565.1. Taxonomy (NCBI): domain Eukaryota; kingdom Metazoa; phylum Chordata; class Lepidosauria; order Squamata; family Gekkonidae; genus Gekko; species Gekko gecko. Next base: position 21,151,112 of record JAPDNY010000008.1, on the reverse strand, counting down.
TTAGGCCTTAGATGGTATCTTGTCAAGTAACTGAACTCCCCAGCACAGCTCTGCTTATCATGTACATGACAGACCACTGAGTTCAGAAAGCAAGAAGAATAAGATTTTCCAGAAATTTTGAAGCCACGGGGAGAGGTTTCCTTCCTTTTGTTGGAAGAACATGGAAAATCTGAGGAAATTGAAATATATTTAGAGCTTCCTTATCGAGCACTAACTTATTTCACTGCTCGAGTATAAAATACATAATTTAACTAGTATACAGAGTTATACTATTTGGAATATTTATGAAAAGTTTATAAAAGCCTGGCTTTGCCGCAAGCAAAATCGCAAATACACACAATAATAGAGAGATGCAAACCATGACACTGTATGCTACATAAGATACACCTTCATTCTAAAGAACACCAGAGAAAGGCCTGCAAGAATCCATAGGAACAGACCTAGATTCCAGTTCATTAGTGCTTTAGAGACCAACATGGTGAGCTTTCAAGCATCAAAGCTTCCTTTGGCAGATCTGACAATGGGAGCTGTGACTCTGAAAAGCTCCCACCCTGAAAATCTTCTTGGTCTCTAAGGCGCTGCTGAACTCGAACCCAGCTCTTTTACTGCAGACCAACATGGCTGCCCTCTGAACTAAGAACAGACCTGTATGCTCCCCTCATGAAGACGGCAGCTTCCTCTAGTACAGAAATAATTCTTGGATTTGAATCTTTTATCCATCTTCAGGATACACACGGATTATTCTTCCCTGTGCATTATCATACATAAAAACCTTCACACTATATATATTGAGCAACACTTCATCTGAAAAAGCATTTCAATCATTCCAAAAGAACACTATCGAGCACCTGCATCATATACTGAAAACTGGAAACGCTACATCTAGCCAGACGTGATTTATGCACATCCAGTTTTCTTTTCTCTTTCATACCTGCCTTACCTTATTATGACATATGTACTACAACAGCATTGAACAGATGTATTAGATTTATTATTTAACAACCTGCCAGCAGAGTTTCAACACAATTTCAGACTACGGAGAGCCAGTTTGGTGTAGTGGTTGGGAGTGCGGACTCTAATTTGGGAGAACAGGGTTTGATTCCCCACTCTTCCACATGCAGCTGCTGGTGTGACCTTGGGTCAGTCAAAAGTTCTTTCAGAGCTGTTCTCTAGAGAGCTCTTCTCAGCCCCACCTACCTCACAGGGTGTCTGTTCTGGGGAGGGGAGGGGAAAGGGAGTGTAAACCGTTCTGAGCTTCCTTTGGGAAGTGAAAGGTGGGTTATAAATCCAATCTCCTCCTCCTCCTCCATTTCTCCAAGACAAAAAAAAAATTACATAAAATTCCTTTCCTGCACTTGGCCTTTAGAGGCTTAAAATGAGGATAGAAGTTTATTCTATTTATATTTCACCTTTTCACTGACTATGACTCATAAGGCAAATCACATGAAAAAAAATTGCGCGACATCTATAAGTGACAATGTTTCACATTGTAAAACTGCGAAGATCATCAAAACACTGAAAATGAAGGTTAACTAGTAGAGATCTAAGTTCAGCACATATGCCACATTTGGCAATTGTCTCAACCAATATCTGGGAGTGAGATTTGGAGTGTAGATATGTACACACCGAATAATAACAACAGCAACAACACCAACACAACATACTGCCTAGAAGCTCATGTGCTGGCTATCTCCATGCATGTACAATACCAGAACTTTAATGCACATTTTTGGAAGGGCACTTTGTGCAGCTGTTTCTCAGTATAAAGCTTCCTTTTCTTTCTGTATGTTAAAATAGCATGTTAAAATAGCATCTTCTGAATATTTAATTAATGCAGCCCAAAGAGGTTCCTAGAAACAATCCACCAACATCATCTACTAATTACCAAAAGCAACTTTTTGCTTTTGGTAATTAGTAAATTATGTACTGCAAGTGACCTCCTAGTAGACCATGTAAAGTTAAACAGGCTCCCATGAACCCAAACCACCCATCTACAAAGGGGGCCTGCTGCACCTCTGCATGAGTTGCTTTTCTACCCTCATCTTCTTCCAATCAGCTGGGGATGGGTAGCCCTGCTACCGCACTGCATCAGGTGCAATTGAGCTGATCAATCCCAAGTAGGGTTGCCACCTCTGGGTTGGGAAACACCTGGAAATTTGGGGGTACGGTGGAGCCTGGGGAGGGCAGGGTTTGGGGAGGGGAGTGACTTCAATGGGGTACAATGCCATAGAGCCCACCTCCCAAAGCAGCCCGGTGAACCGATCTGTTGCCTGGAGAGCAGCTGTAACAGCGGGATATCTCCAGCTACCACCTGGGGATTGGCAGCCCTACTCCCAAGGCAGACAGGATGCTGCCCGTTAAAGCTATTTATAAGTTCCTGCTTCAGGGTTGCTTCTTTTCCATCTCAAAACAGTAGCTTACGCAGAAACACATTAGGTGGGTCTCCAATTCACGCAAAGCAACCCTTTTGTGCATTAAGATGTGTCTCTAGGCCTTTCATCTTGGCTCTGGGGGGGAAGTGCTCAGCTATCAGAAGCCTGGAGATGCTGATCTAGAGAAAGGAAAGAACTGCACCAACTCTGAACCAGAGTTCCCTCTAAGCTGAGTCAGTGTGAGCTAGCTCGCAGTTTTTTAGCCTCCAGCTCACAGATTTTTGCCTTGGCTCAGGAAGGATGTGGCTCCAAAGCAAACTGCTTTATGCAGTAGCCAAATCCCTTGCTCGCAACTTTAATGCCAGTAGCTCACGAAGTTGAATTTTTGCTCACAGGACTCCACAGCTTAGAGGGAACATTGCTCTGAACACACTCCTGCAATTTAAGATTACAGGGACTTCAGGTGCATCCTTTGCCGGTTTCTTACCACAGCCACTTTGACAAAACAAACACACAAACCCAAATTCCTTCAGCTGATGCCCATTTCTATTGCTTGTATCAATAACATTCTTTGAAGCCACTATTTCCAGAGTAGGATGCCATGTGGAAAAAGCAGGAAATGTCAGCCAGGGCTCGGTACACTTTGCTTTGTGTGGGTTTCGGCAGTCATGGGATAATAAATTGCAGCTGGAAGGGGATATTTCCAAATGAGTGAAACTCTACCACCGACAAGCAGTGATTCCTGAAAATTCCCAACCCCAGATGTGGAATATGAAATGGAGTAGTATTAGGTTATGCTAAACCGCTCAGGTCTCCTGATGCTTTGCTGTAAGATTTGGACACACAAGCATCTTGGCTTATAAAATTCAAAGCCATGTGAAATGAGTCACTCCTCTGAAGAAGAGATCCCTTGGAAGACTAACAACTTTATGAGCACCCAATAGCATAGCTGCTCTCTCCCTCTGAATTCGCTTCCAAGCCAGGCTTTGGCCTATATGGCTCCCTTCTGAGTAACCCCCAAGAGATCAGGCATAATTTGCATGAGAGAAACCACATGTGCACAGTTACCGTACAAAGGCTGATTCTGCATCTAGCATTTGCGCCACATTTTCTCAACCGGGAAAGTGCAGCTCAAAACCACATTCAAATATCTCGGGGGGCAAGCTGTACTGACTGCAAAGTCACCCCTGAACGGCCATAAAACAGCCATAAATCTATGCAGAAGGTTCTATAAAATCCGATGATCAAAGAGTTTGAAAGTGGTATGCAGTCTGGAGGGTACGATAAAACTTAATAATCAAAGGAAGTGAAACCAGCATGCAATGCAGACGGGAATTCTTGTTCCAACGTGGGTTTTGTTAAACAACGGAGGGAAAAGCTAGTGCAGAATCAGCCAGAATCAACACAGGAACAAACACAGGGGCAACAGCAACCACGCAGAATCCATAAAGAACAGATCTGAGGGCAAATTCACATGTTCCGTGTAGGCAATCCATCCATATATAAACCCGAGTCCTTGAAAATCTCTACCTTTCTACAGCTGCTTAAGGACTGCCCAGTCCTGGATGGCCCAGGCTAGCCCAATCTCGTCAGATCTCAGAAGCTAAGCAGGGTCGGCCTTGGTTAGTACTTGGATGGGAGACCACCAAGGAAGACTTGGGTTGCTTTGCAAAGGCAGACAACGGCAAACCCACCTCTGTTGTCTCTTGCCTTGAACACCCTATAGCAGAGGTGTCGAACTCATTTGTTATGAGGGCCGGATCTGTCATAAATGAGACCTCGTTGGGCCGGGCCACGGGTGTCATAAAGTGTGTAATGCCCGGTAGCGGAGACAGAAACTTTATAAAGGACACAAACACAAAGGGTTTTTTTTTTACTTAAAATAAAAACATGCTTAAAACATTAGCACTCTTGCAGTATTTTGTTTATTTAACAGTGTCTGTTAACTGACACCTCTTGCTCTGAATTATTGCATCAAAACGTCTGTGTTGTTGCAATCTTGACTATGCTGTTCAGGTGTGTATCTGTAAGCTGCAAACCTATGATGATGCAGCAGCAGAACTGGAAGAAGAAGAAGAAGACAGCCAGTTCCGCTGCGGGCCTGAAAGAAGGCCTCCAGGGGCGTCATCCAGCCCCCGGGCCACATGTTTGACACCCCTGCCCTATAGGGTTCTTGTAAGTTTGCTGCGGCTTGAAAAAAAAAAAGCAGCATTTCTATGGATTTTGTGGTTGCCTCTGCTTTAGTTGGGGGTTAGAATCATAGACTCATGGACTTGGAAGGGGCCATACAGACCATCTAGTCCAACCCCCTGCCCAATGCAGGACCAGCCTAAAGACTGTGTAAAGGCTTTTGCCCACCTGGTTCCCTTAGCAGCATTTTTAGAATGCCATGCAAATGACATCCAGTTACTTCAGAGGTCATATGCCCACACCATCAGAGGAACCACTGGGCCAGAAGCCTTTTAAATGGAGACCATAAAGTGTCCATGTACACTGTAAATGAATGTGTGAAATCAGACTTAAGAATTATTTAATAGCAAGAATCTCTACTTAAACCTTGAGAAGTGTTCTTTTTTTAAAAAATAAATAAATAAACACAAATGAATAGCAACACATGACTGTTTTGAACAAACTGGTGGGAGTGAAATATGGTTAAATTGACAACAGATCACTAAATGTATTACTCTGCAGAAGATGGGATAAATTAAATGGCTAGGGCTATTCTTAACAACTGAAACACGGGACCCAAGTCTCTACACGATTCAGTTGGCTAGGCTACTCCATGTTTCTAGATTGAACCAATCTGGCTTTGTCTTACTGGCAATCTTTAAAGTGGGAGAAAAGCTTTACATACATTGTGCTCTGCTTGCACATGACTTGAAAACCTGTTCAAGCTTAGGGTTTGGTTTTGAATTTTTTGTAGAATGGAAAGATTTTAAGGACTATCTTGAAACCAATTGGGATGTAAGAAATAAGTTACTCTGCTTTGATAGCTATTAAGGTTAGGGGGAAAAAAGTAATGATTGAATAATAGTTAAAAGATTACCTAAGGTTTAGATTGAATGAATTAATATATTTTTAAAAGAAGAATTGAATATGGGATAAGTTCTTATTATTATTGAATATGGAATGAAACAATTAGCAGGGTGGAGCATTGCTGGAAGCCACGAGGGGGGGAGGAAGGGGATAATTGAAAAGGATGTATTTAAAAGTATTTTGAGATATGGAACGTGTTAATATATCCTATTAATAAAAGTTTTATGTGCTTAAGACTTTTGGTCATGTAAGCCGAAATAAAATCATAATCATCATAAAAGTTTTATTATTAAAAAAAAAGCTTAGGGTTTGGTTTTGTACACGGTGACAGCTTAGCACAAAGTCTCTACCAATCTCTCAGTGTCACTGGAGGAAAACACAATCTTTGAACAACCTTCCAGAGAATACTATTTTAGCCACCATGGATGTGGAATCTCTATATACCAACATCCCACACAAAGATGGATTACAAACCATAAGGAATATAATTTCTGACAACACCACAGCTAACTTTGCCATCAAAATGTGCCATTTAGTTCTCACCCATAGCCACTTCAGATCTGGCAACAACTTGTTCCTTCAGATCAATAGTACAGCTATGGGCACCCGCATGGCCCCACAGTATGCTAACATTATTATGGCTGACTTGGAGCAACCCTTTCTAAACTCCCACCCTCTCACACCTCTCTTATACCTGTGATACACTGATGACATCTTTATTATCTGGACACATGGTTTTCAATGACTTTCACCCCCCCAGGCATTTAATGACTTTCACCCCACCGTCAACCTGACAATGAACCAATCTATGCAAGAAACACATTTTCTGGACACTAATGTAAAAATACACAAAGATACCACCTTATACCAGAAACCTATTGACTGACAAATATACCTACATGCCTCCAGTTACCAGCCTAAACATACCAAATGATCCACTGTATACAGCCAGGCTCTACACTACAGTCGCATCTGCTCAAATCCCACAGACAGAGATTCTCACCTGAGAGATGTACATCAAAGCTTTTAGGAACTAAAGTATCCACTTGATGAAGTTAAGAAACAGATTAACAAAGCCAGGATGATACCCTAAGAAAACCCAAAAGAGACAATAACAGAATACCACTAGTGTTCACATGCAGTTCTCAACTCAAAAGAGTTCAACGCATCGTCAGCATCTTACAATCTCTACTGGATGACAGTTCTCTTTCACAAGTACTGGGAGGAGGGGCAAATCTTTTCTTATGCACAGACACCCACCTAATCTTAAACAACTCCTCACACACAATAATACAACATTTAACTTGAACATGGACACTAGTACCAGAGACTGCAATAAACCCAGGCGCCAACTTTGCTGCCACATATACCCAGACAACGCAATCACTGGACATAACAACATCAATTACACCATCTCAGGCTTATTCACATGCTCATTTTCTAACACTGTATATGCCATTATATGCCAACAATGTCCTTCAGTTCTCTACATAGTGCAAACAAGTCAAAACCTATGCCAAAGAACAAATGGACACAAATATGACACCAAAAATCACAAGACTGAGAAACCTGTGGGAGAACACTTCACCTTTCTATGGGTGACCTCAAAGTAGCTGTTTTATTGCAAAGTAATTTCAGGAACAGACTAGAAAGGGAAATTGCTGAGTTGCAACTTATTACAGCACTCAGAACAATAGAATCCCCAGGACTTAACAGGGATATTGGTTTCTTATCTCACTACATATACTAACCTCATTCAGACCTTCAATCTATATTCTCACCAATCCCCCAGAAGAGCCATACATCCGCTTTATTTTATCTTATTTCTTATTTGGAATAATAGATTAGAATAGTAGATTTCAATGTAACGTAATAAATACTAGAATGCAATATAATTTGGAATGGTAAATTGGAATGTATTTCTCCAGTCTGGAGACAGGGGAGGTAGCTCTACACAGCAAATCATCCCATTTCAAACAAGATGAGATTGATGAAGCATAATGATAGGGTTTCAGTCAATTACTCTTGGCATCTGCCCATCAATCTCCAATCTTGACATATTTATTTCCTTCACTATGTTCCCCACAACTGAATCCAAACAAATGGTAACCATATAAACTAAGCTTATCTGTTAAACATATTCATTATGGTGCATGCTAATTTACTGCTTGCCCTCTTACCTATATATATGGACTGGTAATTTCCATTTCACTGTATCTGAAGAAGTGTGCATGTACACGAAAGCTCATACCTTTTTTAATAAACACAATGAAAACTATGTAATAACAAGGAGGAATTTCACATTACCTTTTTAAGCCGGTTTGAAGCAGTTTTTGATCTGTTGTGAAGTAAACCGGTATAGGGCTGCCATTTCACACATGGCTTTCCCCTACCGGTAAAGAGCTGGATCTGAAGCAGTTTGCCATTTCAGACTGCACCGCTTTTTCACCGTTTTTCGCCTGCATGGGCAATCTCCAGCTATTTTTTAAACATTCGCTTTAGAGCGCTATAGCACTATAGCGCTATAACACAACACTCCAGGCATTCCAATGGGGTTGCTATAACGCTGTTTTGCTGTTGTGTTATAGTGAACATTCCAAAAAAAAAAAGCTGGAGATCGCCCATGCAGGCAAAAAACAGTGGGAAAAAGTGTTTCGGATCCAGCAGAAGAAACTGAAGACTACTTGGAAGTGGTTTACAGGTAAAACGATTTAGCTCCATCTCCTGAACGGGACAGAAGCATTTGTGTGTGAAAGTACAAATATATTCCGGCAGAGAAACGGTTCTAAAATGGTTCCATCTGAAATGTCAGACCAGAAACCATTTGGGAACTGTTCCTGAACCGGAATATATCACCTGTCTGAAATTCCTCATGTAGTATGACAAGTAGAAGAACAAATACAATAATGAAGAAAAACTGCAAGAATAACACCTGCAATAATCTTACTACAATAATATGAAATCTTGACTAAAACTTTGTTGGTCTTAAAGGTGCCACTGGACTCAGACTGTTTCTCAGTTCCAGAACTCCAGTCAAGAACCTTCCTTGGTTTCTTCCAAGTGCAATGTTGTGGAAACTGTTGTGTATTTTAAGAGCTCGTCATTAGCAGGCTGGACAGGACCAAAAATGAAGGGTGTTTTATATGCAATGTGGAACAAATGGTGAGGATATTCTGATCTTTCAAGCCACAAGCATAGTAAATACTGGAGTGTACCATCTGTATTTTCCAGTGCCTATTACTTTGCATAAGAATGGTCAGATATTAACAGTGAACTTGAGAATACAAGGCACTGCAAACCTGAAATCATCTGGACCTTTGGTAAGCCCAGGGCCGGCTCACTCACTAGGCATTCGCTTAGAGCGTGCCGGCCCTTAGGGGTGCCAAAAGCAGGGGTTTAAACTGCTGCCCCTTCCCTGGCTTGCCGGCGCACCTCACAGCTGCAGGGCTCGCAGGGAAGCTGGCACTAGGACAGAAGGGGGGGTTAAACCCCCGCCCCTTCCCTAGCTTGCCGGCGCTGGGACGGAAGGGGCGGGGGTTTAAACCCCCGCCCTTCCCTGACTTGCAGCTCACCCTCCCTCCCCTCCCCTCTCGGGGGGGGGGAGAGGAGGCAGGGGCGGCATGGCGGGTCTCCAGGCCCCACCAGGAGGTTGGCATCTGCACCCCACCTAGGGTACAGAAACACCTCCAGCCGGCCCTGGGTAAGCCTTATCCCTAACTCCCCTAAGTAGTGTTGTGTTTTGAAACCATGCACAGACAGATCTATGGAGGATTGTTTGGAATGTGGATTTACACAATCAGGGTTTGTAGAGTCAGGTGGGTAGCCATGTTGGTATGAAGCAGCAGAACAAAGTTTGAGTCCAGGTGCACCTTTAAGACCAACAAAGTTTTATTCTGGGTATAAGGCTCTCATGTGTATGCAAACTTCTTCAGATACAGACTTTGCATAGTTTATAGAGGTAAGAAGATTTAAAATTCTCATACCCAAGAGGGTTCCTAATTCATAGTTTTAGCAGCCCAGGTTTGGCACAATACATACAAACTCTGAAATGGATAAATTTAACTTTGAAATGGATCATTAGTGGCCTTTGTGAAGTGGCATCTCTGCTCAACATTTGACAGGTTAAATTTTAAGAACCTCAAAGTAAGCCAAAAGACTTATTAAACTAAGTCTTTTGATACACTTGGGCTACGGTCACACACACTAAATAATCCACTTTCAATGCACTTTCCAACTGGATTTTTTTTGCCAGTTCACACAGTAAAAATCCAGTCTGAAAGTGGCTTGAAAGTGGATTATTTAGTGTGTGTGACTGCAGCCTTAGTTGATCTACATATCCCTGCATATGAAGATGGTACAAAATGTTGTAAGGACGAACATTCTGCAGATTGTCAAAGGGGTTTCAATAAAAGTAAATCCACCAAAATGATTCCGCCGTCTTGACCATAAGGACCACTGCACACGCAGGATCCAGAGATATAGAATAGCCCACGTTTTCTAACTCCACTCAGTTGTTCTAGGCTGTCGTCTGCCACCTTGGGTCGGGAGGAAAGGCTGGATGCAAATGCTTTAACAAATAAACTGCAGGAAGAACTGAAACAGAGGTTCCCATACAGCATTCAATACTTCACTCCTACTCCGGACTCAGAATATGTGCATTAAGCTGAGAGTGGCAGCAACATGTCCTGAAACGGGGCAACAGAACCAAAAGGAAAAGGGACGTGGCATCTGGTGTTTCCAAGAGATGCCTTGCTGGCATCATCAGCCTACAAACAGTAGTGCTGACCAGTCAGATTGAGAAATCAATTGGAAACAGGGAAAGGCGACGTGAAGTCTACCAGGTGACCCACCAGCCATTGCCAGTCCAAATTTTATTTCTATTCATGAGGCTGTTAAGTGGCCAGGCTACAGAAGAGCTCCTAATACACCCTCCGTGCATACCCAGCATTCTTCTTCAGCTCATCAACCAGGGCAAATACAAGTTTCTAGTGTATAAGAAGGTTGTAAGAATGAGCCAGCATAGACCTCAAGAAGTTTCAAGCAGAAGGTGAGGGCTATGAGCACAGGAAGGGAAGATCTTAGCAGGGCTGCTAGTAATAGAAGGTACCAAGCCTTCTTCATTGATCTCTTGGTATTAGAATGGCTGAAGTTATTGTTTTGATCGAAGAGAAGATCTCCTGTGTTTTGTGGCCAAACCCATATTTGCTGCTTTGTGGCAAGGGAACCTGTAATGTACCCAGCACAGAACATGTGCTCAGGCCAGCCATGTGCTCGGACCAGTTTCAGCTGGTCCGACATGCGGCCGAGCGAAATGCCTAAGCTTCACTCCAGAGGACAATGGACAGTAGGATCCTAGCTCCCTTCCAATCAGGGGGCTGGAATCATATGGGATAATTCAATCAATGTAAATAATCCAATCACGGGGTTTGTGTGTGTTGGGGTGTGGTTTTCCTTGGGAATAAAAGCTGGCCTGTGAGCCGGCTCTAGTTGTCTTGTTCCCGATCTCGAAATAAAAGTATGAGCTGATTTCACTCTACCCGATGCTTCAGTCTCGGTACTTTTCAGAACCGTTGAGACCACGAGCAACTTCGGAATTCTGACACAAAATGGCTGCCGCGGGAGGCAGAGCCAACCATAAAATGGCTGCCATGGCTTAGTTTCAGACAAAGCTGTGGTGGCAGCTGCTGCCAATGCAACTTACAAAAAACTGTACAGCCAATCAACTCTCTAACGGTCATCATAAATCTTGCTGTGCAAAAGCCCCACCTGGCCCTAGCCACTTTCTACAAACACAGGGCAGGGACCAGGAAAGGTGTCAGCAGGTGCCATAACACCCACAGGCACCACACTAGGGACATCTGTTCCACAGTAACAACCCCAGGTGTTTCAACTAAGCATACAATCAGCAGGGATCATAGCCCATCCTGTTACTCTGATAAATATCCCTGGATTATATAGATGTCTGTTAGCACACATCTTTGTGCAGCCAGTGTGGCATGCTGGAACTCGGAAATGCAGATTCAAACCTACACTCTGCCATGAAGCTCACCTTGGGTCAGTCAGGCACTCAGCCTAGCCTACCTCACAGGGTTGCTGCAAGGATAAAATGAAGTAGGAGAGAATGGTGTATATTGCCCTGCACTCCCCGGAGAGAGGACAGGATAAAATGTGCGAGCCAGAAAACTCGAAAGTAAATGATTCACTCTTGGTTCTTCGACCTTCCTTACGTCGATGCTGCGAAGTTACAGGCTCCTAAGAAATATGAGCCAAATTAAATGAGAGGCATTAATTTGTTGACTCAACATTGCACAGTAACCCAAAGGAAGGTCTTCTCCTTTCACAAGTTTGATGGCCAAATATTTGTCCCATATAAAAGTTTCCCGTTTTGGAAACAGATGTTTTGGGCATGGACATTGTTACCTACAGCCCCAGTATAATTTTCCTTCCTTACGGTCTCCAGCTCCATATAGTTCTCTCTCCAGAAAACTTGGCTCTCTTCACTTCACATGAGAAAAACATTAAAAGTGACTGGAGGAAACTAGACAGACAAGACAATGAGTAAGCCATGAGCAACTCTCAAAAAAACTACTCTAAAAGGCCTGAAAGCCATTCCCAGGTTTGCTCCTCAACGAGGCTATTCCATATACTGCCCAAGGTTGTATTTTGATGTGGCCCATGAAAAGATGACAAAACCCTTACTTCAGTTGTGCCTTCCAAGCATCTGGGGAGCTAAAGAAACCATGTCCATAAATGGCGAGGGCAATAAAAGTGAATGGATCTATTTGAACTCTGGGAAGACAAGGATGCAAGACCAATAATGCCACGAATGAGGTGGAGCTGTTGTCCCCCCACCACCACCAAGTTCTCCACATTCATAGGCACTACAACTTTCCTTGATCCTGCCATTACCATTCTGAATATTCTAGTGTCTCTGACAGCAGCAGCAGCAGCCAGTGATATAATTTGGACATAATTCAGGGAGATAGCCACAGAGGTGAGAAGCAATCCCGCATTTGCTAGGACCTGTATTTGGACTTCCTTTCCCACATCTGAATCTCACACTGCACTTAAAAAGCTGAACAAAAGTTACCGGTGACTTGACAGCCCTGTCCACCATCACCATGTTCTGCAACAAAAGGATGCTGAATTGTTTTGAAGTGTGAAGTTCCTCAAATGGTTTCCAATTTTGGCTCCTATGTCCTACCAAATGGTTTTATCCAGGAACTGAATGCTGTTGAAGACGAGGAAATACACACACACAAACACACATATATATCCCCAGACTGTATGCTAGAAACAAATATTGGCCAGCAGTTCTATAGTTATCCAGCCATGATTATGGTGATACTCATTATGATAAGGGGCTGCCATGAGAACAAGGGATAAGTATGGCAGAGGAGAAGGAGGGGAATCTTGCGTGTCTTGAAGCATTACACTGCGATGCACAAGGTACACCCATAAAAGGAGTATTTTACATTGCTAGCAAGCACATCTAGAATGTCAAAAAGCGGGTATGCTTACAACGCTCCCAAAATATGACCTTTCAACCACCACAAGCAGCTGCACGTTAAGGCTCTAAACCTGATGCGGTAAACTTGCCACTTGTATATTACTACAATTGAATCATGTTGCCTGATTGAGCAATGAATTAAAAAAAAAAAAGCCCAGCTGGTGACCATGTAAGTTTGATGCATCTACCAATATCAGAACCTATTGATATCAGCCACTCAAAAATGTTCCCCACACAACCAAAGAAAAGTGGGAAATCTCCACATTAAGTAATATTCTACCCCACAGCACTACACTCTCAACAGTATGGGCACAAGGCTCATGTTGATATTATGTGCTGCTGATGTAATTTTTGAGCCAAGCATTTAAGCAAGCTGAGAACACTTCCAGGAACCACTCCCTTCAGTCTCCGGGAGGCAAGTTTTCTCATCAGATCATGCTTTGGACCAGACTGCTTCAAACCTCAGCAAGATAAGAAACATCTGGAAGCACACAGCCGGCTCTGTAGCTCAGCACAACACTCCCCGCCCGCTCCCCCCCCAGCACAAAAGGACTTGGAGAAAAGGAAAGGGTCAACAGTAAGGCAAGTCACAATATCTCTAGACAACTATACAAATGTTTTTGCATGTAAATGCCGATAGAAGCTAGAATTCAGTTTAAAGTCTTTATTTTATCGGATTCATATCCCGCCCTCCCTGCAGAGCAGGCTCAGGGTGGGTTCCATCAGACGTGATGAACAATATACAGCATACAAAGAATTAAGACAGTTAAAGCGTCGACAAAATACAACAACATTCCTCTGGTACAAGTCATAGTTAAAACCTCACAGATACCATCTGTCAGGGCAGGACCCCAAGGTGCAACACGAATGAGCACAAGTCCAGGAACAGTCCAAGGTTAAAGCCGAGGAAATCAGGTAGCACGGTTCAAACAGGTTTTAAATCACAGTCCATAAGTAGGGTCAGACATACCAGAGAGCCAAGTCCATAAATCACAACGATGCCAGAGGAGTCAGAGAGAAACGCAGGGTCCACGAAGCCAAGGGTCAAAAGCCGATAAGAGTTTCACAAGGGTTGAGGCTGAGATACAAAGATTCAGGTCCTGACAACGACGTTGCTAGCACAAGTGTGCTCATGGCCAGAGGCTTTCCTAAATAGTGCTCTGGCTCCGTAGCCCATGAGCACCTGTGAGCAAGGTCCTGACTGCTGCTAATACTCAGGGCTCAAGGTTCTTTGCCCTCTGGAGCGTGACTCTTTTCTTCGGCTGGCCAGGTCCTGACGCCGACGATCCCTTAGCCGGTGCACAGGTGGGGGAGAGGCAGGTGGTGAAGTGCTTGCTTCAGGCACCGCTCCAGGTGCAAAGCGTCCCACAGTTGGCTCAGGCTGCTGTGTATCCTCCACAGCACTTACATCGGTTGCAGGTCCTGGTGCCTCTTCAGCCCTTAAAGGTACCGAAGCCTCCCTGTTTTGGCTGTCAGGGGCTGGTTCAGGGGCTGAGTCAAGGACAGGCATGACACCATCTATTTCAAGTTTTGGTCCTTGGATGGTAATGCAGATCTGGCCCAGCAGAGAGGGGGGACGTCCACCGCCCTGACTAAAAGCCTGGCGGAAGAGCTCCGTCTTGCAGGCCCTGCAGAAGTGTAAGAAGTTTGCGACTTCTCTGTGTCAGAGGAAATCCTTCCAAGTCCATGTACAAGAAAAATATGTAGAACATCATGGTGGTGGTGGTGGTGGTGGTGGTGGAAAGCGCTGTCAAGTCGTAGGCAACTTACGGTGGCCGCACTGGGTTCTCAGGGCAAGAGACATTCAGAGGTGGCTTGCCATTGCCTGCCTCTGCGCAGTGACCGTGGACTTCCTTGGTGGCCTCCCATCCAAGTTCTAACCTAAAGCTGACCCTGCTTAGCTTCTCAGGTTTCATGAGATTAAGGTAGCATTTGGAACATACAACTCCAAAAACCGAAGTCCCATTTAATAAAAGATTTCATGAGCACCCCCACCCGGCATCCTTTTAGATCAGAAGGGGGAGGCTTGCTCACCATTCCCAACCTAAAAGACAGTGCAGGGCTTTTTCTCTGGCCAGCACCACACCATTTGGTACTCAGATTCAGCTAAATGCCTTCCTTGTTTTCTCTCCAACATGCTTTTATATGTGCGAAAGCTTTTCCTGGCTACTGATGGATACATAAGAACCTCAGGTGCAACAATACAACACCTTTATTGGCATATAAGATAATAAAATAAAACTTCATCAGGTAACGTTACACCTGCAAATCTTAAAACACGTCAGTATTAAAAAAGGTTCCTTGCTGCCAAAATCTTGGACAAGAATTCAGCAATCTGTGCAGTAACTTCTGGTGACTTATCAGCTAGAAGGTACCTAATTGCGTTGTCAGGGTTAATCCGACCTAGGCAGTAAGGACTTAATCCAAAGTAATCGAAGATGTGAGTGAAGGGGACAGCATAATAGAATATGATCTAAAGTATAAGAGCCTCAGGTGCCATTAACTGTCACATTTTTATTCCACCCTCTAAGACAGAGGTGATGCACTCTATTCTTGGTGCTGGGGGGGGGGGCAGCAGTGGGAGGGCTTCTAGTGTCCTGGCCTCACTGCTGGACCTCCTGATGGCACCTGGTATTTTTGGTCACTGTGTGACAGAGTGTTGGACTAGATGGGCCATTGGCCTGATCCAACATTGGCTTCTCTTATGTTCTTAGGTACTTGCTGGTTTGCAGAGAAACACATTCACAGCTGCCATCAATCAGAAGAGCCACATTTACTTCCATCCCTGGCATGAGGACTGTACCATCAGGAGGCTCACAGCTTACCTGGTCCTCCAGCGGTGGCCGTTTCAAGGTGGGAACCACCTATCAACCACAAGTCCCATTGGGCAGGGCTTTGCCCACTTCTCTGAAAATTGGCGCAAGGTGTCCCATTGGGGAATGGTGCTCAGAAGAGCCACAGGTGGCTTCCAAGCTACCAATTATCATTGCTCTAAGGAATCTAAGAGCAGCTCACATGGTTTTTCCCTCACCCATTTTATCCTCACAAGTACCCCACAGATTAGGATAGGCTGAGAAAGAACATGAGTGGCCCAAGATGATTTGAAGCCAGATATCCCCAGCCCTTGCCCCACACTTCAGTAGTTCGTCTGGCCCTCCCGGGTCCCAAGGATGCCAGGCTGGCCTCAACTAGGGCCAGGGCCTTTTCAGTGGTGGCTCCGTGCTAGCGGAATGAGCTCCCGGAAGACACCAGGGCCCTATGGGACCTTTTACAGTTCCACAGGGCCTGCAAGATGGAGCTCTTCCACCAGGCATTCAACTAAGGAGCTGCACCAAATGAATTTAAGTCCCTGTGCCCTAATACCATCACCACTGACCGTACCTCATTGAAATGGTTGCTACTATTGCCACACCAGTATTACACAAATAGCATACTATTTGGAGAAACGACGGCTGAGGTGACATGATCCAGATTTATAAGATTATGCATGGGATAGAGCAGGTTGAGAAAGAAGTACTTTTCTCCCTTTCTCACAATACAAGAACTCGTGAACACTCAATGAAATTGCTGAGTAGTTGGGTTAGAACAGATAAAAGGAAGTCCTTCTTCACCCGAAGAGTGATTAACACATGGAATTCACTGCCACAGGAGATGGTGGCGGCTGCAAGCATGGACAGTTTCAAGAGGGAATTAGATAAACATATGGAGCAGAGGTCCATCAGTGGCTATTAGCCACAAGGTATAGATAGGAACTCTCAGTCTGGGGCAAGTGAAGCTCTGTATTCTTGGTGCTTGTGGGGGCAGAGTGGGAGGGCTTCTAGTGTCCTGGCCCCACTGTTGGACCTCCTGATGGCACCTGGTATCTCTGGCCACTGTGTGACAAAGAGTGTTGGACTAGATGGGCCATTGGCCTGATTCAACATTGGCTTCTCATATGTTTTTATGTTCTTATACTAGCACTATGTTGTGTTTTATATTTATATTTGCTATGTTTTTATCTGTTTTAAAACTTTTATGTAAGCTGCCCTGAGCCTGCTTTGACATGGACGACAGGGTATAAATCAAATAAATAAACAAACAAATATACCAACACTGGAACTCTATGAGACGCTCCCCTCTTTTGTTCTTTAATACATTGCATTCCACCCATTGTCTTTGTGACACACCTCAAGTTGCTTGTGGAAAAGCAAGTTCTTCTCTCCTGTGGCATACGTGTAAACACACTTACTCTACTTATCAGCTACGCACAGCATTTGCTTGCTTAGTGGCCAAATCTAACCCAAGGTTCAGCATCTTCATAGATGACAAAAGCTGAATCTGTTAGACTGTCACAGCCGAGACAGGGATGTGGGGTATGTCTCTGAACATTGGCTTAATTGCTGGAGACGAGGTAAAAGGCAGAGTCTCATGTGCGTGAAAAGCAGAAAGTCCTTGAATGCTTGAAGCTGTCTTACATGGAGTCAGACCTTTGGTCCATCAAGGTCAGTACTGCCCACTCAGACTTCAAGCATCTCTCCAGGGTCCCAGGTGGAAGTCTTCCCAATCGCCTACTGCCAGATCCTTTAACTGGAGATGCTGCAGATTGAACCTGGAGTCTTCTGCATGCAAAGCACATGCTCTGCCACTAAGCCACAGCCCCCTTCCCTTGCTGAGCAGGTTATAAAATCAGAAAGCCTAGTATTGGTATCTTATCAGGGCAACCCAGAGGGCTTACACAGCCTGCCAATCACAAAGGCCAACGGGATAGGTCTGTAAAGAGAGCACCAAGGCCTGAGGGGGCACGCAGGGCGATTCTGCATCTAGCATTCGCTCCACATTTTCTCAACTGGGAGGGAAAAGCGCAGCTCAAAACCACATTCAAATACCCCGGGCCTGACTGATGCAGTACTGGCTGCGGAGTCACCCCTGACTGGCCATAAAACGGCCATAAATCTATGTAGAAGGTACCATAAAACCCGATGATCAAAGGAAGCAAAAGTGGCATGGAGTGTGGAGGCTACCATAAAACCCGATGGTCAAAGGAACTGAAAGCAGCATGCAATGCAGAGGGGAATTTCTGTTCCAACGTGGGTTTCGTAAAACAGCAGAAGGAAAAGCCAACGCAGAATCAACCAGAGTTCCAGGCAGCTCACCGGCCTCGGTCTTAGCCACAGACTTCAGTGCCTGCTTCACCTTTTAAGAGTTCGGCCAAAGCGATACAGCTTTCCACTCTTATTCACGTTATTTGCTACGTGACTTTTAAAACTTTGCGGTTTCTCTTACCTTCTGGAAAAAGTCCTCCCCGCTTTTGCCTTTTCCTTCCGCAGCAGCTGTAAATAAAACGACACAAATTTAAATAAGGTATAATCCACCTCTTCAGCCATAGTGTTTTGGCTGTATACTAATTTCTTATCGTACAGTTGTCGGGCTCGCTGTGCATTCTGCGTTTTACAGTTTTTCATTGGGTAGGCTTGCCAAGTCCCCCCGAGGGGCAGGTAAACCCCCGCTTGAGAGGCCTGTTACCCCCCGCCAGAAAATCGAGCCCTGGGGGAACTCCACCCCCTCTTGGCAATGGCCCCAGCGTGATGATGTCACCCGGAGGTGACATCATCATGCTGGCCACGTTGGGGGCGGGACGCTCTATGATTTGAGGGAAAACTCTATGGAATCTATGGAATCCTAGTGGCCCCGCCCCCAACGTCCCGACACGATGACATCACTTCCTCGTGGTGTCACAGCGGCGGTGTGGGACTCCCCCGATATAAGGTAATTTCAACTTGGCAACCCTATCATCGGGAGAGGAGGTTCTCTCTCTCTCTCTTTGATGTGCCCAGGGCTTGTCACCTTAGCGATGCCAAACATCCTGGCTTCTCAAATGTCTGTGATCCTGTTGTCCTTACTATGTAAAGGCTACATGCCTATGGGGGAAGGGGGGGAGCTGACGGTTAGTTCTAGCAGGCAAACACTGTGGGGCGATTGGGTCCTGATCTTTAGTGCCTTTACTTGAATCCACTATTCATTCATCCCAACTCAGGGCAGCCCCGGGTATGAGTCCTTCAGGAACTCTCGTTCCCATTTGTGCAATAATGCAACTTCGTCCCATGAGTGTCGACAATTTTCTTGGGAAAAACAACTTTGGCAGCGAAGGCAAAAAAAAAAGAAGAAGCTGGGATGCATTGCCCGTCTGAAACCAGCACAGATATTCTGTGAGGCAATTACTTCGGAAGATAACATTGGGCAACTTCCTTTGGCCAGACAGTGAAAGGAGGAAAAGAAGAAGCTAGTACAAGGCTCCAGTTGCTTAATAAAAAAGATTCCCATTTTCTGCCAACTTCACAGACATTTTAAAACAGAGGAAGCACCTTTCTACAGATCCAGTATTCTGGGGCAAGGGGAAAAGTTGGCCACGGGAACACTGCGTGTGTTGGGATTTTTTTTTTTTTTAAAAAAAAAGCTTTTATTCACACTCTGATTTCATCAGACCATCACTATAATCATGTTAGTCCAGATTTAAAATTTAAATATTTGATATTTATTCCAGTGAAGGCGCATCGTTAGCTTTTCTACGAGAATGGAACCAGTGCCAGAGACGCAACATGGCTATTCGGGTCAGGACTCTCCTACCCTGCATCTCTTCACTAGGGCTGGAGTGAACCCAGAAATGTGAGCATCTGGAATAGAATTTTCATTTTTGTTCTCTTTAAACACCAGTGAGTAGCTGATTTTGAATTCCCCTTAGTTTTGACTATTGTTTGCTATGAGAAACTGCTATTCAACAGTCTTATGGCCCAAACCACCTTGGTGCATACTACTAAAGGTGCTCCTTTCCTAGGGTTACCAGATCCTGGTCGGGGCAGGGTTTCCCCCCGATTTTGGGTGTTTCAATTTGTTGCTGGCCAGCTAGCTGGCAAGGAGAAGCCCCCCCCAACAGCTGCCTCCCACATCGATGCTATCAATGTGATGACATCACACAGAAGTGATGTCATCACACTGGACACATTGTGAGATGATGCTCTAGCATTTTGGCCGAAACTCCATGGTAACCATAGAGTTTGACCAAAATGCTAGAGCATCGCTGTGTGACATGCCCAGCATGATGTCACTTCCATATCATGTCATCATGCCAGTGACATGGGCCCCCCCCCCATTCCTGGAAGGTTCCCTCTCACCCACCCCACCAGCCGGGTAAGTAGACCTGGCAACTCTAGCCTTTTCCTGTCCAGAACTCTGCATTGTTAATTATCTATATACAGAAACTAAACTTCCTGAAAACTTGGGGGACTCCCTTGATTCGCAGGAAAATCTGAAATGAAAAATAATATATATAGGGGGCTTTAAATCCCCCCCAAACACTATTGCATTGTCTGTGTATGCACAGAAGAGAAACAGAGAAGGGAGCCACTCTGGGCCTGGCCAAGGTGGCAGAGAATGCCAGCAGCTGGGCAGAATGGTAGGCAGTGGTGCCTGGAGTGGCACCAGGGTTGGCAATGGAGGGGGAGGGATATGGGGTCGCCCCACAAGTCTTGTGGGCCACCCACTTGTGCAAATCTAAGTTTCTGCACTGGCTTTTACAAGGAAGGCTGCATTGAATCATTGAAAAGGAGATGTCATTAGAAGAAGATGAGCTGGGTTTTGTACCCTGCTTTTCTCTAACCAAAGGAGTCTCAAAGCCACTTACAATCACCTTCCCTTCCTCACCCCACAACAAACACCCTGCGAGACAGGTGGGGCTGAGAGAGAGCTCTGAGAGAACTGTGACTGACCCAAGGTCACCAAACTGGCTTCAGGTGGAGGAGTGGGTGTCAGATGTCAAGCACCTGCCATGTTTTCTGTGTTATTTCTCGTTTATCTTGCACGCATGTTCATAGCCTTGCTTTGCTGTAACCGTGGGAGAACCCTCCGCCAGCAAATGCTATCTACTTGGCCTTGAGCAGGGGCGAAGGCTTGTGTTCCCAGCCGATGGGAATCTTTCTGCCTTCCAAAGGGGGGGGCGTTCTCCCGTTCATTATGTAAAATCCCGCCGGGAGAATTCCTGCACGCATGCTGAGTTTTCATTTGCTAGTTAAGCTAATGCATCAGAGTATATATCTCAGCCTCCATGCTTGTTTGAGTATTCCTGACAATGAATCTGCATCTATGGGCAACATACTTGTATTCCAATAAAGCATATCTTTCACTGTGAAGAGTGCCTGGACTTACTTGCTGTTGAACATGACAGTGGGGAATCAAACCCAGTTCTCAAGAGTAGAGTCCGCTACTGTTAACCACTACACCAAACTGGATCTCAGCTGTGCGTGAACACAACCTTGCCATGATCACAAGCTCCTTTCCCTCCTCCCATATGCAGAACCCAACCCAGTTTTGATCACAATTAAGTTTGCTATGACTTCTCAATGCCGGACTCTTAGCAAACTGGAGCTTCTCACTCCCCCACAGGCCAGAAATTTAAGACCTAACCTATTATCGTATGCCTTGCTGTTAGTGCAGCTGTGAACACAGACTATCAATAATTACACTAAAACCTTAGAACAAGGAATGGCATTCTCATTGTGGGAAAGTCATTCCAGTTAATCCTACGCCAATCTTAACACTCATATAGTCACTGCTGAAACAGCAGAGTGAAATACATATCCGGTTCTCAAGTGCCACCTTTCTTCAGCAAAGAGAAGATCCAAGTTGGCAGGGGTGGACGGTGAGACAAAAAAGCCAGACCTGCACAGTGCCAGAATATTTGGTTTTCTAGACACCAAGCATGACTTTTCATGTTCCGGTTGGAATTTTCCCAATATGCCAAAAAATACTATTGGCAATAACGAATTTCTATAAGAACGTATCTTGTTCAGAAGAACAGTGGAGAAAAACGACTTAACTACCCAAGCAATTATTAAAGTCACTACCTACCTCAATTTACTGTTTGATTCAAGATCCACTGGGAATTGCATATATTCTTTTTTATAGTAACCAACACAAGTTTAATTGTTAAGAATTTGATTAGAGCTGTTTTTGGTTTCACCTGATTAGAGATACAGCAGTTGATAACCAAAACATGACACGTTATTAAAATAATTTTTTAAATTGATTTCTCATTTAAAGTTTTGTCTTCTAATTACTTGACTACTTTAAAATGCTGCAAGTTGCTTTTAAAAAAAAACAGTAAGATGAAAGCTGAACCAGAATGCAATGAACAAACATTTCAGACTGTTTGTGTGTGTTGGTCCAGACTGTAATTAGAACAAGGCAGGAAAGTTGTGCAATATAGATGGAGAAGATAACAGAACTGCTCAGAATCCTACCCAGATGGTTTAAAGGTTTTATGAAGTTTTAAATTAACATGTTTGAGTGGTTAGATTAACCAACTCAAATGCATCACTGTCTAGGCACTGTATCAAGTAATGGAAAACTTGATAAAGTCAATGATTACAAAAAGTTTTTCTCCCCTTTTAACAATTTACAATCCACAATTTTAGATCAGTCTACCTGGTTATGGGAAGGGGTGCGTGGAGAAGTAGCTGGGAAGGCCACCGAGACATGAAAGTGGTCTACAGGATAAGGGTAAGTGAAAGAGTAAAGGCCTTACCCCACACCCGGTGCTACTCTAACCTGCTTTACAACCATCAGTGAGTTAACTCCACGCATCAAGCAAGGTACTGCTCTAGCCAATGCTAAAGACTGTCAAATAGCAGTCCATAGAGTTGATCTGGTCCCCAAAGCCATCTATGGTTTGCGGTGTGCTTACCAAATGTTAATGAAGGCTTGGTAAACAGGTAACCGATAGTTTCACTTCTTGCAAAGAAAAATGTTAGCGAGTAGAGATATTCTGTCCTCTTTGGGTACATAGTTGTTGCCCAGGGGTATACTCAAGAATGTGTGCTATGGTGGTCAAAATGTTTAGATGAGTCCTAAGGAGAACCAGATCACAACCTTTGCTCACCAGCCATATTCCTTCAGCCTCACCAGCCTCACAGAGTTGTCAAGATAAAATGGAACAGAGACTCATATGTCGCCCTGTGTTCCTCAGAGGAAGAACAGGATAAGCAGGGAACAAAGACCAAATGGTACACACCTCTACGGACTGTTATGGACCTTAAGCTTCACTCATGGGGTTGGATTTGAGATGGGGCTGGTTTGAGACAAAAAAATTCTTTTTCTAAACCACTGCATAATGGACTCACAAGAGTAGAGGAATTGACCATCTCTGCTCTAAGATGACAGCTGGTTTTTTTTTTAATTCATATACACAGCCTTCTGAAATTTAACCAACTAAGCATTTTTCTCTTACATTATTCGTAAAATCTATCAGTCCATTTCTTAAGAAAACACATTATATATATTACAGGTGTGCTGCAAGCTGTACCTATTCCTATTCAAATATATACATTAAAACAATGTGTATTTTCTTGTGGTTTCCCCAGTTATTGTGCCATATAGCATTTCGCGTGCTCCTTATTTTCAGCCAACATGGAGCTGCAGAAGTCCCAGCCAACACAAACAGCAGCAAGTTGAAACAGGTGTTAACTATTATGGTACCCGTGAACCTCAAGGTTTTGTCTACCTAGCCATGAAAAGGCACGATTAGAAAATTCTTAGAGATCCAATTTTAAAAACAATCTTGAAATTCTACTTTAAGTATCACTTCAGATCCAAATAGTGTACTTCTGCAGGCTTTAATATATTTCAGAAAGAATAATGACAGTGGCAAAATTTTGTTTGAATCTAGAAAAACTATAGGTCTCCTGCAAATATTGTTAATGGTTAAACTTGGTTTTGTTATGTATCAGTGACAAGTGCTGAAGTCTCATGTAAAAATGCAAAACCCAAGATAACAATGCAATATGTAATACGTGACAATGTCCTTCTCAATTTAAATACGCACAGGGGTATACAAATACGAAGATTAGATAATTTGTGACAAACTCCCAGGTATTATGCATTTCAAAAACTATCTTCTTCAGTCAGTTCTAAACCTTCCCATTAATTGGTTCTGTTAAGCCACATACACATCTCAGAACTAATCAAAAACAATTAGGCCGATTTCCCACAAGCCGCCGCTCCACCCTCGCTCTTCCCTTTGCCCCAATGGTACATGTCAATTTCACCCTAAGTGCTGTGTGGCCTCATTTTGCCCCGCAGCTTTGAGCAATTTGCCCCGTGTCTACTCAATCCTCAAAAAACAGGATTGAGTAGACATGGAGAAAATTGTGCGAAGCTGCGGGGAAAATGCGGCCACACAGCACTTAGTGTGAAATTGACACGTACCATTGGGACAAAAAGAAGAGCGAGCGTGGAGCAGCGGCATGTGGGAAATCGGCCTTAATTATAGTCACCTTAGCCGATAACCTTTTCCCAGAACTGTAGTCCTCAATGCGTAAGACCATCTTATGCGAGGTGAATAGAAGATGGTTGCTACTAACCTGTCAAGGCCATTCTTTGAAACATATGGCTTTTTCGTGTGCTCATTTTCCTTGCTTGTGTGTTCCTGTTGCTTAGTTTTTCCTTACCCCCCCCCATTCATCATGTTTTACTCCCTCTAGTGGTTGATTCAATATTACACTCCTTTATGTCCCGTATATCTCCCCACAGATTTAAACTGCAGGTTTTTATGCCAGACATACTGAATTGACCGACAGAGGGAACAAGACACGTGTGGAACAGACCCCTGCTCCTGAAGCAAGAGGAACACACCAGCAAGGAAAACAGCTGTGCGAAAAGGCAATAGAAAAGTGATGGCAGAGTAACTCTCCCTATCTGTATCATACTCCTGACACACAGCTGCAGCTTTCAATTATTTATTTGCTTCTTTTATGCCCTGCCATTTTCCCCAGGGGGGACCCAAAGCCGTTTATACCATGTTGTAATCCATTATATCCTGTGAGCTAAGTGAGGCTTAGAGTGTGTCACCCAGCAAGCTACTATGACAGAGTGGCGATTCAAACCTGGATCCCCGAGATCACAGTCCAACAAGATAACCAATAGACCACAGTGGAGTTCAGGAGCTGTACTTTCCACTAATCAATCAATCATTTATTACGGTCAGAGACCCATCAAACAATGTACAGAATCAAAAAATTCAGCCAGGTTACCAAAAGGTTTGGAGCATTACAGAGTGGAAACATCCACTAATCATTCTTTCTTTTTGTGCAAGTCACCTTCACAGTTAACTCCCTTTGAATCACCCAGAAGTTCTCAGCTCACCATTAATTGCCAACCAAAAACAGTCAGTGGGGCTCGAGGTGCTTCTCATTCATCCTTGTAAACCCATACTACAATACTACAGGCTGGGCTTGCCATTCTCCAGGTAGTACCTGGAGATGTCCTGCTATTACAATTCTCCCTATCTGCATCATACTCCTGACACACAGCTGCAGCTTTCAATTATTTATTTGCGTCTTTTATGCCCTGCCATTTTCCTTAGGGGGGACCCAAAGCAGGATCATCTCCAGATGATCCAGACCAGTTCCCCTGGAGGAACTGGCTGTTTTGGAGGGTAGACTCTATTGCATTATACCATGCTGAGTTCCCTCCCCTCCCCAAACCCTGACCTCCACTCCTGGAATCTCCACGTATTTCCCAGCCCAGAGCTGGCAACCCTACTACAAATGGAAAGGCAAATGGTTATTTGGGTTCATACGTCTTAGCAAGTGCATAAGGGAGCTAGGATTTGAATCCAAATCTGGAATGCTACAATCATGCACAGACCCTGAGAGCAAACAATAAGACTGGTACAGTTTGATTGTCCAGTGTCTTGAAAACATGAAGCACGCTCCACTTCACTAGTGTAGATAGTTCTGAAACCAGTGAGCCATGAACTACTTTGACATCAATAGGCACTGTATTATCCATAATTTAGTCATTCATGGTTGGTTCACATGTTGCATTTGACGTCACACAAAAACACACATCCTGGCTTCTACTTGATATTTCATTTTAAAAATTGTGTTGCCAAAATCGTACTTTCCCACTACCTTTCCATTTTAGTTAGGGTGAAGGGAGGTTTGGGACCAACCACAGTTAAAATATAGAATTCTACAAACGCAAGGAACTATAGTTCTGCAGAGAAATATTAGGTTTAACACACACACCCCATGTGGGGCTCCAATAGAATAGTAGAACAAGTGCTGAAGAGGACAACCAAAATTATTATCACAAACCACCCTATTAATAAAAACAAAACAAAACCCTGAGAACTTGGAGAGCCATTGCCACTCTGAGTAAACCTGGGGGTGGGGGAGAAGCTCGTAATGCTCAGCTATTTCATGTTTTCCCCTGGGTCCTAGGCTCAGAGCAGTTATATTTTTAGTTTCTGCTGTGATCCTTGTGCTTCTTCTTGATGTTTTATTTTAAAAATTGCATTGTCAAATCCCAGTATTCTCCCACCTTTCCATTTTAGGCAGGCCTCTTTTAAGGGCAGCAGGGGTGGGAAAGGTTTAGGACCAATCACAGTTAAAATATAGAGTTCTACAAACTCAAAGAACTCCAGTTTTGCAGAAGAATATTAATTAACACTTCCTCTCCTAATGTGGGACTTCAATGGCTCTGCTACCTGGCATTACATCTTATGACACACATGACCCGGCCCGACAAAGTCCCATTTATGTCAGATCCGATACTCATAACAAATGAGTTTGACACCCCTGCTCTAAATGGTGATTGGGCTCCAAGATAGCAGTTCTACTGCTTGCAGAGACTTGACATGCCAGAATCCCTGCTAGGGGAGTAATTCTGGGCTCCAAAAAGAGAAGGATTTCTGCATGGAGCCCAGAAATGCTCTCCCAGCAGAGATTCTGGCACTTTTGCTCAGTTCCATATGTTCCAGGATCTCTGCTGGGAGCACAATTCTAGGAGCCAAGATTTACTTACGTGATGCTTTCTATGTGCTATGGAAGATGAACCCTACAACTGAAATGTACTTGCACAGCTATAAAATGTACTTGCAAATGGGTTTTTTTAAAAAAAGCTTTGGTGGACTGTTCATTGGAAGTCACGTGAAATGGAATAATGCACTTTGCAACTGGGTTTTACTATGTGAAATGGGAAAATCCACTTGCAAACGACTGCTGAAGTGCATTGAAAGCGCAATATTCAAGTGTATCTGAAAGCACTAAGAAACATTCAGCAGTCCTACTGGTGTATTAAACTCTAATCTAAGTTTATTTTCTAGCCAGGGACAGGCTTCTGAAACTTCCCCGTGGCTGCCATGGCCCATGATGCAGTGTGGGAGCAAAGGAGCTTGCTTTCACATGGCAAATTTCCTTGCATTTCCCCCTCCTAAATCCCCTGTATCAACCAGGGAAAAGGCATATCTCCACAATAAAAAGGGACTACAGCCTTTTAAAAATGAAATCTTGGAATTTAGAGAACCTGGCAGATTGTTATATTGCTGTAGCAATGAGCCAATTGTTTTTTTTTTTAAGCCCTCCATGGAGGGAGGAAACATGACTGCTAGGGATGCCAGCCCCCAGGTGGGATCTGGGGATCCCCTAGCATTACAGCCAATCTCTAGACTTCAGAGATCAGTTCCTCTGGAGAAAATGGATACTTTGTAGGGTGGACTCCAGGGCATTGTACCCCACTGAGATCCCTGTCCTCCCCAGGCACCACCTTCAGATCTTCAGGAGTTTCCCAACCTGGATCTGGCAGCCCTTATCCCCCTACCTCCCCACTGTTGGCCAAGGAGGACCTTGCAAGCCTAGCCACTGCAGAGATCTGGGGTGCAAAAAATGGCACCAACAGGGACAGAATTGGATTTTCTCCTTCGTATTGAGGCCCATTAAGGCCTTGTAGAAATCTTTCCCATAACATCGTGCTGGAATAGTCACAAGGAAAACATGCATGGAAGCAGCACGATGCTGTAGGCAAATATGGGGGGGGGACGGACGGACTCTGCTTCCCAGTAACACTTTAGCAAGGGCAAACAACTGTCACCAAATCTTCCTTGAATATAGCTCCATCCGCACTGTGATGAACCCCATGCCGTACTATGTAACTGCAAATTGTGAGGGCAGTAAGGGTGGACACCTTTGCTCGACTGCTGATTAACTTTGCTGTAACTTCAGGACTGTATACGAGCATCCAACAGGGTGACAATTTTAATGAAATTACAACTGATTGGTACAAGCACAAGCTGTAGCTGTCTACATTAAAAGCTACTTGTCTAAGGGCACTTGCATTATCAAAAGCACTGTCTGAGGAAGTGAAGTCATCATTGGGGCAACATCAAAGCACAAAGCACAGGAGAAACTAGACTGGAGAGCCCAGTTATATTTTCACAGCTGTCTGCGTACAGATAATCTGGAAAAATAACAGTTGGCAATTCTTATTACAGCTCCAGTGACCAATGGGGACCATCCAACCAGATTTACAGCTCAATCAAGCCCAGTTCTTAGGGTTGCCAGCCTCCTGGGTCCGGGCTGGGGTTCCCCCACTTTTGCGGGTTTCTTCCCGCCCCAAGCCCCGCCCCCAGCAATGACCACCTGTGGCCACCCCTCTCCCTCTCCTCCTGCAAGATTTAAAGGGCCCTCTCCAGCTGATCTGGGGAGCATGCGGCCTGCTGATCAGCTGGAGGGCCCTTTAAATCTTGCAGCAGGAAAGGGAGAGGGGTGGTCATGGGTGGTCCTGGTTGGGGGCAGGGACAACCCCAACATGACATCAACACATTGGGGACATCCCCACCCCTTCCAGAAACACCCCGAGAGTCCCCCACCAGTGATGAAGCCGGACCTGGCAACCCTACTAATTCTCCTCCTAATTACAACCTCTGGGGGGGGGGTGTCTGAAGGGACTCTCCTCTTTCCCTTTTCACCAGCCAAAAGGCGAGCTGGATCCAACCCACTGCAAGGGCACATCACAGAACTGAGGAGACTATTAGCCACAGAAACCTGAGAAGGTCCCCCACCCCCCATGGGTGGCCTCTGTGTTACACTGGACTGCCAGAACCACGTCCTCCCCCCATGCACGTGTGGGAAGTGCCACGCTGTCAAGTTGCTGCTGACTTATGGTGACCCCATAGGGCTTTCATGGCAAGAAACTAATGGAGGTGGTTTGCCATCGCCTGCTTCTGTGGTCCTTGTGGTCCTTGGTGGTCTCCCATCCACATAATAACCAGGGCTGGCCCTGCTTAGCTTCTAAGATCTGATGAGATTAGGCTAGCCTGGGCCATCCAGGTCAGGGTGCCAGAACCCTAACCCTACCAATTTAGGAAAGTGCAAAAAGCTTCCCAGCCATCAAGACTCCACAGTTAACTTGAGATCCACTGGATGCCCACAGTAATCTACCAGTTGCTCAGTAAACCCACTGTTTTTGCCACCTGCTTGGTACTAGAACAATTCCAAGCCACAAGCCCTGCAAAGCCACCTTATTTTCATTATGTTCATTTGAACAAGGAATGTCAGTGTGGAAGCATACCAAATCTCCAAGCCTTAAGTATGCAGCATTGAAATACATCATATGCAGTATCACCTTGCACTTTACAAATTAATCTGTAATAAAGATTAGAAAGAAATGCAGAGCAGGGTAAATTCTCATCTGTTTCCTGCATTAATGCTACAACCAAATCTGGAAAGGGTATCAAGCAAGATTTTGAAGAGTTGGAAAAATAGTTTGGGCTATTTGTGATTCACCCAACAATGAAACCTTCTCACAAAGTGGCCCCAGCACCCATCTGCAGGTTTTCTCCCTGACACTGGTGAAAGCCTGTGGGAAGGAGCAACATGCTCTGGACCCACAAGGCCACATTCTTCCCCTTTTCCTACCCAAGCAGAGCTACGCCACAAGTAGGTGCTCGTTTCATGATAGGCTGAATCCCTGTAAGCGAGCCGGTTTTAGCAATGTTAATGCTTCATTCTTCCAAAGGTATTTTGAGAGCTGGGAAGGTTTAGGAGGTCAGAGAACCTCATCGCTTGATTCACACAACCAAGCGAGCTGCCACTGAGTACCAAAAACAACCACACATGGAGACAACTCCCTGGGGTGCACTCACTGCCACTGCAAATGCAGCTCAACGTGTACCAGCAATGGAGCAACCACATGGGGGTGGCCCTGGATCCTTCCATGGACCTGCCATGTCCTCTCCCCAGGTTGACGGAGGACTTTTTGCCTTCATAAAAAGAAGGCAAATAAGGATACAGCGGCGGTAGAAAGTGCCATCATATTGCAGCAGACTTACGGTGACCCCCATAAGGTTCTCAAACCAAGACATGAAGAGAGGTGGGTTTGCCATTGCCTGCCTCTGCATGGCAACTCTGGACTTCCATGGTGGTTTTTCATCCAAGTACTAACCAGGACTGACCCTGTTTAGCTTGTGACCTTTGATGAGATCCAGCTAGACTGGGCCATCCAAGTCAGGGCAGAGAGATATATGTAGCACTCTATTTTATTGAAATACTCCATCCCCGATGACTTACTGGACAGTGAAAATCAAAAGTCTAAATTGAAGGAATGGGTATTTAGTAAGGATGGGCTCTTGAACCGCCAGGCGGTGGTAAGTTGCCGTACAGCCCCCTTGTATAAGAACTTTAAGAGAGACCATTGTAGGACGGTATATCTTGAGAAGCTAACTACTCTGGAGATA
Source organism: Gekko gecko (assembly GCA_029375565.1). NCBI lineage: Eukaryota > Metazoa > Chordata > Lepidosauria > Squamata > Gekkonidae > Gekko > Gekko gecko. Next base: position 21,120,649 of record JAPDNY010000008.1, on the reverse strand, counting down.
AGGGCTTTTACTGCCCTAAGATTCCATGCCATACCTTCAATGGTTTGCATTGGCTGCTTTTTGAGTACCCCTGCCACTTCTAGAATATGCCAATGTGGTGTGGGTGAGGTAGATGATGTCGAGCATTACATTTTGAGATGCGTATGGCACAAATCACTTAGGCAAAGGTTTATTTATCCTATTGTACCTCTGCATAATGGAACCTCAGATCAGGATCTGGTGGTTTTTTTGCTCTCTGATACAGATGCACATGTTACCAGCAGAATGGCTTTGTTTGCACTGGCGGCAAAAAAGAGAAGAATGAGTTTAGGACTTACTGCAAGTTATTGAAGGGTCTTCCCCACTTTGATGTATAATGTTTGTTGTATTTTGTTTTATTTTGTGTTGTTATGGAAATGGCTAAGACAGTAAACTAAAACTGAACTGAATATGTAGCACTCGGTATTTAAAAATGGGCACCACTGGTCCTTACAACTTGCTCCCTTCCTCTGCTGTGAGATAATGAAGGCCGCTGGTGAGGCTACTGCTCTGTCTTGTGCTCCTTCTGGAACCCTTCCAGTGACAGATGCCTGGCCACTGCAGCTGCCTACCAACAAGTGGGAAAGTTGCCCAGGCAGTACACAGTGGTTCCCTCTGCCTCCCAACTGGGACAGGTCGAGGCAAGTATAAGTCTCACTCAAGAGAGCCCATGTCTGCCCCCTGCCCCTCTTTCCTCCTCCTTCTGTGGATTCCCTGCTTCTCAGCACCTTCTGAATTACCAAGCACAGCTCTACTGCAACAGCACAATTTCCCCTCCTTTTCATTCCCAAGACACCGGTAGGGTTGCCGCCCTTCAGGTGGGAGAAAGGGAACATACAACCGTGATATATTGTGCCAAAAAAGTCTCCACAGACTAGAAGATTCTTTTTCCAAAATACAGTTTACTTGAAGCAATTCAAACGCCATCAATGTCAATGAACCATGCATATTACATCTCGTTTCATGTATAACTTTATCAAAGTGGGAAGCGTTGAAATACCTATATTATATTAACCCATTTGGCAGACACTGTAGTAATAACTCCTAGTAACAGTCATCAAATCCAATATATCATGGTTGTTTGTTCCCTTTCTACCTCCATCCCATGATCTCTCTTTTTGGTTTGTATCCCCCAGGTAGGGCCTGGAGATCTCCTGGAATCATAATCCATCTCCAAACTACAGAAATCAGTTCCCCTAAAGAAAATAGCTGCTTTAGAGGGTGAACTCTACAGCATTCATACCCTGCTGAGATTCCTCCACAGTCTCAATCCCAAATCTCCGTGAATTTTCCAAACCAAAGCTAACCTAGGGACTAGGTGAAGTGAGCCCCCCCCCCAATACACCTGGCATCAGTTTTAAAAAGGGAGGGAATGAGAAGTTTGAGGGGAGTCCTATAAACTGGTGTCCATGTGGGTGGTGAGGTGTGAAAACCCTCACCTCCTCACACACATATTGACAATACTTGCTTTGGATATAATCTTCCAGATCTGTGCCCAAAGCGGGCTTGAGGGGAGGAAAATGCATTGAGGGAGAGGAAAACCTGGAAGGGAGCATGACAACTTCCCAGAAAAGCTCAAAGAAAACCTGTTGCTTTTTGGGAAGCAGGGTAGAGCAAACGGCCCATGTGGAAGCTGCCCAGGACTCAGCTCTTCGTTCAGGGCTAATGTCCATCCCTCGTGACTTCAGGGCCAGCCTGGCAAGCAGGCAGAGATGTAGGCGGAATTCTCCAGGGCTTTAGTATTCCACAGAAAGTTTCCTGTTTCTAAAAGTACATTTCAAAGGTTAACGACAATGAATCAATGCCACTGCAGCATTAGGTAAGCTTGCCAGTCATGTTTTTCAGGGGACTGTTCTTAAGAATTGCATGGGTATTCAAGTATTTTACTGATTTGTAACAGGGGGACAGCTACAGACACAATGCACTTTTCTTTTTTTAACCAAGTTACAAATTCAACTGAATGGTTCTGATTTGACCTGCACAACCAAAGCTAGAATTCTTCTTCATCTCTGCGGAGCCAAAGCAAAACCAAAACTGCAACTGGCTTTTGTTTCAGCTTCCACTGCACACGTGGAGTAATATACCCTGAGCTGGGTGGAAAGGAAGTGCTTGCTTAGTGGACCCTTGGAAGGAACGGGAAGGTCTCAAGATAAAGACTTGAACCCCTCCCTGGGACCACCTCCAAAATCTCCCGGTATCTCCCAACACAGAGCTGGTAACCTTAATGGGGACTCCTCTTCTGAAGAATCAAAAGTACCATCAGTGAATATGGCATATGACAGATTGCCCTTATCCATAGACTCGATGGTAAAAGTATCCTTTAATGATGCTGAGTTAGATTCACTTCCATCAGATATGGAACTAAGAAATACTGCAAGTGATACTACGGAGAGTGACCTTGAAACAGGTGCTCTGTTGATTTCCATGGAGGAAAAGTGAAATGTGAGTGGGCAAGCACATCCATGGCACATCATGCACAATTCCTTGGGCCTGCTAAAATTAGAGTGCCGGTTTTCAGTGCTGTCAAGATTTTTTTAAATTGAACTTAGCCCCTGAAAGTGGCCATTTTGTTCTTATGCCAATTACCTGCTCCTGTAAGTCTGGGGGGGGGAGCTTCAATCAATGTTCTCTCCAAGCTATGGAGTCCTTTGAGCAAAAATTCTACTTTGTGAGCTGCTGGCATTAAAGTTGTGAGCGAGCGATTTGGCTACTGCATAAATTAGTTTGCTCTGGAGCCCTCCTTACTGAGCCAAGACAAAAAAGTGTGAGCCGGAGGCTCAAAAACTGTGAGCTGGCTCACACTAACTCAGCTTAGAGGGAACACTGGCTTCAATGTAAAGTTTTTGCTATGCTGTCTTTTTAAAAAAAAACTGTTTATTGATGATTAAGATAAAATACAATGCTGTACTTAGTAAAGCATGAACGAAAACAATTACAAAGTGATCATTAAGTTTGTGGTGAATCAAGGATTGTCATTATAAGTTATCTTCTAATTTTGAGCTTATCAACCAAATAATTACAAATAAAAATAAAAATAAATGGAGTTCAAGACAGTTTTAAAGATCTTTCAACTACTTAATGGTAAAGATATATGGGGGGGGGGAGAACCAATTAAAGGTGCTTTCTGTAAGCTCCCTTCTGGATCAGCAAAAGCATCTAGGCATAATGACCATTTGGCCATAATACTAGTAGAGGTAACCTGTCTATCTTGCTATGCAATCCAGTCTGAGGTCTTGTCCAGTAAAAAATATTCCCATACCTTTTGCTACCACTGATGCACTGACGGGAGATTCTGTAATTTCCAACTTGAAGCAAGAACATATTTTGCTGCCGCCAAAAGGGTGGAAATGAGGTTTTGGTATTTCGAGGAATCCTGATTTTTGGCCATAAGCCCAAAAGAATTAAAGTTGGGTCTTTAGTGATATAATGACCTGTTATCAAATGAATCTGTAATATGATTTCACTCCAAAATCTATTAACCTTACTACATGACCACCAGCAATTGTAAAAAGAGCCTTTTGCCCTACATAGTTTCCAGCATGATGACAGCATGTGTAGGTTAATATACAGGTTAATATGTGTAGGTTTTGATGGGGTGAGATGCCAACAAGGCAAAATTGTTATCACCTATTGTTGAATAGGTAAGGAACATGAGGTGTAGCTTGATGAGGTCCGACTCTTATCCCATTGATAAATAGTAAGATTTATACCCAGATATTTTGTCCATGCCACCTGGTATGATGTAGAGGGAGTTTTGTATCCAGAAACAAAGCTTTATAGTGTCGAAATTAGGCCTTTTAAGCAAAGCTATGCTGTCTTTGAATCTGTATTGTTCCAATTAAAATAATAATTTCCACACCAAGTTTTGAATTTGTTTGAACTGAAATTTAAACGTTTGATTCCCCCCCATTAAATATTTCTGTTTGAATATTTTGTTCCTATACAGACATAAAATTAACATGGGCTTTTAAAACGTTTTATAATGCAAGTCAAAAGAGACATATTCAATCAGATTGTGCTATCTCTAGGGCACTGGATAATTTTCCAATTTTTTTTTTGCAGAAAACTGACACCACTGCAAATAGAGAGAGGTCGCCAAGTGTCAACATGTGCTTTGGACTCAGCCACAGCATCTTAATTATGACCACCATCATCATTTGGATAGCGCAGAATAAGTAATCTATTCATAAATACAGATTATAAAATACTGTGCTTGTCATTTCAGTTTGCAGGACTGCATATGCATGCCTGTTCAAGACCACACAATCTTTCAGATCTGGCTACAATATCCACTTATGCCGAAAGTGAAAAGCAGGCCAATTCATTAAGTGTTTGCTGATCACCCCCCCCCCCAACAAGTTATACCATGGGAATAAAAATTTATCTTTACCCTAGTAGGCAGCAGTTCCAATTTATTGTATTGACCATCGTCGTAACGATATAAAACAAATCTTACACACACTAAAATTACAAAATTAGCAAAATTAATTAACAGAATTGTCAAAATTACAAATATAATACAAGACTAAAACCATAAAAAATCAACCCAAGTTAGTCCAAAACAGTTTTAACTATTATTATAGCTGTTATTCCATACAATTCGATCTAATCCTTCTTACCGCTAAAGAAAACAAAGCGACTCTATTAGAAACATAAGAATCCTCATCTACAAGCAAGATTATTATTTTTTCCAAATCTAAACCTCCTTCCCACATGGATAAAACATTAGTAATAAATTTATTTTGGGGGTCATGGTGGAGGGGGCATCTCATAATGACTCACATCATCTATTTCTCCCATACCACACACAAAGAATCGCAACAGGGCAGGAACACTTGAGAAACGTCCCGATTGAACCAGTGAGGGCGTCGCTTGAAGTCTTAAACTAGTAAAGGCCATCCTTGATTTCGTTGTTGTTAAAGTCCTCAAATAAGATGACCTAACATGATCCCTTTTTAAAAATTTGAAAAGAGGGGCCACTATGGATCGAGCGATTACACGGCTATCTATTTCCCCATCCGTTTTAAAGACCCGTTCCTTCAACTCCTTCGGCTCCTGTCTTGGTCTTTTAGAACTTAACAGCTTATTCAGAATTACATACTTCGACTGAATAAAGTACAGATATTCCTTATAGTTCTTACTATGTTTCAAAACGGAGCATTCTTTGCTTACATTGATACCAATTCATATGGTGCTTCCTTTAGGTGAAAAGATCAAATACCACTTATATACACTTTCCCATTCCTCTCTCTTTTAAGCAACTTCTATTTTTAAAGCATATCTATGCCAAAGTTGGTGACTTTTTTTAGTTTGCCAGTTTTCATCCAAATGCTGGGTTCATACGGATTACGATTTTCTGTGATAATGTTTGGAGGAAATGGCTACTTCCCCAATTTAAAGAAAAATCGCTCAAAAGTTGAAGCCATACAGACTAAGAGGAGAAAAAGCCATTTTGTTCAGAAGTCACTACATGAAAAGCCACGTATTACAAAGAGGCAACTATTCAGAGCCTTGATAGTTATTAAAAAGCCATTTTTCTCAAAGGGCTTCCTGTGATGGTAGAATTAAATATGATGCAGTACTCGAAAAGGTCTGGAAAAAGGATGATTACTTTTACAAGCTAACTTTCCCTCCATGCTGTGCAGAGAATTATCTAGGGAGCCTGCAGTTCTCAGGTTAAGAAAGTTAAATGTTTTTGGGGTTTTTTTCCGTTTTTTAACAATAATTGTTATTGGTTTTCAACAACTAAATTTGTGTCAAGCTATGAGCATACGTTCTTTGTAAAGGAGTCTCCAACAGCATTGCATCATACAGCTAACCAAATAATTATCGCTCAAACCTTCAGCCATTATCACTCATCCATTTATACATCTTCATCCAAATATTCTCAGAATATTTTTCTTCTTTCCCTTTTAACAAAGTTGTTCATTTGTCCATTTCAGCAACATTTCACATCTTAAGTATAAACTCTGCCCTGTCCGGAACCTTATCTAATTTCCAGTATCTGGGATACAAAATTTTGGCAGCGGTCCACAAAAGTTAAACGTGATGCTACTTATTGCTCACAAAGCAGGAGCAGAATGCAAAGCTTCCAGAAAACATAAGTCAGATTTTGGATCTTTCTGCCAACACAGCTATTCCAGGAGGATCTGTTTACCGCTGGGATTTAAACAATGTTTGAAAACAAATCTGAATAGTGTTTATGTTGAATACTGCCAGATGGCCGAGGAGTGTGAAGTCACATATTTGTATTGAGGGACAGAATATTGAAAATAAGGGACATGGAGCGACGGTGGTTGAAAATCAAGTGGCGATTCGGACACATTGCAGCTGACCAGTGAGAGCAAATGCCATTTTAAAAACTGTCCAAAGGCATTTCAGACTAAGCTGAGAGAAATCTACCAGTCACTTTATGCATTCCTCACATGTTGCCCTCTGCGATATAGTTATGATCCGGTCCCCAAAGAATCCCACAGTAAGGATGCTTAAGGGAGCTCTTGAGTTTGCTTTCAATCAGACAGCAGTAGGTTCTTTTTCCCACATGGCAAATTGCTTCTGAAACTGAGGGATACCTAGCAAGCATATGTAGCAAAACTTCACGGACGAGCCCCCCCTGCCTAGAGAAAGGGAGACGATTCACCCAGGATAATACACCGGGGGGGGGGCTGGAAGCAATCAAAAACACAAGTCTTCTCACTGCTTTGTGGGTCCCTGACTGTATGTCAGGGACAAGACCTTTACCCCAGATCAGTAAGTAGCTACACATTCTGGCCAATGACCAAAGGCAGTCAACATTTATGGGATAGGGCCATGGCTCAGTGGTAGAGCATCTGCTCGGCATGCGGAAGGTCCCGGGTTCAATCCCCGGCATCTCCAGCTAAAAAAGAACCAGGCAGTAGGTGATGTGAAGGACCTCTACCAGAGACCCTGGGGAGCTGCCAGTCAGAGCAGACAATAACTTTGATAGTCCCATGGCCTGACTTGGGTATAAAGCAACTTCATGTCTGTGTCCACTACAGAGGCAACTTTCAAAAGCAGACTAAGATATGGTCACCTAATTTGTGAAAAGAAATTCCACTGCATATGCAACAGTTAGCTCTTTGAATCATGGCCCATGTCAATACCTCCCCCCACCTCCATTTTACCTCAAACACAACAGTGTAAGAAACAGAGAATACCTGAATCCAAGCTAACGACTGCCATTTTGTCATTCTCATTACAGAGCTGTGAGTTCTGCAAACCCACAAGGCCTCAGTTGCCCGCCCGTCCCTTTTCCCATATCCATCACTTCACAAAAAAAGACAAACGCTGGGCACGACTCTATTCCACACATCACATGGCAGCAAACTTTGCCAAACCACGCTCTTCAGTGAGCAGGCTCATTTTATCATTTCTGATGTATACTTACAGTATGATTCTACGAAGAGTTACTCTAGTCTACAACCACTGCAGTCACTGGGCTCAGACTACAGTAACCCTACACAGGCAGAGTTCCCTCTAACCTGAGTTAGTGTGAGCTAGCTCACAGGTTTTTAGCCTCCGGCTCACTCATTTTTGTCTCCACTCAGGAAGGACGGCTCCAGCGCAAATTAATTGATGCAGCAGCCAAATCACGCACTCACCACTTTAATGTCAGGAGCTCACAAAGTAGAATTTTTGCTCGCAAGACTCCACAGCTTAGAGGGAGCATTGTACGCAGGGCTGCACTGCACTGGCAGACTCTTAAGCAATATACTTAAGAGTCTGGCTAATTACCATACGATGTCAAAACAAATTAGCTTGACAGTTCAAAGCTTTTCCTAATCACCGTTATATTTTCCACGTTCGGAAAAAAAACATTCTCAGCTTGCAGAAGATGTTTATGTTCTACACAACAATATGTTTTGTGTTCTATACAACAGTAATGCAATACAAGAGTCCTTCGAGAAAACAAGATACAATGCACATTACAGATGGGGGGGAGAAACCCTGAAACAAGTGACATTAAACTCGTTTGCAATGTTTCTGTCTTTCCTTTTCCACAACAGAGTCTAAGCCATTGTATTTTCAAAACCTGAAAAAGCAGCAAAGAATTCTGGCTAAAGCTACAGTTGATCAACCTGAGCAAGCTGAAATAATCTGAAATCATGACACGAGCATCTCTACACTTTTCTAGCCATGCAAATGACAACATAAAGATGGCCTACTTTAACTGTTCGGTTAAACAAAAACAGTGGATCTTATCAGTAGACCTGCAAAGTAACCCAGCTCGAGGCAAATTCCAAGCTGGTCTAAATCCTGTACTGAAAACACATTAGAATGAACGCCTGTAAATCAGTAACACTGCACTGAACCAACGGTCCACACATTTCCCTATCGAATGGAAAGGTTCGGAAAGTAGGAAGAACACTTTACAAACTCAGTGCAAGGGTCAGGGGAAAACCCCATACTCACCTGGACTTCAGAGAAAGACGGAGGCCCTCCCCAGTTTAAAAGATATTCTTGCCATTAAAAATATATAAATTTGTGGATCCCTGGGACAGTAACACAGCACTACAGCATTTACGCAAAACTGAACCCCTTGCCTTTCCCTTGCGATCTGCTTGCCGAATTACAGTGTGCAACAGCTAAGCAACTGTTAAATCAGGAGATCTGAGAATATCTCTCGGCATACTGCTTCCAAGGCAGTTAAACCAAAACTGCATTGATAAGACTAAAAAAAAAAAAAGACAGAAATGACCTAAAACAATATTCCAAAAGCGGTACGAACACTCTTAAATAAAATACCCCAGCAAGATGTTAGCAGAACAGCAACAACTACAAAAAACCAGCATGTCAATCTGATTAAAGACAACCAAACTGGAGCAGGGCAAAAGAGAAAGAAAAAAACCTGCACAAAAAGGCTGGGGAAAAGAAAGTTTTCAGCCAGTGCCTAATACTAGGTAAGCTCAGCACCAAATATGTTGCTACTGGGAGGGGGGCAGGAGTTCCACAACCAAAGCATCATTACTGAGGGAGTCCCTGTCCTGAGTGGGCACCCACCTCTTCTCTGAGGAGACCGGCAAACACAGCAGGGCCTTCCCAGCAGAGCCAATTTGGTGTAGTGGTTAAGTGCACAGACTCTGATCTGGGAGAACGGGGTTTGATTCCCCACGCCTCCACTTGCAGCTGCTGGATGACCTTGGGCAAGCCGTAGTTCTGTCAGAGCTGTCCTTGAAAGGGCAGTTCTCTCAGAGTTCTCTCAGCCCCACCTACCTCACAGGGTGTCTGTTGTGGGGAGGGGAAGGGAAAGGAGTTTGTAAGCCGCTCTGAGACTCCGAGTGAAGGGCAGAGTATAAATCCAATCTCCTCTTCTTCTCAGCTTCCTATGGGAGAAATGGATCCTTTACAGGACATATAAGGTCTTCAAAGTTAATAACCAGACCAGAAACTTTCTTAAAACTGGTAAGATGAGTTTCTCATAAGAAAGACCCAACCACAGTCTAGCTCAGGGGTTCTGAACCTCTTTTGAGCCCGTGACCATCTTTGGCATTCTGACACAGGGTGATGGGCGCAACCACAAAATGGCTGCTGCAGGTGGGAGGTGGAGCAAGCCACAAAATGGCTACCGTGGCTTACATTCCATCACACAGTGAATAGGCTTGTGCTGTGGTACAAATCTGAATAGCCAATCAAATCCCCAGTGGCCAGTTAGATCGCTTGCTGGGCCTGGCCACTTTCTAAAAGGACTTGGCGGGCACCAGGAAAGGGGCTGGTGGGCACCATCTTGGGGCCACCTGGTCTGGTGCTCCTTTGTGTAACTTCTAAACCGTTTTCAAAGGCAGCCTCACAGAGATCACATCATCGTACTCTGAATCTGAATACGCAATTCATACTTATGCTTGTTAACTGCATCCAACGGGATAGACGCAGGCAACTTCTCTCAGTGCTAGGTACCTTGAAGGTCATCCTGGACCAGAATGACTTCAGAAAGATCTCCATTAAAAATTATTCCACAAATGCATTTGATAGCACACTGCAAGCAAGTTGTTTTTTTAATGGCCTTGCAAGACTCCCCTTGCCTTTCCCTTGCAATCTGCTTGCCATAGACAGTTATGCTAGCCCTCAGTGGAACTCAGGATCAAAAAGATATCCCCCTAAAGGAAAGGGCAACACGGGTAAGCCAACAAACCTAGGCTGTAGAAAAGAGCAAGGGTCCAGGTGCACCTTAGAGACTAACAAAATATGTGGCAGGGGAGGAGCTTTCGTGAGTCACGGCTCGCTTCTTCAGGCAGTGACTCACGAAAGCCCCTCCCCTGCCACGACTTTGTTAGACTTTAAGGTGCTACCGGAGGACTCTTGCTCTTTTCTAATGCTTCAGACAGGCTAACACGGCGACCCATTTAAATTTAGGCTGGCCATGAAGGGCAAACTACAAATTTTTGGACCTCTATTTTTGGAGCCCACCTGTGCTGAACAAATGCTCATCCCAATCCACCCACAGTTTCACTTGAAGGCAAGAAGCAGAAGAAGAATTGGGAATTCATGAAAATAAAAGAAACACCACCATACCAAGCAGGGACTCAAAACGGCTTCCACCAGACCACCACAAAGTCACACGACTGAAAGAACTGGATGGAGTCACATGACTGAAAGTCACATGACTGAAAGAACTGGATGGAGAGACACAGTTCCCACCTGCACCACAGACGTTTCCCAAGTGTGACCCTCATCTGCGGATACTTAAATTTGTGGACTTGGGCCACACCTGCACGAAACACGTTTTTCTGCAGACACAAATCTCTCCCCCCCCCCAAAAAAAATACACAAGGGGTTTTAAAATCCCACCCAAAGTACGATAGCATTCTCTGTGCAAGTGCAGAGAATGCACCTACCTATGGTGGTCATCATGGGAGCCCAGGTGCTATGCTGGGCCCCCATGGCAGCAGTGGTGGCACCAGGGAACTGAGCTGGGTCCCCCTGCAGACCACAAACCACGCTGGGCCTGGCAGTGGCAGCGCAGTCTGGGAGCCCCTCTGGGCCCAGCATTGATACAGCCTGGGAGCCACACTGGGCCCAGCAAGAAAGTGGGGGGGGGGATCTCCCCCCCAGTATCGTGGGCCCACACTTGTGCAGTACTAACAGCAACACAGCTCTTGGGAGTACTTGAGATGTTTTCAGGAAAACCTGCTTGAGCAAGGCACAGGTTTCTAAGATTTGATCCTTCCATAAAGCACCATGGTTATGCTGATACAGTTTCAGACGGCAATGGCTTAGCAAGACAGTACAAGAAAGCATTCGGTGCCTTTAAGCACAGTTTACGATCACCCGCCTTTTGCATACGCTCTTTACTTCCCTGGTGCATCAGATGTTCAGAGAACGAGGCAGCAAGGCTTAAATTTCTTACTCAATGTCCCTTTAGCAAATTATTCTCCATGTATTTCAGTGCTCCGCTCAAAAACTTCTGCCAAATGGCCTGTTTTCTTTAAAGAGACATTAGGAATTGCACTAGTTTGGAAGGAATGTCAGGGACCCCAACAGGAAAAGCCAATGTTACTTTTTTACCATCCTGGATACTGCTATACGTGTCTGCTGCCAACGCACATTCTTCAGACAAATCGGTTAAGCAAAACCAGCTCTGTGTACTTGAGCTAAATGCCCTTCCGAGCTCACTGCCAAGTCTCTGCTTCTATGCCCTTTCAATTGTATGGGTGTCACTTTCCATCTTACCCTTGGCTCTAGAGGAGAAGGCAATATATGAGCAACCAAGACATGAAAATATAGCTACATACCAAAATTAAACCCAATTGATCTGTTCTTCACTCTCCCCCCCTTGACTACAGATGCCAGCTGCTTACCCTCTGTACCAGGGTCAGCCAAGGCACACTCACTCACTTCGGTACCCAAGCCACACTCACTGTGAGTTAATGTATTTGGGGGGGTTTTCTATTTGTATCCTGTTTTTCTCCCTGAACCTGCTCAAAATGGCTTTTTTTATATTGCTTCCCCCCTCTTCAATGTAATCCTCACAACAACAACTGCTTTGTGAGGGTAGGTTAGGCTGAGATGGTGACAGGCCCAAGGTCACCTGGCAGACTTCCATGATCCAGAGATGGATTTGAACCCAGCCCTCCCAGGCCCTTAGTCTGACACTCTAACCACTATACCACACCAGCCCTCAAGCCACCTGAAGTTCTCCTGGCACTGGAAAAGAGCTACTCTGTTCCTGCATAGCTCTTTTAAATTTCAGTGGGGTAGCTGAGGCAGAACTTCCCAGCTTACGGTGCCCTATTTATCTCCCACACACCGCTCCCAGTAACAGTTCACAAAATTCACTGCCTGGGCAGCTGCTTCACCAAGCCTCGTGCTGGAGAGCCAGTTTGGTGTAGTAGTTAATGTGTGGACTCTAATCTGGGAGAACCAGGTTTGATTCCCCACTCCTCCACTTGCAGCTGCTGGATGACCTTGGGCAAGCCATAGTTCTCTCAGAGCTGTTCTTGAAAAAGAGCAGTTTCTGTCAGAGCTCTCTCAGCCCCACCTACCTCACAGGGTGTCTGTTGAGGGGAGGGGAAGGGAAAGGAGTTTGTAAGAATCTCTGAGACTCTGAGTGAAGGGCAGGGTATAAATCCAATCTCTTCTTCTTCTTCATGTTACCATTGCCACACCTCTGGGAGGGGCTCTGGCTCAATGGTAGAGCATCAGCTTAGCATGCAGAAGGTCCCAAGTTCAGTCCCCAACACCTCCAGTTAAAAGGACCCGGCAGGAGGTGATGTGAAAGACCTTAGCCTGAGACCGTGGGAAGCTGCTGCCTGGCAGAGGAGACAATACTAACTTTAACAGATTAAAGTTCTGATTTAATCAGACTTTTAATCCATCAACTCATCCGTCTTCACCAGACCCCTCTTAGCAGACAAAGGGAACTGAAAATTTCCGGGCAGCCAAATACTTCCATGAATTTTTGTTCCAATTGCTCTTCACAGCAATGGTCATTGCAGCATGCGATCTTGGGACGGGATGTACAAGATCCAGCAACCTGAGAAAAAGACTCCAGTTCAGTCTGGTGACCTTGGGCCCGTCACACACTCTTAGGCTAACCAGCCTTACAGGGCTGCTGTGAGGTTAAAATGGAGGATAAGGATATAAACCAGTTTGGTGAAAATAAAATGGGCTTTGAAACATCCTTAATTTTCTAGAGGAATAAAAAACCCCTATCAGCATTCCACCTCCTTAAACATCACTGGCTGGCTTTCCAACAGCAGGAAACGATACCCGCATTGATCAGGTTACCATAAATGTTCTAGCAAGTCGAGCTTAATTGCTCAGCTACAAATGCAAAAGTAAAAGTTACTGTCGTGGTTTTAATTAAAAGCATCAAGTGCCATATGGGCCATCCTCTCCCTCAAAGTTCTCTAACATCTACATGGAGCCACCAGGACAGGTCATCCAGAGATCTGAAGTAAGTTACTAGTAGTGTGAAGACACACAACTCTCTCTCCTTTCTATCAAGCGCCAGAGAGCCAGTAGAAGTGAAAAACTGGATTTAGTGAAGGAAGCTTAATCCAGACAAGGTGGACGTGCTGTGGGTGGAGATAAAAGCTGATCCATGAACTAGAATTTAAGCAGTTCTGGATGGGACCTCACCCCCTTTGAAAAGACCAAGCATGCAGCTCATGGATACTTTTGAACTCCAGACTGTCCAAGTTAAGGGAGTTGTCCAGAGTTTCTTAACAAATAAATTCAGGTGGGGTAGCCATGTTGGTTTGAAGCAGCAGAACAAAGCTTGAGTCCAGAGGCACCTTTAGGACCAACAAAGTTTTATTCTGGGCACCCCATCCCAGGGGACATTTCCAGGTAAATCTTAACTTGATACCTCCTGTTCCAGAGGCCTTTAAACTAGAAATACAAATGCCACATATAAATAATCATGTTGACACAGAAGAAGAATTAGAGGAAGAAGAGGAAGAGGAGGAGGAGGAAGAAGAAGAGGAGGAGGAGGAGGAAGAGGAGGAGATTGGATTTATACCCCGCCCTTCACTACCCAAAGGAGTCTCAGAGTGGCTTACAAACTCTTTTCCCTTCCCCTCCCCACAACAGACACCCTGTGAGGTAGGTGGGGCTTTCAAGAACAGCTCTGAGAGAACTATGTCTTGCCCGTGGTCATCCAGCAGCTGCAAGTGGAGGCGTGGGGAATGAAAGCCAGTTCTCCCAGATTAGAGTCCACGCACTTAACCACTACACCAAGGGCATGCTTGCAGGCAAACACAGGATACCTAATCCCTTTCCCCTTCTCTGCACATTGGAAGCCAATGGAGGAGTGGAAACCATGTGTTTGCTGCCAGACTTCTAATTCAGGCCTCATGAGTGTTTTTAAATGTTACCTCAGTGTTTTGCATGCACCAACACATACACAGGAGTACAGATTGCTGGAAAACAAAGCTACAGCCATATGCCTGTCATTTTAAAGTATAAAGCTTCTCGGACTTTTGGCTAAGATCAAGTGTAGTGGAAAGCGATTTATTTAAGTAATTAGCTGCTTCTCCAAAACCATACCCAAAGCCAACTGCATGCAACGGTTTTGTTCATTCTTTCACTGCTAACATGCATTTATAAGTTTTTTCATCTTTTGTAATGCATTTTAAAAATACATTAAAATCAGTAAAATATCAATCAAATTTACAACTTATATTTAAACAGAATAAAGCTGTGTTAGAGCAACCAAGCCAAAAGTTAGTCAGAGGAAACAAATTCAGCAGCACCAATGACACAGAGCGAAACTCTGCACTTACATTTCAAAAGAAAAATTTGCTATGCTAGAAGTATCAAATGTAATAGTACCACCACCCACACACGAAACTTCTTCTGAAGACAACAGCTTAAATTTAAGTTTTCAGTGGAATGCTCTTTGCTATAGTACACTCACAGTTCATAAAAATCCCTCCGATCTGATTCAGCTTACCACCACTAGAGCTAATGGCATCTACAGAACACGCATGCAATATTTGTTATTTAGAAAATTTCTACGCTGCCCCTCTAGACAACTTGCTCCAGCCGGTCAATGGAACACAGAACACAGAAATGCCACTGCTTCCAACAATTATGTAGAAAGTGGAAAGGCTGAAGGGTGAAAGATCATCTCAGTCAAATTGTGTCAGTCGTTCCTTTAAAGATGTGGGGGCGGCGGGGGGGAGAACAGCAACTGAAGAAAGGTAAAACACTACAAACTGATCTTCAGTAACCTACTGGGTTATTTCCCCAGATGCCTGATTAAGAGAAATGGAACTTTCACTGGTTGTGCATGAAAGTAATACCCTAAAAAAAAAAAGCATTTTGAGATTAGAATAGCAGATAGAAATCCAGAAATATCACTATGCCTGTTTCATGATTGTTCTGCAATGAAGCAGTCATTATGAAACCAGCCTAAATGATTTTTTTAAAAATACAACAAACACCCCCCCCCAACCAAGGTATTGAATGACACACACTGGCCTTGAGGAATGAAAGTATGCAAATAGACTATCTTTTAAGATTTCTAAATAGTAGTCAATTCAATCAATTTATTATGGCCGTAGACCAGCAAACAATATAATAAGAGGCAAGTAAATAACGGGTAGTCTGTTCAGCGGCTCTTAATATGCAGGACGAGTCGTTTTTCTCAATGCTGGTGGCCACTAGGGCTAGGTCCTTTTCAGTGGCAGCTCCTACCTGGTGGAACGAGCTCCCAGAGGAGATCAGGGCCCTGCAGGACCTCTCACAGTTCCGCAGGGCCTGCAAGTCGGAGCTCTTCCGCCAGGCCTTTGAGTACGAGCCGCCACTCCCCCCTGCCGCCAATTCTGCTGCCAATGCTACTATCTTATGTGGTGGAGGGAGGGGACAGCCGAGGGAGATCTAGCTGTCCCCGCTGTGATCAACATCGCTGCGACCAACATCGTTGTGACCAACACCGTCTGATGCCATTGGATTGAGTTTGTGAATAACTGTTGAGCACCCTATGGTGGTTACCCGCTTGGAATGTTATCTGTTTAACTGTTTTATATGGTTTTAAGCTGTTTTGTCTTTGGCACTTGGTTGCCCCAATGTAAGCCGCCCTGAGCCCGTTCGTGGGGAGGGCGGGGTAAAATTGTAATAAATAAATAAATAAATAAATAAGAATTACAACCTGCTTCAACCATATCTTAGGACCAGTCTCACGTCACGAGTGTCCAGTTCATAGCGCCCATGAATTTGCATGCTTCTATGTGCACCCACAAACAAATTAAGCCTAGTAGATTCTCACACAGAAAAAGCACAGAGTATTTGAGTTTTTACTTTTCTTTTGCCTTAGGGCTTTCAAGGCAAGAGATGCTTAGAAATGGTTTGCCACTGCCTGCCTCTGCGTAGCAACCCTGATATTCCTTGGTGGTCACCCATCCAAGTACTAACTGGGGTTAACCCTGGCTCAGCTTCCAAGATGAGATCAGGCTAACCTGGGCTACCCAGGTCAGGGCATTTGAGTTTTATACCCTGCCATATAGTTTCAAGGAGGCACAGGTAAATGAAGGTTTACCCACCACCAGTGCAAGAGAGTAAACATTTTTCATTTACAGCAAATGGTGGGGATGAAGCAGTTCATCACACTGACTATTTCACATCTGGAAAAGTAGACAAAAGACCTTTACTGACCACTAGTGGCCAGCGGTTCTGTTTTACATTAGTCTGCTCTCTGTTTTTTAGCTGTAAACAACTGGCAGTATTTGTTTGGGTTTGGTGACTAGACTCTGTAATTCTGGCTAGCGGCTGGCTTGTGCTCTCCTATAAACTTCACATCCAGACATGCTGCAGGACAGAGAGGAATTGCAAGAGGTTTTCCATTCGCCAAGTGCTGTCCCCCCAAGGCTCCTTACGTCGTTATTCGTTGCTACTGAGATTCAAAACATGAAATCAACAGAGGTTAATTTTTGGTGACTTTGTGGCAACGGATCTCGACCACATAAGCTGGGGGTCCCCAACGTGGCCCTCATGGGCACTCTGGCATTCGACAACACCGTTCTGGGTGCCTGCAAAAGTTTTTTTTTAGAAAGTGGGTGTGGCCAGATGGAGCTCTTACCCAGCAGGCCATCTGACTGGCTGTGCATTTTGGCGTAGTGGTTAAGCGTGTGGACTCTAATCTGGGAGAACGGGGTTTGATTCCCCACTCCTCCTCCACATGCATCCAGCTGGGTCAATCACAAGTTCTCTCAGAGCTGTTCCCTCAGAGCTGTCTCAGTCCCACCTTCCTCTCAGGGTGTCTGTTGTGTGAAGAGGAAAGGAAGGAGATTGTAAACCACTCTGAGACACCAAGTATAAATCCAACTCTTCTTCTTCTTCAGTTTTTTAAAAAAAGAATGTTGTTTCAGCAACAACTACCACCACAGTATTGGTTTTATTCTCTCACTCTCCATTCCCACTGTATTTTTCAAAAAATTACCCCTCCCTTCTCCCCTGCACTAGGGCTTCCTGGGTGTGGCTGATTTTATCTCCCATAGGAGTCATTTTGTGGTTGTGCCCACCACCACCCTGTGTCTGAATCCAAAGGAGTCCAAGGGTTCGAAAAGGTTGGGGACCCCTGACATAAGCAGCGCTCAACTTCTTTAATGCATGGATGGCCTTTAAAAAGTTTTGGCCCTCTACGTCTTTCAGGATTCTTCTCAGCACCATTGGTTCCAAACCATGACTGGAAGACTGCTGGCCAACGTTGGCTTGGAGACACTTCTTGGTGAGCATGAACAAAAGGTTTGCCCAGTTCAGACCACCACCACCCGGTATGGTTATGCAAGCCAGGAAAGCTGTGAGGGGACCTCATGGAACATTTTCAATCAACAGCATAGGTCATAAATGCCCAGGATTCAGAAGTCTCACCTCATTAGCTGCGGAGAGCTACACCAGTGGTTTCCAGTCTTTCCAGACAGAGTCCACTTAATGGGAAGTGTGTGACAGATAGAAGCAAGGCAGACTAATGTGACAAGAAGAGGGGAAACAGAATTATGACCGGAACCGTTAACAGCAGACCAAGAGAGTCTGGAACAGGAAGCACGAGCCAAACAGCATGAGGTCCACCACTGTGAGGAAGAAACAAAGAACGAACCTTCTCTGCCACTGAGTGACCTTGCCTCAGACTGGTGGTTTCCACATGAGACTAGCCTTGGACGGTCACCCCATTGCTGCTGCTGACACAGGACAGCTGCAGTGGAGTTTCCACATGGCAGTTTGGTGTAGTGGTTAAGAGTGTGGACTCTAATCTGGGAGAACCGAGTTTGATTCCCCACTCCTTCACATGCAGCTGCTGGTGTGACCCTGGGCCAGTTATAAGTTCTTTCAGAGCTGTTCTCTCAAGGACATTTCTCGGGAGAGCTCTCTCAGCCCCCCTGCATCACAGGGTGTCTGTTGTGGGGAGAGGAAGGGAAAGGGATTGTAAGCTGCTCTGAGACTGCTTCAGGTAATGAAGGGTGGGGTATAAATCCAATCTCCTCTTCCTTCTCCTCCTCAATATCACAGTGTCCCTGGCCTCAGTCTCTTGACAGTAGCCCTCCTCTGGGTAACAAGACTGTTTTTTAAAAAAAGTAGATCATAATCTCTGTATCAGCGCCTCAGAATTTCCAGCTCTTATTTACTTCATTCACCACCACTTTTCTCCCCAACGGGAACCTAAAGCAGCTCAAATCATTCTCCTCTTTTCTACTTAGGCTGAGAGTTATTTGTGACTGGCTCAAGGTCACCCAGCAAGCTCCCATGCCAGAGCAGGGATTCAAGCTTGGATCTCCCAACTCTCTGACCACTACACCACACTTGCTAGTAAAATGACCCTGCAGGGCCTGCATTTTTACCTCAAGGAATGAAGGATTTGCTCAGTGGTACAGGTCTCCGGCTACTAGGCATCAGTAAGTTCACTCCACCAGCTTCCTCCCACCCATTCCTTTTTACAAACTGGGTGAACCACAGCAGGCAGCTTTGGCCATGGTTGCAAAGATCAAAACGCTCTAATTCCAGCAGCAGAAGAAATAATTTGGAGTATGTAACAGTCACTGGGCAGAACAAGTGTACAGTTGAACAGCGAAAAACTACAAACATCTAAGCACAGGGAAAATCAAACAGGTATAAATGCAATCCTCGTTTCCTACGTCTAAAACTTATCACTGAAACAGACAAATATCTTAATGGTTCACTATACCACAACTTTTTAAGCGTCTAGCCCTTTTCACCACATTTCCCTTTATCTCTGAAATGCAAATGGCTAGAGAGATTTTCTTAAATGAAAGCTAGTAATTCAGAGAGCTTGATGCATAGACTGTTATAATGTTACAATAATATTCAATTGCCAATTAGAAACAACAACTAAAACGCCCCTAGTGGCAGGGGAGGAAATGTCAGTCATGGGGACAGGGTCAGAGAAAACAGCTGCCAGGTGGGCAAGACCTGAAAAATCCAAACTCCCCCACCAACACAACAACCATCCAGCCTTAGCTGTGACCCCCCCCCAAAAAAGAAAAAAAAAACTATGCAGCAAAAGTAGACAGGGACAGATCTGAGAAAAACCCAGAGAAACCTATAAGGTGCATGAATGCATCATGATGCTGTGAGGAAATTAAAAAAAATCTGTTTCCCAACAGCACGAAACCCAGGACAAACCATTGTTGTGAAAAGGTCATTCTGCTACTCCTCCTAATATGTGAGCAAGAAGAGGAGACATGACATCTCTACTCTATACAAGCAAACAGCATGGACTTTCCAAAAGGCAAAAAAAAAAAAAGGGGGGGAGACCACAAGCTTTTCTTGTACACAAGAAAAATAGGAACATTTCCCCCTCCCCTTCCAAAAAAAAAAAATGGTAAGTCCATAGGGACTTGCAACACACCAGGCCTGGTGTTTATTAGTGCTCTAATAAGTTAAAATAATGAATCCGTTGCCAACATTTGACTGCTAAACTGACCAAGCCTCCCCCCACCCCCCAGACTGGTCCAATTCCAACCCTGAAGTCTGTAGAAGTACTTAATTTTTTTAAAAAACATCCTCAGCCAAAGCAGATTCTCAAGACAGTTTATAAAACACAGCGTACTATACACAAAACTATATGTTTAAAAAATTAGCCAATGGCTTTGAAGTTAGCAAAAAAAAAAGAATATAAACGCAAAATGAACCGTGAATTGGGGAGTAAGTAGTTTATGTGTGTGTGTGGCTGGCCAAGCCACCAATGTTTGGAGGATCATCTAAGGACAGCTCTTCATATCCCAGTCCTTGTGGGATGGGGCACTCAGAGAGATCAACCACAGTATTAGCAAACACGGCAGTAAAGTCAACAATGAATTCTAAGATGGTAGCATTGTTAGTGCCAATGGAAGCCTTCAGAATCTTCAATTATCATGTGAATGAAAAATTGATTATAGAGCCACATTCCCTTTTACCATCCATAGAAACAATAAGAAGCACTGTAAGGGGGGGGGAAGCATTTTTCCACAAAAAAAGGATTCTTAACATTCCACTTCAAGCACAATATTATAGACTTCAAGAAGTCCACATAAAATGAACACAAACGAAGACTGTCTGCACAGTCAGCAGCCAAACCAATAGCTCATTCTTACGTATAATCAAACACAGGCTTTGCCAACCCAATGAAGTTTAGAGGAAAAGAAGAACTGAACTAAGCATTCAAGAACAAAATAGGAAATGGAGGAATGACCAGTCTCTCGGCACTATGGGAATTTTAGGGATGGTGAAAGGCTGCTATCACAAAATGGCGGCCATTGCAAAATGGCTACTGGGTCAATCACAAAAAGTTGGGAAGCTACAAGCAAGCATCCTGCTGCAATGAAGGCAGCTATTTCCAAATGGACACATCGTGCCAATAAAAAAGGGGAATCCTCATGGGCTCTTTCTGAAGCACCGGTGAGGTGGAAGAAAGCCAGGACTGTTTACTTGCTTGGGTGAAACAGCAAATGGGTACTCAGAAAACCCATCAGTAAGCACCATGGTGCCCCAGGTGCCATATTAGAGGTCACTGATCTAGAGTTTGGGTCACAGAGGATCAGAGATTGACTGGGGAAAGTTTCTGTAAGCTCAGTTTGGGTCCAATTTCTCTGCCCAGAGTAGTGTTGCCAACCCCCCCAATGAGAGAAGCCAAAAATGAGAGATCATGGGAGGAAGTAGAAATCCAAAAACAACATCCATGACAAAAATAACAAAGCATCAATAAAAGTATGTTTGCAAAATCATTTGCTGTAGTAATTTTGTAGAAAATTCTCTTCTATTATCACTCAAACGCAACGAATGCTGCGCAAGGTAAACAATTTGTTTCACTTTTTGAAGACCTTGGGTTCTGTTATTAGAGAATCAACATGGAATGTTTCCTTCAAGAGTTCATAAGTAGAAATTGATAAGAATTGTGATTGCTACACTCTCAGATAAAGCAATTATTGTGAAATGAATTGTTTACATTGTGCAGCATTTGTTGCGTGTGAACAATAATAGTAGAGAATTTTCTACAGAATTACTACAGTAAATGATATTGCAAACATATCTTTACTATGGGGTTTCTCTCACTTTCCGCCCCCCCAATCCACCACCAGCCAGCTGGCCGCTGGGGGGAGCCCAACTGCCTAAGAGCCCCGGTGTGCTGGGCATGTCATGCAGGGGACACTCTAGCATTTGGGTAAAAACTCTATGGTGGTAGTGACCATAGAGTTTTTTACTCAAATGCTAGAGCATCCCCTACACGATGTACCCAATGTGATGACAGCACTTCCAGGTGATGTCATCACGGCGAGCACCTTGTACATGCGCCAGAAGACTCCAGGAGCCAGGATGGAGCCCCCCACTGGGACCCAGGCAAGACCTGGCAACCCAAGCTCAGGACTGCCATCTTACTATCCCCTTGTGGTTTCAACAGCTGTTGTCTGAAAGCCAACCATTTGACACAGCACTGCTTTAAGGAATAAGTACACAGCCAATGGATAAGGCACAGGCAAGCTTGGTCTGATGGGAAGGGGTTGAGACTTTGGAATCTTGAGAGAATGGCAGCTGGAGGAAAAAAGGTTATCTTGCATAATTTAAAAAAAAAAGTTATATATAGCTGCATAAATATGGTTAGGAAGGGAGTGAGATCAATAAAGTTTCCAAGTCCCCACCATCACTACCAGCAGGGGATGGGGGTAAGGGTGCCAGCTCCAGGTTTGGGAAACTCCTGGAGATTTGGAGGTGGAGCCTGGGGAGGACAGGGACTTCAGTAGGGTGCAATGCCACAGAGTCCACCTGCCAAAACATCAATTTCCTCCAGGATAACTGATCTCTGTAGTCTGGAGTTGAGCTGTAATTCCGGGGGATCCCCAGGTCCCACCAGGAGGCTTGGCATCCCTATCAGCTGTCTGTTCTTATCCTCCTTTCTTTCTAATGAACCTACAGACAGGGCTAATAGACTGCCATGATTCTGCAGAAGGACAGACAGTGAAGATCAGGGATATGCTGTGGGCTTACAGATTCTCTTTGTCTCCTCTAGTCTCATATGGATGCCCTAGTTTGCATAACTATGGTGTTCTGTGATGTCTGCACTAACGAAAAATTGTCAACTAGACAACAGCAGTGGTCCAGGGAAGAATGATTAACTGAATTAGTGAGTCACTGAAAGGGAATGTTTATAATTCTCTGTGAGGGGTTTCTTAAACTGCATGTAGGCCACTAGTATTCATTATTTTAATTTTTAAAGTACTAGCTGCGGCAAAAAATAAAAAGGACTCTCTCCATGAGTTTTATCAACAGCTTATTAAGGAAAAAAAAGTTATGCAATCAACATCGAGAAAAACCGTTAAACCAAATTTGTCTGCTGCTTAGATGCCCTATACCACACACTAAAGCAAGTTTAGAGAACTACACCAGATGGCCCATCAGTTATGTTTCCAAACATTTCTCTATTTAACCTAGCATTCCAAGGCTGTATAGAGTATGATATTCTGTATACAAAAACAACCTGGAATCAAAAATCTAAACAGTATTCCTAGTTTTCAACTTTGTTCTTCCAATCAAGAGGTATTTTTCATTTGGATTTTGCCAATCCTAGAAATGTCACCATCAGCTTCACATTTGTTATTGAGCTACACAATGTTGCTCATATGTAATACAACTTTTATTGTATCTGTCACTCACCAGGCTGCAATGATGGAAAATCTCCAAGTGACCAAGCAGGGAACTCGAACAACTTTTTAACAAATGGCTAAAAGGTATATGCGGGATAGTAAAGATTCTTGCAAAGCTCTTGCACACAACAACCTACATGAAGTGTATGCAAGCCCCCTTGTCTGTAGCTAGTCCAGTACTGTTTTGCCCCCAAAACCATACTAGAAAATGTGTACAATATCCCAGTACAGCCACTCTTCAAATGTTAGGCTGTGATGTAACAATAATAATTATCAATTATTATTATTATTACTATCATATGGTATTGTGTGTAGAATAGCCAGGAGATCCTAAGATTGTCTGGCAGCCAGAAGTTCTAGCTCTTTTAGCATTATGCTCCACTAGGTGGCGAGCTGGACTTGTTTTTAAGGCAAGAGATGTTTCAGAGGTGGTTTGCCATTGCCTGCCTCTATGTCACACCCCAGGTATTCCTTGGAGGTCACCTTCCCAAATACTAGCCAAGGCCAACCCTGCTTAGTTTCCAAGATCTGACAAGATCAGGCTAGCCTGGGTTATCCAGGTCAGGGAAACTTTGTGATGTGATGTAACAAACTTTGGAAGGCTCCGGTGGCTATGACTTCATGACACTTCCCAATTTACAGTGACCCCATATAGTTTACAAGCCAAGAGAGGAATGGAGGTGGTTTGCCATTGCCTGCCTCTGCATAGCAACCCTGGTCTCTCATCCAAGTACTAACCAGAGCCTACCCTGCTTAGGTTCCAAGACTGGGCTAGCTTGGACCAATCAGATCAGGGCGGAACGCTACGTACTAGGTCTTGTAGCACTGGCAGCCAATGAACCATTTTGGCAACATAGCATGTGGTGACTGGTAGCACTTTAGTGATACAGAATCACAAACTGGAAAAGGAAATGCCTTAAGAGTCCCTGGAAGCCATTATGCTAAAGAAAAATTTACTCATCTTAAGTATCTACACTTTCTCCCCAGGCCCATAGCTACAATGGGGCATTTCAGGGCCTGGCCCCCCAACTTCCTGCCAAGGCCCCCCGGCATCCATCGAGCCCTCACCCCCTTGGCTCTCTGGGCCACCTGGAGGACTACCAACTCTCTGACGCCACCCAGTGGACTCCCCACTGTCTCCCCTTCCCCAAGCGTGGCTTGCTTCCCAGCGTAGGCAGGCAGGGTACAATCGTTGCAAAAGTGAGTTTCAAATTTTTTTAATTTTATTTGTGACGTCAGTGCCCCCTGACTTATCTGAAGGCCCCCTGACTTATAAAATCCTGGCTATGGGCCTGTTTCTCCCAATTGTGCAGTTACAGCAAGGAAAGTCTCCAATAACTCAAAGAAGCAAGGAAGGTGTTTTTGAGAGGGGGAGAGGGAGAGGGAGAGGGAGAGGGAGAGGGAGAGAGAGAGAGGGAGAGAAAGAGAGAGAAAGAGAGAAAGAGAGAGAGAGAGAGAGAGAGAGAGAGAGAGAGAGAGAGAGAGAGAGAGAGAGAGAGAGAGAGAGAGAGAGAGAGAGAGAGAGAGAAAGAAAGAAAGAAAGAAAGAAAGAAAGAAAGAAAGAAAGAAAGAAAGAAAGAAAGAAAGAAAGAAAGAAAGAAAGAAAGAAAGAAAGAAAGAAAGAAAGAAAGAAAGAAAAAGATTTCATGGCAAGGAGATGGATCCTGACAAACAATAACATTCTGTTGGTGGGCACCCGCAGCAAGCATGCAGCACACTGCTTTAGGATACACCAGACTAGATCTCTCAGTGCTTGAGGTCAAGAAATATTAAACTTCCCACAATTACTTGTTTCCTCAACTTCTTGCACCCTTATTAACTTCAAGAAGGGCCCACATTTTTGGACTGAGACCAGGCAAGGAAAGTAATCTTGAGGAATGCTTCAAACAAATAAGTACTTGCTAAAATGTGGGTATCCTGACGGGAACTGACGCCAGGCATACTGGTGGGAACTGAAAGACGGCTTGTTGCTCCTACAAAAGGCCGTAATTATGGAACTCTTATTTTAGATTCGGCTAAGTATCTGTTAGCTCCGCAGAAGAAAGAGCAGCCACCGAACACCAGAGAACACACCATGTCACCTTGCTTTAACTGAGTTGTACCGTGTTCACTGGCAGGAGGATTTCTGATTTCACCGAAAAGCAGAAAGAATGACTAGACGGCATTTCCAAGCTCCATTCTAATGACCCACCTTGAGTCAAAGGGCTGGTGGAGTCAAAGTAATTAAACTCAAAGCTCAGACTATGAAAGCCAGCTAGCGATGGCCATGCTCAGGGGCGGCCAAAACTGCGGCTCGGGAGCCACATGCGGCTCTTTCACACACATTGTGCGGCTCCTGACAGGACAGCTAGGGAAGTGAAGGAGAGGCATGACTCCCCAATCGGTCTTCCCTTCCTCAGACAGTGTTCCCCTCCCTGGGTAGGCTTGAGGTGGGGGGAGCAGGGAAAGAAAGCAACTGCATTTTCAAAACCTACTTCTCTGCCAGCCAGCTTAGAGAAGGCATTTTTTTCTCCAAATCCCTTCTCCAAGCCAAGCCAACCAGCCTGGAGGCAGAGGGGGGCTTGGAGGAAGCGTTTAAAGTTAAAGTTGCTTTCTTTCCACCTCTCCCTCCATCTCCCCCACCATCTTTCCACATTCCTTCTTTTGTTCCCTCTTTCTCCCCACCCTCCCCACTTAAAGTTAAATCTGTTCTCCAGGCCCTGTCACACCAGCCGGCTGCCTTGGAAGAAGAGATTGGATTTATACCCCACCCTTCACTACCTAAAGGAGTCTCAGAACGGCTTACAATCTCCCTTCCCCTCCCCGCAACAGACATCCTGTGAGGTAAGTGGGGCTGAGAGAGTTCTTTTGAGAACTGCCCTTGAGAGAACAGTTCTGAAAGAATGTGTGACTGACTCAAGGTCACGCCAGCAGCTGCATGTGGAGAAATGGGGAATCAAACCCAGTTCTCCCAGATTAGAGTCCGTGCTCCTAACCACTAACCCTACACCAAACTGTCTCAGAGAAGGCATTGTCTCTTTAAATCCCTTCTCCAAGCTAAGCTTTGGGGCTTTGGAGAACTCATTTAAAGTTAAAGGCATTCTCCAAGCCCCCATCCCACAGCCCCACCTGCTGGCTTGGAGGCATGGTGGAGAACATATTTAAAATTGCTTTCTTTCCACCTCTCCCTTCCTTCCTACCTATTTATTTGCTTTCTTTCCACCTTTTCCACCTTCTCTCTCTCTTTCTTCCTTTGTTTCTCTCTCTCTCCCTTCCTCCCCCTTCATCATCTAGTAGCGTTCTTTGTTTTTCTCTCTTCCTTCCTTCCCCTCCCCCCAATCTACTTTCTCTTTCTCTCTTCCTCTTTCTTTCTACCTCTTTAATTCTTTCCACCTCTTTCTCTCTTCCTTCCTTCTGTCCTTCCTCCCCCTCCCTTCCCATCTATTTGCTTTCTTTGTTTCTTCCTTCCTTCCCTCCCCCTATCTATTTGCTTTCTTTGTTTTTCTCTTTCCCCCTTTCTCTACCATCTTTCCACCTTTCTTTTTCTTTTTCTCTTTCTCTCTTCCCTCCTTCCTCTCTCTTCCTTCCCCCTCCCTCCCCATCTATTTGCTTTCTTTGTTTCTCCCTTCCTTCTTCAATGTCTATTTGTAGTTTCAAAATCCTGGAATTTTTCATTTCATTTATTATTACGGGTCTATGTGACCGTAGCCATGACCAAAGAGAGTAGAAAAAGAGGCTAAAATAGATACAAAAAATATGACAGAGAACATAGTCACAATCAATGAAGTTTTCAATGTTTCTTGAGAGCGGCAACCTTTGCCAAGAACCGTGCCACGTTGGCTGTTGTCGATCCATCAACATTTGAGTCAGATAACAATACTGAGAGCACCCAGGATTGCAAGGGAAGATTCATCTTCATAAGAATAGGAATAATATATGTCCCTCTATCTTGAGTCCAGAGGGAACAACGAAACATCAGATGATCTAGGGTTGCAATTTCACCAGAGTTGCAAAATGTATAGCATGTCTCATGTGCCGTTCAAGGGAGGTATACAATCAAACACATAGAAAAAAACTAGCAATTAAAATCACAAATATAGACACCCTATAAAAGCAACTATTAAATCAGGCAAAAGTCACCCGTTAGAAGAAGATCGGGAAGTTTTGCAAGGACAGGTGTCTCCAATATAGGCCCCATGGACACCCATCAACCTTCCTGGCACACACTGAGTTGATTGGGCTCCATGGGTTTCTTGCCCAGCAGGGCTTCTGACCATCCACTGGAGATCTGATTGGCTGAGCAGATTAAAACAACATTGTTTCAGTGGCCACTGCAGTGCTGGCTTTATTCTCTCATTCCTCCTTCCCAGTGTATTTGTTAAACTACCCCCTTCTCCCCTGCACATGAGCTTCCTCTGTTTGTGTGTTGCTGCCTCCTGCAGCAGCCATTTTACGGATGGGTCCATCACCTATGCTGGGTATTTTGCAGTTGCGCCCAACGTCCTGTGCCAGATTTCCAAAGATGCCCACATGCCCAAAATGTCTGGGGCCCAAAGCTGAAGAGCATCAAACTAGGAAGATGCTCTCCACAAATGCTCTAGTACCCCCTTCCATAAAACTGGAGCTGCCACTGAAAAGACCATTGCTTAGCCCATAGATAGCCACATCTCGTGTAAAGAAGGCACTGCAGGCAGGGCCTGTCTGGAAGATACTAGCTGATGGATAGGCTCATATAGGGGAAGGGGATCCAGCTCTAACACTTCGATTCTCAATATTTGCAGTTAAAGTTCTCTTGTCAAAGAGGCATTTCCCAAAGACACTGGAAGTAAATAAAATATACACTTAACAAAATGAAACTTAAAAGTGCAAGCTTTCTCTACAGCATGCCTTTATACTGCTACGGCGATTCTGTGGGAAAGGCAGAGACCGCACTGGTTCTCCAGCATGAGTTTCCTTCACATACAAGTCAGGTGGTACCGGATCTTCAGAAGACATTTCAACTGCACTGAGCATTTTTTTTGCCATAACATGAAATGCTTCAATGAACAACTTAAACTGAAAACTCATTTAATTTGGACTGAAGATTTCATTTTTACTCAAAGGCATCAAGTCTGAACATGTTTTCTGGGGTTACTCAAAATGACAGTATGTTGCTTGCGGAAGTCCAATAAGCAACCTACTGGGGAAGAAAGGTGAAGCCTGTTGAAATCTGTTACACTGACTCTGTAGCAGTGGCAAAGAAAAATAAAACTGAAAACAACTAGCTGACTCTTAAATGGGCGGGGGGAGAAGCCCATCAGCTACTCTCTCAGACAATAGGGATATCAAGAAACCCTACAGCAAATAACTCAAGATACATCTGCTACAGATGCCAAGCTCTTCCTTCCACAGGCCTG
Organism: Gekko gecko; assembly: GCA_029375565.1. NCBI lineage: Eukaryota > Metazoa > Chordata > Lepidosauria > Squamata > Gekkonidae > Gekko > Gekko gecko. The sequence continues at coordinate 21,092,163 of JAPDNY010000008.1, read as the reverse complement.
ATCTCCCCTTCTTTTGATTCTGTAATTATGAGCACTCAGCAAGCTCGTCTGTTTTCCAAGAATTCTACTTGTTTGAAATGTTGGTATATCCAGGGCTCTTTTTGTAGCAGGAACTCCTTTGCATATTAGGCAACACACCCCTAATGTAGCCAATCCTCCAAGAGCTTACAGAGCTCTTCTTACAGGGGTTACTGTAAACTCTTGGAGGACTGGCTACATTAGGGGTCTGTCACCTAATATGCAAAGGCGTTTCTGCTACAAGAAGAGCCCTGTATATACCCATAGTGTGCCCCCCCCAGGCTTATCACTGTACTGCCCCACTGTGACTCATTGTTCCCACCACTTTCTCTGGTGGATGGTCTCATCAAAATTTACCTCCCCTCCCCCTGGACGTGCCCTTGAATCATGGACTTTAGATTTGTACAGGGAAACCGCCAGATGAAACAGCTGCAAGAAACTTATCAAGAGAATGGCACGGCCCGAATACAGGATGCGCTCAAGCAAGAGACTGATTGGTTGGTCTGGTCCTATAGTGTACTGCAATCAATGAGATGGTGAGGAATTAAATTAAAGGAACTTTTGCTTATGCACCTACAAGGCTTTGAACCTGAACACTAGCATGCACAGATTCTTATCTTATGTTTCAAGTCAAAGAAGAACTGTTCAGGGAACCAACAGTCAGTCTAGAGCACAGGAAAGTATATTCGGGAACTGGCAAAAGAACACCAAAAGGTCTCAATCTCAGCAGGTGAAAGAGAACAGGAAAAGAAATACACCAAGCACTGGGATGACATGCAAACCATCCTACTAATCCTAATAACCTTTGCCCAGCCTGATTTCATCAGATCTTGGAAGCTAAGTGGGGTCAGCCCTGGTTACTACTTGGATGGGAGACTTCTGAGGGATATGGAGGCGGGCATTAGCAAACCACCGCTGAATATTGCTTACCTTGAAAAGCCTATATGATCGCCATATGTCAGCTGTTACCTGACAGCAGAATATAAATAACCTCTGCATTTGAATGCGTGGAGGGTTTTGGTTTGTTTTTTTTGCAACCAGAGATAGCAATGGGACCAAAACTGAAGCAACTACAGAAGGCTTTGGTTAGGATCTCATGTAGTCATAAAATGATATTGTAGAGCCTCCCCCTCTTCTACAAGCGATTCGTACGCCACCCTCCTGGGCGGCTTAGTTACGACTTCCATTGACTTCCTCCCCCACATTCCTCTTAAATCCTGGCTCATTACAGAAAAAAAAAAGTTTCTGGGGAAAACTCAGGGGGAGGGTAACCTATGCAAATGATAGGCTCATTATCCCAAATTATTGCCAGAGGACCCAAACTTGCATTACTTTCGGCACTAAGTCCGCATAGCCACCGCCATCCCTTTTACCGTTCCTTAAAATTGAAATATGTACATATTTAACGAGGTTGCTTCTGCTGAAGAATTACACAGGGTCATGTCTATTTGCCAGACAGGCATTAAATCAGGCTGTCCACAGCAAGCCCTTAACAAGACATATTTTCCAATGATAGGTAAAGATTATAATGTAACCAACAAGAATCTGCAAAGCCAGCAATACTGAACCAAAAAACACATTCATGCCAAACCAAGATAGCCTGTTAAACTACTAAGGAAATACTGAAACTCAAGGAAGTGGTATTATTACAATAGTTTACAATGGAATGCAAGGACATTTTTAAAAACTACAACTCCCACAAATCTATTTCATATATTTATTTTTCTATAGTGAAGCCTAATCAGCAAATTTGGCCTGTGGAATCTCAGAAAGTAACTGAAACCTTTCCTGCTTATGCACACATGAAACACCAAATGTAAATGCTATTAAAGATGTCCCGTTACTGCAAAATCCCAACGACTAACCTGAAACTTCAGCGTTTTGGTTTTGCTAAGAGCTACATTAAAAGGACTTGGATCCTTGCAGAGGTTTTATTACTACGCCAAGAATTATTTACATAGGAAAGAATTTGCTTCCTGCTTTGCACACCTACCCATTTCAGAGGAGCCAGAACTTAATTGATTTCAATTTCAACCACCAGAAACTGTTTTAAAGTTGTGGAAACCACAGAGAGACCTTTTATCACGATACTCAAAACAATGAGAGTTGCATGGGCAGGCAGAATTAAAGGCCAGGGGATTTTGCAAAACTTTCATTCCCAGAAATGGAAGACATAAATACGCTCACTTCAACATCAAGAGGTCAGTGCCACATTAATTATCCATCCTATTTGCATTTTATTTGTAAACCTCAAAACTAACTTACCTTGCTCTTCACATTCAAAGAGTGGCCATTATCTGATGCAAGTTTCTGCACTTTAACCTGAGACAAAATTGGTGCATTTGGCAAGGGAACTACCAGGAGCGTTTCAAGGGTTTTAGGTAATAACCTCCTTGACAGCAATGGAATATCAGACAATCACTGTGAAACACTGCCTGCCTACAGAGCAGAGATTTGCAAACCATGACACTCTCCGAGTCAAAAACAATTGTGCTGAATTTACTCAAGTATAATCTAAGCCAGGGGTGTCGAACTCATTTGTTACGAGGGCCAGATCTGACATAAATGAGACCTTGTTAGGCCGGGCCATGTGTGTCATATAAATGTAATGCCAGGTAGTGGAGATATAAACTTTATAAAGGACACAAATGGTTTTTTTTTAATTTAAAATAAAAACACACTGAAAACATTAGCTCTGTAAGCTGCACACCTACTTTTGATTTATTGACATTCACCACAGAAATCTCATGCTCGGAATTCTGAGTCCAGGACCCAGGTTAAAACATGAAACGGCTGAGTGATTAAGAGAGTCTGGCGAAGCAAGCTATGATGCAGCAGCAGCAGAATTGGAAGCAGGAGATGTCCAGTTCCACTGCAGCTTGATCCGGCCCCTGGGCCACATATTTGACACCCCTGATCTAAGCCCTACCTCCCAATCTCCTTATGTAGTCCAGAGTCCATCCCCAAAGTTGTTGATGGTGGAAAGTGCCATCGTCAAGTTGCAGCTGACTTAACAGCAATCCTGTACGGTTTTCAGGGCAAGAGATGAGCAGAGGTGGTTTGCCATTGCCTGCCTTTGCGTAGTGACCCTAGACTTCCTTGGGGCTCTCCCATCCAAGAACTAACCTGGGCCAACCCTGCTTAGCATCTGGGATCTGACAAGATCAGGCTAGTCAGGTGATCCCTCAAGTTAGCTGTGCTGAAATTCAGAAAGTCAGTGACCAAGTTAAAATGCACCATAATCTGTTATGCTTAAACACCCAACCAGTTTGGCAGCTAACACGTTGAATTGCTTGATGAGCTGTTCCAGTGTTTCTGACTAAATCTGGATGTCTCTGTTCATGTGACTATGGCCATTTGCACACTTGACTTGGCTCACACCACACCGCCACCACCACCAGTTCCTCTGCAACCCATCTGCCACCGCCTACGATTTTTCAAAGGACACACAGTAAAAGGAAGAAAAACCAGGGTGAGATCTTGAGTTGATACTTATTAACTGAGCGTGTACATCTCCAGTGTCTGCCCGTAACCTCAACTAATCTTGCAATAAACTCTTGCGGCCACTTCTCAAACAGGGGCAAAAAGCAGGCAATGCAGTCTGGCTGATGCTAGATCACTGACAGGAAGTGCCTGACTGCACAGGCTCAGAGAGGGGATGAACTGCAAACAATTCTATGCTTTATACAAGTCTGTCAACTTAATAACTGGAATGCCCATGGAAATTGCTGCTTCTCCACTAAATAAGATGACCCAGCTCTTGGGCTGGGCAACAGCAGCTGCAGTGACCAAGTGACCACTGCACAGATGCCAAGTTGCTCATCCTGGTCCTGTAGTCATGGGGTCATGGCTCAGTGGTAGAGCATCTGCTTGAAATGCAGAAGATCCCAGGTTCAATCCCCAGCATCTCCAGCTAAAAGGACCAGGTAGCAGGTGATGTGTATGTCTACCTGAGGCTCTGGAGAGTAATTGCCAGCCTGAATAGACAATACTAACCATGATGGGCCTTAATAAAAGGCTTAAATAGGAACCTGCCAGGTTTTAAACTGATTATGGCGGAGGCAGATGAAAGCATGGCTAACAAAAAGCAAGCCTGCTGCAATATCTCAAGCCAAAAAATTAGAAGCATTTAAACATTTTCTGGCCTCGCTGGTAGACCTCCTGATGGCACCTGGATTTTGGGCTATGTGCAGAACAGAGTGCTGGACTGGATAGGACATTGGTCGGATCCAACATGGCTTCTCTTATGCCCTTATGAATTCCAGTAGTCTGTTCAGATGCTTAATTTCAGGAAACAGTACCATGACATTCACCCATCATTCAGAGCCACAGGCATGATTGCTGATGGTAAGAAAGTTAGAGAATGGTGTGCTTAGAAAACATCTTGCCATACTCATACGTCATAGCTACGACTACTGGATTATTTCAGTAATACAAGCAAAGTTTAATTTTATTTCCTTTTGCCAGAACAACAGAATTGTGTACTGGGGAAAATATGGAGACACAAAGCTTTCTTTTTCAGGAATCTTTGGTGCCAGTGTTCAGTACTGTGCAGGTCTAAATGGTTTGAGAAAACCTGTTGCTCATCCTCAAGGCATGAGGTAGCAAACACAGCTATTATTCCTAGCCATGTTAATGTTAATTCTGCCACTGTTACGAGTATAGATCCAGGCAATACTCCCTTCCAAGCTGTGGAATCTTGCGAGCAAAAATTCTACTTTGTGAGCTACTGGCATCAAAGTTGTGAGCAAGCGATTTGGCTACTGCATAAATTAGTTTGCTCTAGAGCCATCCTTCCTCAGCTAAGACAAAAATGTGTGAGCCGGAGGCTAAAAAACTGTGAGCTAGCTCACACTAACTCAGCTTAGAGGGAACACTGGATCCAGGTGGTCAGCCATGTTGGTCTGAAGCAGTAGAACAAATTTCAGAGTCCAGTGGCACCTTTAAGACCAACAAAGTTTTATTGAAGGTATGGGCTTTCATGTGCATGAACATTTTTTTAAGTACACTGGAAGAGTAGGTAAGGCTCAAACTTATAGCCAGGGGCTGAACAGCAAATTAACATGTAATACTAATAAGATGTGCAAAGACAAACTAAATCAACCTTACATTGTTATTTAGTTTGCCTTTGCACATCTTCCTGTTACACGTTAATTTTTTTTTTAAACCCTCCTAAAAAGGAGAGGAATTTATTCTTTTTATAAATAGAAAAGGGTAGGGTATATAGAGGGATAAAGAAAAGAGCGGAGTGAGTATTATGTTAATAAAGGTTAGTTTAAATCAATATAGATACAGTTTTTGGCAATCTCCATGATTTGAGGGTCTTCTTTTCATCTAACAAAAATTCAAAATAACTCTGTTAATGAGGTTAGTAATGTCCTTTGGGGTTAGTTGTTAGTCATCTCCTTTTTGACGCTTCCCGAACAGTTATTTCTTAGGTTGTCTTCCTTTGGTATCCCTCAAGTTATAGGATGGGCCACCTTTGGTTTTCACTTCTCCCGCTCCGGCACCTCCCTCCTCTGGGCCGCTGTCGTCTTCACTACTCAAATCTGTCCACGTTGCGAGTGCTGCCTCTTCCTCTGGACTGGCGTGTCTCTTCAGAAATTCCTGCGCCTTGAAGATGGAGTCAATCTTCTCTCTTTTCTCCTTGTACTTGAACAAAAGGCCTTCAGGATAGGTCCATCTGTATATGACCTGTCTTCTTTGTAGAAAAGTGGTCAATCCTTTATAAGCTTTCCTTTTCATCCGGATTTCATAAGGCACATCTTTCAATATTCTGATGGTCTGCTCCCCAATTTTCAAGGGCACCGCTGCAACTGCACGCAAGATTTGATCTCTGGTACTCTGCTTGACAAACTTGACAACCACTTCTGCTGGCAGATTATTTTTTTTTGTAAATGTGGAGTAGGCCCTATAGACCTTATCCATTTCTTCTTTTAACTCACGCTGATCTCTTGCCAGTTACGGGTGCCAAGGCATTCGCAAGTATAGATCTGAGATCTTCCTTCTCTTCTTCTTTAATGCCCTGAAATCGAAGAGTCAGATTCGATTTTTCCATTTGCAACATCAAAATTCTTTTTTCTTGCACATCCTGATGCTTTTCTAACTTGTTGACCCTTTTCTTCACTTTTCCGATGTCTTCCGACGAGACCAAACATTTCTGTGCGATCTCCTCCATCTTCTTTGACGTCTCTGTTAGTTGCCTCTGTTGACTGTTGAGAACACCTTCCATATTAGTTAAGGTTTCGCTGATTTTCTGTATTTGGACCAGCAGAGGGTGCAGTAGCTCGCTTGTCTGTTGACTGACAGTCAGCTCTGGAGGGGGATTACCCGGACCGGAAGTCCCACCTCCCTTCTTCTCCGTTTTCAAAGGGACCTTCTTCATGGCTGACATTTCTTGTATTTGTTTACTTTATAAAAGTTCGTGACGCGTCGCTCAGGAGTCCCGCTAACTCATTCGCTTCAATGGCACCCCAAAGGTAATTTCGCCAACCCTTCTTCCCTTTCGTCCCCCTTAGCTTTCTTATACAAATCCCGCTTCTCAGTGGGGGGGATTCCCCCTCCTCCCAGCCGCTTATTCGCTTACGGGGGAAGGGCTCGGGTTTCGCTTCAAATTCAGACCTCCAACTCACGGTTCCTGCCGTTTCTTCTTTTTGCTTTAATTCATCGCTGTTCCTCACTCCTGTTGGAAATCGGTGGCGTTGCTAAGTCCCATTACAGGCACGCCGCAGCGGGCCGATTGGGGCGGGGAGAAAGCCTCAATTTCCCGGCTGACTGCCGGCAAAGAGGCTACTCCCCAAGCGCCCCCGGTTTGGAGCCTTTGCCTAAGGCTCACTAGGGTCTTGCAAACCTGCAAAGACCCCCCCAAACTGCGTGTGGGCTAACCACCTCCGGGAGCTTCCCGAAAGGTGGCCGCCATTCGCAATGCCGGAAACCGAAACCCTTACACGTTAATTTGTTGTTCAGCCCCTGTCTATAAGTTTGAGCCTTACCTACCATTCCAGTGTATTTGCAAAAGTGTGCATTCACACAAAAGCTCATTCCTTAAATAAAACTCTGTTGGTCTTAAAGGTGCCACTGGACTCTTAAATTTGCAATGAGCATGATTACTGATGGTTCTTCTCTGCCTGCATGCTGAAAAGTTACTGACGTCCCTTTGCCACTGAACATGGGATGTCCCCTTAGCCTCATCCAGAGCCAGGGCTTCTTCCGCCCTGGCCCCAGCCTGGTGGAACATGCTCCCAGCTGAGCTCAGGACCCTGAGGGACTTATTACCATTCCACGGAGCTTGTAGAATGGAGCAGTTCTGCCAGGCCTTTGGCTGAGGCAGCGGGCATCCAATAAAAACCGGGCCTCCCCTGATGAAGCTCACCATCTCTATGTGGCCCAGATCAAGAAAATCTCAGAGCCCTAGTGGCACCAGCTTGGAAACTATGCATATAAACAGACAGTGCCACCTGTTTCTTAATCATGTGGTTTAAAACTGTTTTAATTATTTATCAATGTTGTATTCGTGTTTTAGAACCTATGTTGTGATCCACCTTGAGCCCACTTGCGGGGAGGACGGAATATACATCGAAATAAACAAAGGCTCACCAAATGAGCCTTCATTTTGACAGGGCAACTACGGTCCTTTCCGCATTTGCCTGCCACTCTGGATTTTCTCAGTGTTTGAGTCAAGGCGATTAGGGGCCCATTCTGCATCTAGCATTCGCTCCGTTGCTTTACCAAACCCACACTGGAACAGAAAAAGATGTGGCTCAAAACCACATTCGGGTACCCCTTGCCAACGCCGCACTGACTGCAGAGTCACCCCTGAATGGCCATAAAACGGCCATAAATTTATGCAGATGGTACCATAAAACTGAGAGATCAAAGGAAGTGAAACCAGCATGCAGTGTGGAGGCTTCCATAAAATCCGACAATCAAAGAAAGTGAAAGTGGCATGCAACGTAAAGGGGAATTTCTGTTCCAGCATGGGTTTGGTAAAACAACCGAGCAAATGCTAGATGCAGAATAGGCCTAAATCCATGGCAAAACAGTATCCAAATAACCCGGGGCAACAGCAGGCTGAAACCAGGCTAACCACTGCAAGGACATAATATAATGCAGAATGGCGGCGGGGGACGGGACTGGATTAAAAAGAAGGTTGAAATCGATTTCAGTGCAGAATTGCTTGGAGGACACCGCGGTGAGCATGGATTAAAGGGAGAGTGCAGCCAGGGCCAACATCTGCACAGGAAGAAGGAAGTATCCCACCAGGTGTACTAGTAAATAGCCACCTACTGGCCAGCTGTGGCAAGCATAAAAAGTAACTCAGAAATAAAAATATGACCGGTATTCTCTCCTCCTTTGGGACCACTAGACTACAGATTACTTTAAAAAAAGGCATGCTGGAGAGCTAACAAAATATCACTTTCACAGATTTAAGTGCCAGTTCGACACAGCAGTTGGTAACTATCCCCACCATCTTTTCCAAGCAAGCCAACTGCAGTTACTTAATGGTGCATCTGCCAGTGCCAGTTTAGCAGACTGCTGCCAGCAAAACTCCAGTCTTGCATCAGGTGGGGAAAGTCTAGCACTGAACTAGCAATCCTCTCCCAGTAAACTAGCATCCAGGGACCAGGATACGGTTGAAAAGCACAGGATCCTACTGCCTTGCTAAAGCTACGAAGGTATGGGCAAGTGCTTGGTTGGGAGACCTGCTGGGAATCCTCATGTCTGCCATCCTGAATCCCATAACAGATCAGCAGCAGAATACAAATGCAATAATTCAAAAAACCCACACTGTGCTCACTGCACATTCCAAGTTCTATCACTTGGATGAGCAAACTACCGGACCCAGACTGTATGTAGCTTCCAAGGTACATGCCCAGAGACCCAGGACAATCATTTCAGCCACCAGCCTCCAGTGAAGCAAACTCGGCCATAGATTGGTCATCTCGAGCCCAGTGTATATTACAACCCAAAATTTCTATACTGACGTTGCAAGATTCACCAACAGCCCCAACTACTTATTTCACATTTTTCTCATATCAACGCTTGAATTATCAGCACTAGTCTAGAATGAATGCCAACAGGCCCCCCCATAGCTTTATGAACTGATACACAAATCAGATTAGCCAAAGTGCATTCCACCAAGCAATTATTCAAACCAATCGTGGCCCGGCAGCTTACAACATACCTGTAATAAAATCCTCAGTGTCAAGAAAGTTACTCACCCTTGTTACAGGAATAAAGTTTAACCGGACCATTTGTCATTCCCCCCCCTTTGGAAAAGCACAGTAGAACGTTGTGTTCCAACCACCCATGTCTGTTAAGTGATTTAGACTTCTCTTCTTTGATTGAAATGATTGTTGCATTTGCTGTGTTGATAGTGAACTAAGACGACAACTGGGAAAAAGTTCTCCCATTCAGCAGCTCTCATTTCACAGTTCTAGGCTTGCCAACTATGGGCTGGGAAATTCCTGGAGAGTCGGGGAAGGACCTGCTACAGAGTCCACCTTTCAAAGCGGCCATTTTCTCCAGAGGAACAGATTGTTGTAGTCTGGAGATCAGCTGTAATTCTGGGAGGTTTCCAAGCCCCATTTGGAGGCTGGCAATCCTAGTTCATATGCACTGCCCAGTCCTCAGCAGAAAGCAAGTCCTAGCACGTTCAATGGGATCTTCCCCAACGCATGGCATGGTTCACAGAATAGTAGCCTTAAGGCCATTTCAAGCTACTCAAGCTGCTCTATTGGGAAAAGTTCAAGATGGGTAACCATGTTAGTCTGTCTGTAGCAGTAGAAAAGAGCAAGTGTCTTGTGGCACCTTAAAGCAGGGGGGTCAAACATGCGGTCCGCGGGCCAGATCTATCAAGCCCACAGTGTAACTGGCTGTCTCCTCCTCTTCCTTCTTCTAGTTCTGTTGCTGCTGCATCATAGCATGCTTTGCCAGACTCAATTGCTCAGGAGGGATAGATAGGCAAGCTTCTGTTCCCTGCACTGGCTGAGGCTCCTCCCCCTCCTCTTCCCAGGTGGAGGAAGGGAATGAGCCAGAGCACACTTCCTGCCTAGGCTGCCTCAATTGCACAGAAGAGAAAAGCAAGCCTTTCTTCCCCTCCATTGGCTGAGGCTCCTCCCTGAAGGGAGTGAGGGAAGGAGGGAGAGCTTGCTTTGCTTGGCTGCCTCAATTGCATGAGAGAAATACAAACAACCTTTAAGACCAACAAAGTTTTATCCAAAGTATAAGCTTTTGTGTGCCTTGCTACAGTGTGTGTGTTTTGGGGGGCTTGCTATATTGTGGCTCTCTTGGGTGCAACTGGGTTCCTTCACCCTTTTCACTGTATTCATGTCGTCATGATCCAATCTTTCTCAGCAGGAAAGCCATGTGAACTATTTAAACAAGGAATAACAACAAGCCAGTGAGGTGGATTAGGCTGAGAGTGTGTGTCTAGACCAAGTTCACCCAGCACATTTCCTTTGGGGATTCGTCCCAGATAGTAGGGTGCTACTGACCCCTGAGGGAGACTAGTTTTGTAGACAAACACATAGCCCTCAATCTGTGTCATGGTGCCTTCTCATGTCCTTGACCACCACGTGAAGCAATTTATGTACAAAAGCTCACAATGTCCAGCCATTTCATGTTTTCCTCAGGTCCTAAGCTCAGAACTCTGAGCATGAGATCTCTGCAGTGAATGTCAATAAATTAAAAGTAGGTTTGCAGCTTACAGATACACACTTGAACAGCATACTCAGGATTGCAACAGCACAGACATTTTGATGCAATAATTCAGAGCAAGAGGTGTCAGTTATCAGACACTATTAAATAAACAAACTATTGCAAGAGTGCTAATGTTTTAAGCATTCTTTAATCATGTTTGCGTCCTTTATAAAGTTTATATATCTCCACTACCTGTACTCCATTACATTTTATGATAAACATGGTCCAGCCCAACAAGGTCTCATTTATGTCAGATCTGGCCCGCATACCAAATGAGTTCGACAACCCTGCCTTAAAGACTAACAAAATATGTGGCAGTGCATGAGCTTTTGTAAATCACTGCTCACTTCTTCACTTCTATTGGGAAAAGGTATTAATTCCAATGGGCTGGGTCCAGCAATCCGTCAGCAGAAAGTGCCGCCACCCCCCAGGGTTGTGGGACATGTGTGCACTAACAACTATGCAGGTTGTGGGGGGGCACAGTACAGACGGGTATGTGGACGAGATCACTCTTTTCCCTCTTCTGATGGAGAAGACAATTTTGCCCCCTTCCGCCTCCTCAGTGCACTTTTCCTGAAATGGCTCAAGCCGTTAGGACCAAATACACAGAAAGTATCACAAAGGACAGACCCACAGAACTGAGGCCCAAGAAAATTAATCGAATAGAGCAATGTGGAAACTATCATGGGGTGATGCAATCCCATAATATCTGCACAGTTCATATGCTTATTGTGGTATCATTATTTATTTACATTTGTACCTCTGTCTTTCTCCACAGTGGGGAGTCCTAGTGGTGTGAGAGTGGGGGCCAAGGATGGACAGGACACCACAAATACCATCCACTTATGGCTCAGTACTCCAGTTATAGATGACATTCACTTTCCTTCTCATAGAGAATACTGATCTGCCCAGTAACTACCACCAGCCCCCACTTTTGATTGTGCATGTGTAAAGTGCCCCAAGTCACGGCTGACTTATAGAGACCCCATAAGGTTTTCAAGGCAAGAGATGTTCAGAGGTGGTTTGCCATTGATTGCCTCTGTATCATGACCCTGGACTTCCTTGGTGGTCTCCCATCCAAATACTAACCAGGGCTGACCCGGCTTAGCTTCCAAGAACTGGCAAGACTAAGCCATCTTGTCCAGGTCAGGGCCAGCTCTGGGCCCTGGGAGCTGCTTATAAACAGCTATGAAATAGTCCACAACACCTACAAGGACACAGGTTCTGGTTTTTCCTATCAGAGTGTTCAGCTTCATATGAATTCTTGTTCTCAGAGGCGAGGTGGTGCTGTCAAGTTGCAGCCAATTTAAAGTGACCCCAGAGGGTTTCAAGAAATGGTTTGCCATGGCCTGTCTCTGCATAGCAATGCTGGACTTCTTTGGTGGTCTCCCATCCAAATACTAACCAGGGCTGACCCTACTGAAGACCTGACGAGATTGGGCTAGCCTGGGCCATCCAGGTCAGAGCATTTCTGATTGAGGTTACTTATTTTTTGTTGGGTGGAAACTGGGCAAAGGAGATGGACCAGACTAAAGCAGAAATGAACAGTGGAAAACTTCATCGAGTTAGCATGTATTCCAATCCATGCTTGTCCACAAAAATCTGTCATGGTTACAGGTCATGAACTTTTTAAGTTCTCTAGCTGTTCACAAGCAGTGCATCATTAAAATTTTTACTGTTTTAGAAAATAAGTTAAATATTTAAGAAACCTACTGTGGCCCCTCAGAGGTTATATACAGGATCATTAAGTTTTGATTCAATGTGGTCTTTATTGTTATAGCAACCAACTACTACGAACTTTTACTTTGGAAGTAGTTAAACAACCAATGGAAAATTTTGATTTATGCTGGTTATTTCAATTGGCCCTCTTCCTTGGCAACTGTCTGGTGTAAAAACAAAGAAACGATCAAGAGGAGCTATAATAAAAATGATCAAACCAGGATAATGAAGTTGTGCCAAATCCAAAACACCACACACGTGGCAGGCTATATTACTCTTATTCAGAAAGACTGTGAAGCACCTTTGGCAACAGCTGAACTTCTTATACATGCTGTATAGACCCATCAGCATCACCAAAGCTAAACCCACATGAAGGTGGGTGCAGACAACTGTTGGCCAAGTGGATGTTAGCCAAGGTGTGCATGTGCCCACAATAAACTAGGCACTTGACTCTAACCAGATGACCAAATGTAACAAATAACTTATGAGTCTCACACTTTGACAGCTAAGTTTCTTGCTTCAGCCAAGGGCAAACAGGATTTTATAGATGTATAGAAAAATTACCTGTATGGCAAAATTACCTGTACTGGCTATCTACCTCCCAAGTGATAAGGAAATTTCTGCCACATTTCTAGGTAAACCACTTAGCAGCAGACTGCATAGCAATATCTACCTTATATATTGAATTCTGTTCTACTCTTTGCCTCTTAACATCAAGCATGTGTGCCCACAACCGTTTAGGACACCCTTTCAGTCTTTAAAAGCATCTTCAAATTACTGTATTACAGCAGTTGCAGAAACACTGAACTCTACTCAGCTGCATTCCAAAATCCCTCCACTAGCAAAGCAAAATATTAACTGCTTAAAGATTAACCTACCCCCAGGAGACTGAATCTAATCTGAAACAAATTCCAAGCACTATAGTCAGTCACACCAGCTGCTTTCCTACTAACGCACAACTCACTCAAATGATCAAAAGCCATGCTATTTGAATTAAACATGCACAAAGTAAGAAAACCATGACACAATGGCAGCACAGCCTTTCAGGTGTCTATAAACATTACGTATTCTTCAAACAGTTGTTTGAGAAATTTATTTTTAAAAATATGGATCAGCAACAACAAAAAAGTTGCCTACCATAGTGACTGATGAAATACCAAATATATAAAATATTGCTAGAATGAGAGAGGTTAGATCAGATGTTTTGCAATTATGGACTCACATAGATTTAGTACAAAGAGTTCATGTGTACTGATAAGTTTCTACATTCTGATTTTTTTTTTAAAGTTAACTTTGTTCATGTTGTAAAGCTGTATTTTCAACACCTTGGCTCTGAGGATTATATGCATGGCAATATAACCAAAATGAAGATTGTGAGATTGGATACACACACACACAAAGTCTAGGATGTGATATTAAGACACAACACAGGAGCAACCCTGACAGAGCAGACCAAAGCCCCATCCAGTCCAGCATCCTGTTTACAACAGTGGCCAGCCAGACATTCCCAGGAAGTTTGCAAGCTGGCATGGAGGGGAAAGCTCTGTGTGCCCCCAAAATCTGACATTCAGAGGTACACTGCTTCTGAAAATAAGGCGGCATGTAGTTACCATGGCTAATAGCCACTGGCAGACCCACCTTCCATACATGACATGTCCCAGTAAGATTAAAGATTTCACCCTTTCAATTATGAAACTGTCTGCTTTGTTCAAAGGGCGGGTTTGTAAACCAAACCCTGTGTTCATCAATAAAAACTAAAAGACCATCAAAAGCCCAATAAACTACAAAATGGCTACACATACTGCATTATTTCTAACCTTCCCCTCTCTCTTTATAAACTACTCCTTGTAAATATTTTTTAATCAAAAACTGTTTACAGAACTTTCAGCAAGAGTAACATAATTCAAAATGGAACAAAACTGAAGACGTTCCATCACAATCACAGGCAACGATCGGGTCACGTGTGCTGCAAAACCCTCACACACATCTAAACTCTTTTTTCATGTGTGTAATAAATGGAAGTATTTTTTTTAAAAAAATCTACTTTCCATACTATATGAAATCCTCAGTTACACAACATTAAATTGCCCAGCATCACTGAGTTTCCATCCATGGTGAAGGCTAAGGTAAACACATTCATATAACAGCAGCATTGAAATGACTATCATCTTCAAGGACCTGGGATACCTGAAAAGATTATCAGGGGGTTTCACAATGGTGGCGTGTGGGGGAGTGAATAGTAGACAAGCTGCCTAAATCACAACTTGAAAGCCACCCCCAGTATTCCCTGAAACTACAGCAGATTGACAGGTGCTTTCCAGGATGCAAGTAGATGAGTCTTCCCCCAGAAAACCTCATAGAATAGAATCACAGAGTTGAAAGGGATATCCAGGGTCATCTAGTACAAACCCCCTGCACGATGCATAAAATTCACAAATAGCTCCTCCACACCCTCAGTTATTGGTGTCCCATGCCCAGAAGATGACAAAAAACCTTCAGGATCTCCAGCCAAACTGGCCTGGAGAAAAATTGCTTCCTGACCCCAAAGTGGCGATAGGCATTTCCCTGGGTGTGTAAGAAAGGGCCACGAGAACTAAAAACGGATGCAGCCCTTCCTGCCCTCCTTCTCATGGTCTGCCTAAGTTCACAGAATCAGCATTGCTGTCAGATGGCCATCTAGCCTGTTTTAAAACCTCCAAAGAGGGAGAGCCCACCACCTCCTGAGGAAGCCTGTTCCACTGAGGAACCGCTCTAACCGTCAGGAAGTTCTTCCTAATGTTCAGCTAAAAACTCTTCTGATTTAACTTCAACCCGCTGGCTCTGGTCAGACTTTCTGGGGCAACAGAAAACAACACCATACCACCATCCTCTATATGACAGGTCTTCAAGTACTTGAAGATGGTTATCATATACCTTTCAGTCATCTCCTCTCCAGGCTAAATATACCCAGCTCCTTCAACCTTTCCTCATAGGACTTGGTCTCCAGAACACTCACCATCTTTGTTGCCCTCCTCTGGACACATTCCAGCTTGTCTATATTCTTCTTGAATTGTGGTACCCAAACCTGAACACAATACTCTAGGTGAGATCTAACCAGAGCAGAGTAAAGCAGATCACTTTGCATGATCTGGACACTATACTTTTGTTGATACAGCCTAAAATGGAATCTGCCTTTTTAGCTACTGCATCACATTGCTGATTCATGTTCAGTGTATGGTCTACTAAGACCCTTAGATCCCTTTCGCACATACTACTGCCAAGACAAGTCTCCCCCATCCTATATTTATGCATTCAATTTTTCCTATCTAAATGCAGAACTTTACAGTTATCCCCATTGAAATTCATTTTATTTGTTTTAGCCCAGTTTTCCAGCCTGTCAAGATCATCCTATATCCTGACTTTGTCTTCTGCCATATTTGCTACTCCTCCCAATCTTGTATTATCTGCAAATTTAATAAGTATTCCCTCTATTCCTTCATCCAAATCATTTATAAAGATGTGGACCAAAGCAGGTCCCAGGACAGATGCTTGCAGCACTCCCCTTGTCAATTCTTTCCAAGAGGATGAAGAACCATTAACAAGCACTGTTTGGGTGCAATCTGTCAATCAGTTACAAATCCACCTAACAATTACAGGATCCAAACCACATTTTTCCAATTTGTCAACAAGAATATGATGTGGAACCTTATCAAAAGCCTTACTGAAATCGATAAACTATGTCTACAGCATTCCCCCGATCCAGCAAGGTAGTAACTTTCTCAAAAAAAGAGATAAGATTAGTCTGACATGACTTGTTCTTGAGAAACCCATGCTGGCTCTTAGTAATCACAGCAATCCTTTCTAAATGCTCAAGGACTGTCTGTTTGGTGATTTGTTCTAAAACTTTCCCAGGTATAGATGTCAAGCTGATGGGATCCTCCTTTTCCCCCTTCTTGAAGATGGGGTCAACATTTGCCCACCTCCAATCTTCTGGCACCTCACCTGTTCTTGAAAAATTCTCAAAAATAATGGACAGAGGCTCAGAAATTACATCCACAAGCTCTTTTAGTAACCTTGGATACAGTTCATCTGGCCCCAAGAACTTAGTTTCATTTAAAAAACTAGGTGTTTGCATACTACCCCCATGCCAATCCTAGGCTGCAACTCCCATCCCTCATCATGTGTTCTGTTTTTGCCATGTTGAATACTGTTTCCCTTGCAAGAGAAGACGGAGGAAAAACAGGAATTGAGCTGTTCTGTACCCACAAAGGACCTACCACATTGTTGCTCTTTTGCTTACTTTGAACCCTTTTTTGCTGTTTTTAGCATCTCTCGCTAGCCTAAGCTTATACTGAGCTTTAGCTTTCCTAACTCTTTCTACGAGCACTGGTTATTTGTTTATATTCATCCGTGTTTATAAGGCCCTCCTTCTACTTTCTAAATGAGTATTTTTTTTTATTTCTCAGGTCTTTAGAAAGCTGTTTATGGAGCCACCTTGGTTTCTTTAGGCTCCTCCCATTTTTCCTTCTCATAAGAGTCATTTGTGATTGTGCCTTCAGTATTTTACTTTTAAGAAACTCTTATCCCTCTTGAACTCCCTTCTCTTTAAGTATTTCTGATCATTGTATTCTACCTAGCATAACTTTTAATTTGTCAAAATTTGCTTTCCTGAAGTCCAACCTATATGTCTGACTACGTACAGCTTTTACCTTCCCCAAGACGTTAAATTCCAAAATTACATGGTCACCACCACCCAGGGTGCCCACTGCTTTCACCTCATCAAGCAGTTTTTTCCTGTGGGTAAGAATCAAGTCCAAGATAGCGGATTCCCTTATTTCCCTCTCTACTTTCTGGAAAATGAAGTTGTCAGGAAGACAAGTCAGGGATTTATTGGACCTTTCATTGTTAGCAGAGTTGGACTTCCAACAGATATCTGGGTAACTGAAATCTCCCATGAGCACCATGTCACATCTCTTTGAGAACTTTGTAATCTGTTCCAGGAGTGTCTCATCCAAAGCCTCTGCCTGGCTTGGTGGTCTATAGTAGACACCTATCATAATATCACTACTATTTCTTACTCCTTTTATTTTTACCCAGAGACTCTCAACTGGCCTTTCATGCTCAGATGCATGTATTTCCTCACAAGTACTTTCCTCCCTTACATATAATGCAACTCCTCCACCCTGCCTTATTCGTCTGTCCCTTTTAAATAAGTTGCACCTCTCAATCCTAATATCTGAATTGTAATTGTCAACCCACCAAGTTTCAGTAATGCCCATTAGGTCACAGTCCCCCTCCTGTATTAGGATTTCAAGTTCCTCCTGCTTGTTTCCCATACTTTGTGCATTAATATAGAGACATCGGAATCCTCGTATGAAAGTGTTAGTGATACCCATGCTTTTTCTGTCCCATAATCATCTATGGTCAAAAAGGATTTTTTGGTGTGCTTTGAAAACCTTCAGTACCTGTTTTGACCACACACTGGGGAGGGAGGGGATAAAAGGAATGAGAATATGGTCACATATGGTCAGAAGCACCATCATCTCTGTTTAAAAAGCAAAGTAGCATCACTTTGCATGGGGATAACAGCTCAGTTCAAGGGAACTCGGAAGTAACCAGTGGGCAATGAGTCTCCAATCCTCAGCAAAATCCAGAGTTCCATGTGAAGAAAGATTTATGCAGAACTTTGAACTCCTTCAAAAGAATACCCCCCCAAAAAGAGCTGTTACTTTTGTCTCTTTCATAGGGCTCATTAACACACTTTGGCCTCTGAAGGCAAACAGATTTTTAAAGAACTTTTGGAAAACTTAGATTAAAACTTCTTTAGCTTTGAGAAGATGACTTTTATCCTTCAAGTGGGGGAGGGGGGATCTGTTTGCCTTCAGAAGCCGAAATGGATTGAAAAGCCCTAGTGAACAGACCTCATTGGGGAAAGGTGTCAGGTTACGTCAAAAATAAAAGTAAGGATACTTGGAAAGTCTGATTTCAGACAATGCCTAATTTGGGGAGGGGGTGCCTAAAAGTTTTCACAGAGCTGCTCACGTAATAGTCATGGCCGCTTCTTAACCTAAAGTTCTACATAGGTAAATACTTCTTTGCCTTCTGAAAATGTTAATGCATCCAGGACCTGCACAATTATGTTGTATTTTTTTTTTTACATTCTCTTGGAGTTCACGTTTCATTATTGCCAGCTAGACCTACAGCCTTGAGCTGCTATGAGGCAGAACTTAACATCAGATTTAATGACTTAAAACATTATAGAAAAAAAGCACACAAGAGGCTAATGAAATACTCTGTAACCAAGCCTCTGAACAAGGGAGGCTAACTTCCGGAAAAATCTACCCTAAAAAAAGTACTTCCCCTTAAAACCACTTAGGTTACAAGCCCCGCCATCTGTAGAAAGGAGAGTTTCTCCACATCTGGGATTTTACATCTCTGGGAAACAAGCCGCCGAGACTGGGGACGAGGAGGGAGAGACAGAAAACAGCATGCAAGATCCAGAGCCAACGGTGTGTGCCGGGAAGCCTATTTCTGGGATCCCTGCTTTCGCTGGCACTTTTGGCTGAGGACAGAGACACTCCCAGGAGCACCAAATCAACCACAGCCGCCAGAGCCAGAACAGAGGAAGAGGCCCTGCATTTGAAATCAAACAGAAAGGAAAACCTTGGTTGAAAATCTTATCGCCCCACCAGTTCCCCACTGCCGTACCGAAGTATCAGAGATGGCCAAGTCTTAGTTGACAGCCTGCCTCAGACATCTCTTGCAGCCACCAATCCAATTCCACTGGTCAAGAGAAAGCCCTCCCCCCCATCTGCTGAGCTCCCTTGGACATCCCTCACCCTGTAAGATGATGATGAAGAAGAAGAGATTGGATTTATACCCTGCCTTTCATTGCCCCAAGGAGTCTCAGAGTGGCTTACAATCTCCTTTCCCTTCCCCTCCCCACAACAGGCACCCTGGGAGGTAGGCGGGGCTGAGAGAGCTCTCCCCAGAACTGCTCTTGAGAGAACAGCTCGGGCAGAACTATGCCTTGCCCAAGGTCATCCAGCAGCTGCAAGTGGAAGAGTGAGGAATCAAACCCGGTTGTCCCAGATTAGAGTCCGTGCACTTAACCACGTCACCAAGCTGGACTAAATGAAGTAAACTCAAGGACTCCAACCACAACGCACAAAATCTGGAAAACTTCTTCACCAGAAGATAGGTTCAGAAGACAGCCCTGTTGGCCTGCGGCAGAACAATTAGATCTGAGCCCATCAGCAGCTCCAAGGCCAGGATCCCTTTGGTCTCTAAGATGCTACTGTACTAGAATCTCTCTTTTCTAGGAGTCCTCCGGCACAGTCCCTGGGCATCCACCAGCGAAGCGCTCCTTAACCCTCTATTTTGTCATGCTTCTTTGGTCCAAACCAGGAACTCCGTCCTGGGAACTATTCTTGCTCTCTATAGCTTGACACGCAACTGGGAAAGCACGTCTGGACACAGACGGGAATCTCACCGCCGGGTCAAGAAGACCGGGGACCATAACGGTTCCGCAGTTTTTGACGAGCGGGTCTCCGGTAAAGGGGGGCGTTTCAGCTTCCCTCCCGCCGGGTTCTCGTCAACGGCACGTGTGAAAACGAGAGAGAGCGCCCCCGCGAGTCTGCAGGGGTCAGACTCCCCCCTTCTCCGGCCCCGTAGCAAGAACGCTTTCCTCTGCTGGGACATAGCGCCGTCACTTCTGGGGACGGGGCGGGGGGGTAAAGCTGGGAATCCCCTGCACCGAGCAGGGGACTGGACTAGATGACCCTTGGGGGACCCCTTCCAGCTCCCGGCGGCCGCCTTTCTTCCCTCTCCGCCCCATGCAGACGACGGCGCTCTGCCCGGTCGGAGCAGTCCGGCCGTGCGCGCCCCGCTGCCACGTGGGAAGCCTCGCACCGGGGAGGGGCTCCGGCCCCGGGGCCAGCTGCAGAGGCCTCCGGCTCGCCCGCCCGCCCGCCCGCCCGCGGCCCTCACCTTGGAGCATCGCCTCCAGTTTCTTCCGGTCCACGCGGAACCGCTCCTCGCCCCACTCCGGGCTGGCCGAGTGGGCGCGGGCGGGGCCGGCCGAGGAGGAGCCGCCGCAGCAGCCGTCGTCGTCGGGCAGAGGCGAGTCGGCGCTGCGCTCGCTGTTGGAGCCCGGGTCGGAGAGCGAGTAGCCCGGAGGGGCGGCCATCCCTCGCCCGGCCGCCGCCGCGCCGCCGCCGCCGCCGCTCCGCTGGCTGAGGGGCCACTCGCTGCCGGCGGCGGCGGAGGCAGAAGCCACGCAAGCGACCACCGCCCCGTCGTCGCCCTCCGCCGCCTCCTCCGCCTCCAGCTCCTCTCCGCAGCAGCAGTAGCAGCAGCCCTCGCCGCCGCCGCCGCCTTCTCCTCCTCCGCCGCCGCCTCCTCCTCGGGACGCTATCTGGCCCCACAGCCGCCCGCCGCCGGCTTCATCCCAGCCCGCCAGGGCCTCGGCGGCGGCTCCCCCGGCGCCCGCCTCCGCCTCCAGCTCGGGCTCCCGGCTCCTCTTCCCGCAGCTCGTCGCCTTGCAAAGCGCTTGTCCCGGGCCGGCCGCGGCTCTGCTGCGCCCCCATCCCGCCCGCAGTCCGCACAGCATCCCCGTCTCCTCCATTGGGCGGCCAGAGGCGCGCGCCGCCGGAGAGGGAGGGATATCCTCGGGGAAGGGGGCGGGCCCGGCGGGGGGGGGGGGCGAGAGGCACAGAATGAAGCGGCGGCGGCAGCAGCAGCAGCCGCTCCCACGCGCGCCCGAGAGTCGCCTCCCGGCTCCCGCGGCGCCTGTCAGAAACTCCACAGGCCCCGCCCCCCCGCCCCTCCCACCCCTCCCGCCCCCGCGCCTGGGCTGCGGACCGACCCTGCCACGACTCAGCCTGTCCGCCGCCCAAACAAGAAACGTGAGTCGGGGGTCAACGGGGAGATCCCATGAGCCAGTATTCCCTCTAAACTGAGTTAGAGTGAGCTAGCTCACCGTTTTTTAGCCTCCGGCTCACACATTTGTGTCTTCGCTCGGGAAGGAGGGCTCCAGAGCAATGCTCCCTCTAAGCTGTGGAGTCTTGTGAGCAAAAATTCTACTTTGTGAGCTATTGGCATTCAAGCTGTGAGCCAGCGATTGGGCTGCTGCATCAGTTAGTTTGCTAAGACAAAAATGCATGAGCCGGAGGCTAAAGAACTGGGAGCTAGCTCACAATAACTCAGCTTACAGGGAACACTGGATCACGGGATCTCCCCGTTCCCCCCAACTCACGTTTCTTGTTTTGGCAGCCGACAGGCTGAGTGGCATAAATTAGTGGCTGTGGCATAAATTAGTTTGCTCTGGAGCCATCCTGCCTGAGCTAAGACAAAAATGCGTGAGCTGGAGGCTATAAGACTGTGAGCTGACTCACACTAACGCAGCTTAGAGGGAACATTGCTCCAGAGCATACTAATCTATGCAGTAGCCAAATCACCCGCTCACAACTTTAATGCCAGGAGCTCACAAAGTCAAGTTTTTGCTCACAACACTCCATAGCTTAGAGGGAACAGATTGGTCAGCTGTTAGTCTGAAGCAGGAGAACAAATTTAGAGTCCAGCGGCACCTTTAACACCAACAAAGGTTTATTCAAGGGTATGAGCTTTCATGTGCAGGGCACACTTTGGTATCTGATGCAGTGTGCCTGCACACAAAAGCTCATAACTTGAATAAACCTTTGTTGGTCTCAAAGGGGAGATCTGAGTCCCGCAAGAACTTGGAAACCAACCGGAGTGTCAGGGCAGAAGCTTCTGAGACTCCAAATTCCCTGGGTCAGACCCAAGAGTTTTGTGGTGCTTCTCCAGATTTTATTCTCTCGCCCCAACTTCAGGCAGCTCGAGCCCAACTCCTTTGGATGAAGATGAAGGAGGTTAGCCCAGCTGGAACTCTCTGCCCAGGAAGGGGTTAACTAGCTTTGTAAACGCTTGGGGGGAACGCTGAAGCATATGCGGAGTGGCTCCAGTCTAAACCCTTGGCTTTCAATAGGTTTAGGTTGGAGTAACTATACACAGGGTTGTACTCGGTTCGGTTTGAATTTTGCATCCTTACATGTCACTCTGGGCTTCCTGCATTTCATGGCCCCTTGACATTACTGAGTGCTTGTTTTTTTTCGTGGCTTCTCCGTGGAATGGGTCTACTCAGTAGAAGAAGAAGGGACTGGATTTATACTCCCACCCTGCACTACCCGAAGAGCAGCTTACAATCCCTTCCTCTCTCCCACAACGGACACCCTGTGAGGTGGGTGGGGCTGAGAGAGCTCTCCCAAGAACTGCCCTCGAGAGAACACCTCTGACAGAACTTGTGACTGACCCACGGTCACACCAGCAGCTGCATGTGGAGGTGTAGGGAATCAGACCCGGTTGGCACAGATTAGAGTCTTTGCTCCTAAGCACTACACCAAACTGACTCTCTGTGCCAGTGCATCTGAAGGGATGCTAGTTTATGAACACTTGGTTGTTGCTGCTGCTTCTAAGTTCCACTGAAGAATTACAACCTGCTTCAACCATATTTTAGGACCAGTCTCCCTTCACAAGTGTCCAGTTCAATGTGGACACAAATGTGCATGCTTCTACTGTACATGCACCCACCTCAAAAAAACTAGGCCTAATAGATTCTCATGCAAAAAAAGCACAGAGTATTTGAATTTTATTTTTCCTTTGCCATCAAGTCACAGTTGACTTATGGTGGCCCCGGGTTTTCATGGCAAAGAGACATTCAAAGGTGGTTTGCCCTTACCTGCCTCCACATCACAACCCTAGGCTTCCGTGGTGGTCTCCCATCCAAGTACTACCCAGGACCAACCCTGCTTAGCTTCCGAGATCTGATGAGATCGGCCTAGCCTGGGTTATTTCGAGATGTCACTAGACTGGAGTCTTGCTTATTTTCATTAAAGCAGCTATTCCACTTGCAGAGTGCTGTCTGGGGAAACGGGGGTTTCCTCTCCCGAGGAGTAGCCGTAGTAGTCTGTGGCTCTTTAAGAGACCACTGGTCCTGCCCTACAAAGCTTCCTTGTGAGTCTTTCAGGCCTTCATCAATGACAAGACCATTAATGGACAGGAATGGCTCGAGATACTTTGGCACCTGAGGCAGAAAAGTTTATTCTACTTCAGGTAAAAAGTTTTAAATATATATATATATGTAGGGGAGAGAATCACAAAACTATCAGCAATGTATGTAATTTGACAGGATTCCATTAGTAGTAGTAGTAGTAGACAGAACTCCATTAATGTTGCACACAGACAGATTTTCCTCATACAGGTCCATACCTATCCATTCCTGCCACCACAGCATACATAAAGGATGGGGGGGGGGGACGGACCTAAAATTCCAGGGCACCAGTATGATGTAGCGACTGAAGTCTGTCGGACTAGTATGTGCAAGACCCAGGTTCGAATCCCCACTTGTACCATGCAACATCACTGGGTGGCCTTGGGCCTGTCACACTCTCTCAGCCTAGCCTACCTCACAGGGGTGTTGTGAGGATAAAAGGGAGGAGTGTTGAATGATGTTAAGGTGCTTTCAGCTTCCGCTGGGGAGCCAGGTGGGATATAAATGAATAAAATACATTGTTAAAAATTAGCTTATTGCTATAGGATGTTGTGACGAGCACTCATAACAAAATAAAGAGTGGTCTATCAATATTAATAGAAATGAAGCCTCCCATTTGCAGACACTGGGACACTGGGGGGGAAACCACAGGGAACAGCCATCGCCTTT
The DNA here is from genome assembly GCA_029375565.1 of Gekko gecko. Taxonomy (NCBI): domain Eukaryota; kingdom Metazoa; phylum Chordata; class Lepidosauria; order Squamata; family Gekkonidae; genus Gekko; species Gekko gecko. Next base: position 21,068,009 of record JAPDNY010000008.1, on the reverse strand, counting down.
TACCATCTGTTATCAATGTGGAACAACTGTCACCGGGCAATCAGTGGTGCAGTGTAGTGGTCAGAGTGTCTGGCTAGGCCTGGGGAGACCCGGGTTCAAATTGCCCCTTGCCATGAAACTGGGGGGCTGAACTTGGACCAGCTATTCCCTCTCAGCCTAACCTACCTCAGGGGTTTGTTGTGAGATTAACCTGGAGGAGTGGAAAACCATGTACACTCATCTGACCTGCTGAAGGAAGAAGAAGAGGAAGATATTGGCTTTATACCCCACCCTTCTCTACCCGAAGGAGTCCCAGAGCGGCTTACAATCTCCTTTCCCTTCCCCTCCCCACAACAGACACCCTGTGAGGTAGGTGGGGCTGAGAGAGTTCTCTCAAGAACTGTCCTTGAGAGAACAGCTCTGAGAGAACTTGTAACTGACCCAAGGTCACACCAGCAGCTGCATGTGGAGGAGTGGGGAATCAAGCCTGGTTCTCCCAGATTAGAGTCCACACTCCTAACCACTACATCAAAGGGCAGGATAAACATTCAACCAATAAATAAAACTCCTTCCCTTCCAAAGTGTCATTTAAGAGAGAGAGCAGGGGACAGCCCCCCCTCCAGTGTTCTTCCCAACAGGTCCTTTCCTCAGTAGTATCCATGTTTCCAGACACCCCTACAAACTGAATTTGTTGTTGTTGTTCAGTTGCACAGTCGAGTCCAAATCTTTGCGACCCCACAGACCACATCACGCCAGGCCCTCCTGTCTTCCGTTGTCCTCCGGAGTTTGCTCAATTTCATGTTTTTTGCATCGATAACACTGTCTTACCATCTCATCCTTTGCTGTCCCCTTCTTCTTTTCCCTTCAGTCTTTTCCAGCATCAGGGAAACTGGGTTACTATAACTATAAACAAGTAAATTAATATATGGCCTACATATGCATAATTAAAATAATTAATGTTGCAAAAGCAGCCGTCTCTCTACTGTGAAAACTGCCCGTTAGTAACACTGCTGCAATTATTAATGTAAATCCAAATGACAAGGGAAGGACTAGTGTCACAGAAGTCCCAAATATACAGATTCCACTAGTAGAAAACGCATACTGTAACTATAATAAGGCCTAAGATACAATTTCCTCCTTTGAAGACAAGACATAAAGTCCATGTCATCAGTGTAACTAGATACTTGGAAGATGTGTTTCCTTCAACTTCTTCAGTTTGCTGGCTGTGTAGGTGGAACTTGATTTCAGCAATTTCAACAGACCACAAGGTTCATAGTGTAAGAAGCGAATCTGTATATTTGGGGCAATTATTAATGGGACATTAAAACAGTTACAAGAAATGCTCTTAAAAGTGCCATAGGGTTTGTTTGTTTGCAAGTTAGCAGCGAGTCAGATTAGGAAAAATAAAGGGACCTGCGTATGGTGTTCCCTCTAAGCTGAGTTAGTGTGAGCTAGCTCACAGTTTTTTAGCCTCCGGCTCACACATTTTTGCCTGAGCTCCAGGATGACCCCAGAGCAATCTAATTTCTGCAGCAGCCAAATCACTCGCTCACAACTTTAATGCCAGGAGCTCACACAGTAGAATTTTTGTTCACAAGACTGCACAGCTTAGAGGGAGCGTTGCCTGCATAAAAAGTCAGCTTGTTGAGAACAAAGAGCTCCCCTGCCTGCTCCTTCTTTATGGCCACTTTACCCTGCCTCTGAACGTCTACCTTTATTTCCTTTCTATTTAATTCATTTATACCTTGCCCTTCTCTCCAAGGGGATCCTACAGCGGCTTGCGTCATTCTCCCCTCCCCTATTTCGTCCTCACAACAATCCTTTGAGGTAGATTATGCTGAGACAGTGTGACTGGCCCAAAGATCACCCAGTGAGCTTCGTTGGCACAAGTGGGGATTCGAACCTGGGTCTCCTATATCCTAGTCCAGCACTCTTAACCACGACACCACCTTGGCTCTCACAGAGCCTTACTCAGCTTTACTTAATATAGGAGTTCTACTCAGAAATGCAAAAGTTTTATTCTCGGTATAAGCTTTTGTGTGCATGCACACTTCCTCAAATACACACTTGGTCTTTGAGGTGCCACTGGACTCAAACTTTGTTCTGTTGCTTTAGGCCCACCTGGGTACCCACCTGAATCTATCAGGAAAACCCTGAGATGTGAAAGCCAGAGTGGTATGATGGTTAGTGTGTCAGATGAAGAAGAAGAAGAAGAGAAGAGATTGGATTTATACCCCGCTCTTCACTAATTATTCTGTTAGCAGTAAGCTACCTCAAGCTTGTGGTGGCACATAAATTTTCTCTCCCTTCTTAGGCGTTTCCACGTAGCCTTGGGAAAGCTGCTGTCTTGCCACGTATGGGACAATAATACTGGCTTTAGGACTGGAAGAATGTATGGGGAAAATGCTATGTAAAATTTACGTCTAGCATACAGACTACTGTACCCCAGTGCTGTATCAGCTATAATGTAAATAATGAAGGCTATTGTGGGTTTTTCTGGAAACATTCCACATGAATCCATACATTCTGTCTCTTTTCTTAGCAGTGGAAATAACTCCCTTAATGGTGGGTTCTGATATTACAGTTAAAAATAGAAACTCAGCACCTTTTATGCAAGTCCTCTATACCATGTGGCCAATTTTTATATCATCATCATCATTATTGCATTATACTGGTACTATTATACATTTCTGTAAAATAATGTATTTTTCTAAGTATTTTTATTTCAATTTTATAAGACAAACAAACAAAACAACAACAGCAAACATAAACATAAAAGGGAGACTGGAACTATTAACCAGTATCTTTGCTATCTTATTGTAGTCTAGAATTCTTGTTACTTTTTTCCACCTTACTAGTATATTATATACTTTTTATTAATAATTACATCTATGATTCTTATAATGTCTTATTTCCTTTTGTTTCGGTTAGAAGTCCAGGCATCTTAGTTATGATTTTCTTCTATCCAATCATAAAGTCTTGACCATGCATTTTCAAAGCCTTCTTTATTATTTCCTCTTAGTATCATAGTCAGTTTATCCATCAGTTTCCAGTATTTTGGCTATAACTTTTTCTTTTGTAGGTACTTCCATTCTTTTCCAATATTTTGCATATAACATCCTTGCTGCTGTTAAAATATGTATAGTAAGATAAAAATCTTATCTATTATTATTATTATTACATTATACTGGTACTATTATACATTTCTGTAAAATAATATATTTTAGCTATTATGTATATTGTATGTGGGAAGTGGGTGCAGTAGGGTTGCCAGGTCTGGGTTGGAAAATATCTGGAGACTTTGGGGGTGGAGCCAGGAGAGGTCAGGGTTTGGGGAGGGGAGGGGCCTCAGCATGGTGCACTGCCAGAGAGTCCACCCTTCAAAGCAGCCATTTTCTCCAGGGGAGCTGATCTCTGTCAGCTGGAGGGCAGTTGTAAAAGCGGGAGTTCCCCAGGCCCCACCTGGAGGCTGGCAACCTTAGGGTGCAGGAAGCTTAAATGTTCCTCCACTACTGTTTCTTGCCTTTCCCTTTCCCCACCCAACTCTGGTGTTTGAAACCAGAAGAGAAGGGTCATGATCTAAGGTAGCCAATCTCCAGGCAGGACCTGGTGTTCTCATGGAATTACAATTGATCTCCAGATTACAGACATCAGTTCCCCTGGAGGAAAAGGAAGCTTTGGAGGTTATAAAGTGGCTCGACACCCCTGCTGAGCTCCCTCGCTTCACCCAGATTCCACTCAGCCCCAGGCTCCATCCCAGAAATCTCCAGAGCTGGTTTACAATCTCCTTCCCTTCCTCTCCCCACAACAGGCACCTTGTGAGGTAGGTGGAGCTGAGAGAGTTCTGAGAGAACTGTGACTGGCTCAGGGTCACCCAGCAGGCTTCATGTGGAGGCGGAGTGGGGAATCAAACCCGGTTCTCCAGATCAGAGTCTGCCGCTCTTAACCACGACACCACACTGGCAACACTATCTGCTGGAGAGGTTTTCTACTTACATAATCTCTTGAGAGCCAGTGTGGTGTAGTGGTTAAGAATGTCAAACTCGGATACAGGAGATTCCAGGTTCTGAATCAGGTTCAAATCCTTACTTTGCCATGGAAGCTTGCTGGGCGAGTCACATAACTCTCAGCCTAGATTACCTCACAAGGTTGCTGTGAGGATAAAATGGAGGAGGGGAGATGATGGGTGATTCCCCTCCCCCCCCCCCGAAATGCTCCTTCTTCCAGATCTCCGCATCACCTTCTCGGTGCTTTTTAAAGAAGGAAAAAATATGACATATGGTTGTAACCTGTGTGCACAACACACATCACTACGACACGCCTGTGCATTTCCGTTGGGTGTGTGACATGTTACTGGCCTTTATCGTAACATTCACAAAAATCCCATGAATGAATGGATGAATAACTGGCTTGTTGGGAAGGGTCCTCCGAGTTCTGGAATGATTTCCTTCCTTTTTGAAATGCTGATGAACACTCTAGAGCAGGGGTGTCAAATACGCAGCCCGGGGCCAGATCAGGCCCCCGGAGGGCTTCTATCAGGCCCGCAGTGGAACTGGCTGTCTGTTTCTTCTTCCAGTGCTGCTGCCACATCATCGTAGGTTTGCAGCTTACAGATACACACCTGAACAGCACACCCAAGACTGCAACAGCACAGACATTTTGATGCAATAACTCAGAGCAAGAGATGTCAGTTATCAGACACTGTTAAATAAACAAAATACTGCAAGAGTACTAATGTTTTAAGCATGTTTTTATTTTAAGTAAAGAACAACAACCCGTAATTGTGTTTGTGTCCTTTATAAAGTTTATATCTCCGCTGCCTGGCATTACATTGTTATGCCACACCCGGCCCGGCCCAACAAGGTCTCATTTATGTCAGATCCAGCCCTCATGACAAATGAGTTTGACACCCCTGCTCTATAGGCATTAGCCATACAGTCCAGAGTATCTTGAGCAGGGGGAGGACAAAGGGGTGTCCTTGATCAGGACCTGAGATTCTAGAGGAGCCTTGAGAACCCACTTGACTTTTCAAACTCTTGTCAGTCTTTTTTTTTTAAATCTACTGATATTAGGAAAGGCAATTTTGATCTGGCAAGCTTGGCTGAGGTCTGGGTGGATGAGGACGAAGTGGTGGCTGTCACTGAACTGACTCCCCCAAGGCACTCAGTCCTTCATCAGCTGTGAACAGGAGGCTGGGGGTGGATGGGGTGGCAATTCTCATCTGGGGTTCTTTCTCCTTTGCGCAGCTTCCTGCACAAAATGTTGCCGACACTGAATGTGTAGGCCTGGTTTGGGGTGCCAGGGAGAGAACGGGAGTCTTGCTGGTTTACCGTCCACCCAGCTTATCCGCTGACTCCCTGCTGAGGTTGGCTGAGGCGATGGCGGAGTGGGCCTTGCATTTCCCCAAACTGGTAGCTTTGGGGGGCTTCAGTGTCCACACCGACTCTGCCTATTCTGGTGCCTCTTTGAATTTTATGACCGCCACGGCATCCTTAGGACTCTCCCAGGTTGTATCGGCCCCACACACACAGAGTAGGCCACATGCTGGATTTGATAATTGTGCAGAGATTGATCTGGATTCAGCGGCATTTTGCAAACTGGTGCCATGGTTTGAGTTTACCTCCTCCTGCTGCAGGGGCGGCCAGCTTCTTTATGCTTGCCCTCAGAGACTCGTGGATTCAGTCAGATTCCAGAATGCCCTGTGGGATTTGTCTGGCTCTGCTGGCAGCTCTCTTGATGTAAGGCCTGGAATCTGGGCCTGCAGAAGGCCATTGACCGAGTTGCCCCCAGTGTCTTATTCATTTATTTAATTATCATTTGCATTTATATCCTGCCCATCCAGTGGGCGGGCTCAGGGCATATAACATAATTAAAATAAATACAATTCAGTTTAAAACATTAACACAGTAAAACATTATAACAATTAAAACAATGGGTACAGCTTGGAGTAGCATCAATTGGTTATAAAGTTCTGGCCCGATGGTATCATTAGTTAAAGGCCAGTTGTCGGTGGGCAATAAACAGGCGACAGATGGGTGACAGCAGCCTCAGGGAGTCCATAAATGGGCGCCCGCTGCCTCTGCCAAAGGCCTGGGGGAACAGCTCTGTCTTGCAGGCCCTGTGGAATTGAAGAAGATCCCGCAGGGCCCTGGTCTCAATAAGGGAGCATGTTTCACCAGGCTGGGGCCAGGACAGAGAAAGCCCTGGTCCTGGTTGAGGCATCACGGGCGTCCTTCAGGCCAGGGACCACCAGGAGGTTTTGATCTTTTGAGTGTAACGCTCTTCGAGGCGTAAACAGGAAGATGCAGTCCCTTTGATATGTTGGTCCCAGGTCATATAAGGCTTTGAAGGTCAAGGCCAGCACTTTGAAGCGAATCCAGTACTCAACTAGCAAACCAATGCAGTTGGCAGAGCACATGCCTAATGTAAGCCTGCGCAGGCGTTGACGTCAGCAGGCGTGTCGCCGCATTCTGCACCAGTTGTAATTTCCGGATCAGCTTGAAGGGTAAGCCTGCATCGAGCAAGCTGCAGTAATCAAGTCTGGAAGTGGCCATTGCATGGGTCTTCTTCTCCTCCCTACTACCTTGGCTCCTAGTTTACCGATGAAGTAAGGATGGTAAGAGGGCCTCGGTGGCTCAGAGGTTGGTGCTGAACTGCAGACTGGAAGGTTGGTAGTTCAGCAGTTCGAGACCCGAGTGCCGTGTGACGGAGTGAGCTCCCGTCTCTGGCCCCAGCTCCTGCCAACCTAGCAGTTCAAAAGCAAGAAACTGCAAGTAGATAAATAGGTACCGCTTTGGTGGGAAGGTAACAGCATTCCATGTGCCTCAGCATTTAGTCATGCTGGCCACATGACCACAGGGAAGTCTTTGGACAGTGCTGGCTCTTTGGCTTTAAAACAGAGATGAGCACCACCCCCTAGAGTCGGATTCAACTGGCTTTCGAGCAAGGGGAACCTTTTAGTTCTATCTGCTCAATCGGGTCCATTTTTTTTACTCCTTTAACCCAATCTCCCAGGCAGATGTTGACAGGGTCCTAACAGCTGTTCAGCCTACTTCCTGCTCCTTGGATCAGTGGAAGTATTACAAACACAAGGAACAGCTTCAAGAGGGAATTAGATAAGCATATGGAGCAGGGGTCCATCAATGGCTATTAGCCACAAGGTATAGATGGGAACTCTCAGGCTGGGGCAAGTGAGGCTCTGTATTCTTGGTGCTTGGGAGGGGCAACAGTGGGAGGGCTTCTAGTGTCGTGGCCCCACTGGTGGACCTCCTGATGGCACCTGGTATCTTTGGCCACTGTGTTGGACAGGACGGGCCATTGGCCTGATCCAGCATTGGCTTCTCTTATGTTCTTATAAGACAGAGGGAGAACAGGGAGATATGAAGAAATGGCATGGAAAGGAAAAGGAAGGTGTTGGTCATAGGTGACTCCCTGCTGAGGGAATGTCCTGTGTCCAGGCCTGGCCCCCTGCACTGAGAGATGTTTTGCTTGCCAGGGGTGAAAATTAAAGATATTAACAGGATCCCAAAACTCATCAAGTCTACAGAGCATTATCCATTTGTGGTGGTCCATGTGAGAACCAATGACACAGCCGTGAACAACACTGAAAGCATTAAGGATGACTCTGAAGCTCTCAGGATGAAGCTGAAGGGAATGGGGGCACAGGTGGTGTTCTCTTCAGTCCTTCCTGTCATAGGAAGGGGAATACGACGGGAGCAGACAATAGCGGAGGTGAACCACTCGCTGTGTTGGTGGTGGCAGAAGATGTGATTTGGATTCTGGGACCACGGGCTAGGTTTTCTGGATTATAATAAGGAAAAGAGAAAACATCCCTGGGATGGCCCAATTAAGTATGAGAGCAAGTTCTTCAGTCTAAAGATATGATAAAATATATAAGTCCATGCAAAACGTCCAATGGGATCTACCAAAAGAAGATTGGACTCAAAGATGAGAATATGGAGTAGAAATTGTAAATTTATTCAAACAGGTCATGTAGATGCTTATTCAAACAAGCTGATAGTTGATAGAGGTTTCTGGATTTAATTATGCTCCTCTTTTCTACATAGTCTTTGTCAGATCAAAACGTTAAAGTCTATGATCAAAACAAACTTGTTACAAAACATACTTATTACAGAATGAAATGTCTTAAGCCCCCCCCCCCATATCAAGTCAACATTTATGCAAAGTCAATTACTATATCAATTACATTTGTAACTGCTTATTCTCTGCACAGGCACTGCATGTCAGACTCCCGTCGGGAGACAGCCTCAAGGACATTCTGTTAGCCCAAAATATCTTAACAGCACATCATTTTTGGCTTATCACATTAATTACCACACAAGCACATGTAAAATTCTGCATATCAGACTCCCGGCAGGAGGATCCCTCGGGGACAGTCTAAAAACACAGGGCATTTAGCTCATCACGTTAATTACATAGGAAAAATACCAAGAGAAATAAAAATGCTTACCTAACCACATAGAAGGTTTACAAAATCCCAAGCAGTGGTCTAAACACAATGGTGTTTTCTGTAGAAAGAATACAATATTAAGTCTAATGTCTGGGGAGATTCATCAAGAGGGCTTTAAACTGACACCAGGAGGGGAAGGAGATGACCAACACAGGGATTTAAATGGAGAGAAAACAATAGAAGCCCACCTGGGAGGGCCGGGTCTAATGGAGCCAAAGGTGCAGAGCTTCAGGTGTCTATGGAACAATACCCAAAGCTTGGGCAAGAAGGAGGAAGAGCTTGAGCTTCTACTGCAGACAGAGGGATATGATTTAGTAGGCATTACAGAGACTTGGTGAGATGATTCCCATGACTCGAATATAGCAGTGGATGGACATGAGTTGTTCAAGAAAAACTGAAGGGGTTGAAGAGGAGGCGGAGTGGCACTATATATGAGGAGAGAGTTTGTTTGTCAGGAAATACTGGAGGAGGAAGGCAACAGCCCAGTGGAAAGTATCTGGGTGAGGATAAAGGAAGGAAGGACAAACAGTATTGTGGCTGGAGTCTGCTACAGACCTCCTGAACAGGACGAGGAGGTGGATGCTGCTGTCCTTGAACAGTTGGACAGGGTATCTAAACAACAGGACCTGGTCATTATGGGTGACTTCAGCTTCCCAGATGTGTGCTAGGAGACAAACTCTGCAAAGTGTCCACAGTCACACAGGTTCCTGACGTGTCTGGCTGACAGCTTCCTTTGTCAAACGGTGGAGGAAGCTACGAGGGGCTCAGCCATACTCAATACTGACCAACAGGCGAGAGATAGTAGATGGGGTGAAGGTGGTTGGGGACCTTAGGGGAAAGTGGCCATGTCCTGCTAGATTTCCTTTTGCTGTGGGAGAACCAAGGAAGTCTATAGCCACACATGTATGATTAATTTCAGTAGGGCTGACTTTAATAGACTCAGAGGCATGATGAGAATGATTCCATAAGCCGGCACGCAATAAGCAAAAACTTTTTAAGTACTTTGAATGTTATTTATTATTGTGATAATCTAAATGTAATGTGGATAGTAGATATTTACTGGCATGTTTGCACTTTAAGATGTTTTCCAGCTGTAAGTGATTAATTAATTACTGAGGATATGACACTGTATATACTGAAGTGGGGCTGCAGAATGTTAATTACTCAATTGACAGGTGGGGAACTGTGCTTCCATAACTGAGGAATGATTGTGAAGTAGTTTGTACCTTTGATATGGTAAGTGTTGGGATATATGTTTATTTTTGTACCCACTTCGGTTTAACATGGATTGATAATAATTTTGTATGACCTATAGGTCCAGCATTGAATGCTATTTACGAGGGGAAAGTGTACAGTTCAACCATGAGTAAGGAGTTTTCCAAAACAGACTAATTATAGCCGGCTTTCCGTCGGTGTATTTGTTTGAAGCAAGATTTATATATCAGCAGCTGTGGTGGCTCAACAGTTTATTGTGCTGCTGATTTGTATGAATGGACTTTGAGTTGAGGACTTTGTATAAACCTGAGACTTTATATATAGATTGGATTATAAATTTATGTTAATTATATATGCACATTAACTTCATTGTCAGGGAAGAAGAAGAAGAAGAAGAGGAGATTGGATTTATACCCTGCCCTTTACTACCCAAAGGTGTCTCAGAGCGGCTTACAAACTCCTTTCCCTTCCCCTCCCCACAACAGACACCCTGTGAGGTAGGTGGGGCTGAGAGAGCTCTTGACAGAAATTGCTCTTTTTCAAGAACAGCTCTTAACAGAACTATGGCTTGTCCAACATCATCCAGCCAGGTACAAGTGGAAGAGTGGGGAATCAAACCCGGTTCTCTCAGATTAGAGTCTGCGCACTTAACCAGTACAACCAAACTGGCACCAAATAGGATACACCCCAAAAAAGAATATACAGAATTTATTCATTGTTTGGCATTTGTGGTTTGCTTTTGGATCAGAGAGGCCAAAGCTCACAGTGAGCTAAAGCTGGCCAGGGAGGTGGGCTACAACAAGAAAATCTTCAGATACATGAGGAGAAAACACAAGAGGCGATGGGCCCACTGTTGGGTGAAAATGGAGAAACTTTGACAGAGGACAGAGAGAAAGCAGAAAGACTCAATGCCTATTTTGCCTCAGTTTCTTCCCTGACGAAAAGGACAGTCTCAGTTTGGGGCAGTGGTGAAGTGTGCGGACTCTTATCTGGGAGAACCGGGTTTGATTCCCCACTCCTCCACTTGCACCTGCTGATGTGACCTTGGGTGAGTCACAAGCTCTGGCACAGCTGTTCTCTCAAGGACAGTTTCTGTCAGAAGTTCTCTCAGCCCTACCTACCTCACAGGGTGTCTGTTGTGGGGAGGGGAAGGGGAAGGAGTTTGTAAGCCGCTCTGAGACGCCTTTGGGCAGTGAAGGGCGGGGTATAAATACAAACTCTTCTTCTTCATCATCTAGAGATGGTAGTAAGCAAGGCATGGCATCCAGACTGCTGGTTGACATGGACAGAGAGGTAGTTGAACAGGGCTCCTTTTGTAGCAGGAACTCCTTTGCATATTAGGCGACACATCCTCCAAGAGCTTACAGAGCTCTTCTTACAGGAGCTACTGTGAGCTCTTGGAGGATTGGCTACATTAGTGGTGTGTCACCTAATATGCAAAGGAGTTCCTGCTACAAAAAGAGCCCTGGTTGAGAAGCATCTGGCTGTATTGAGTGAGTACAAATCCCCAGGGCCAGATGGTATGCACCCAAGAGTGCTTAAAGAACTTTCTAAAGAGCTTGTAGAGCCTTTGTCCATCATCTTCCAGACCTCTTGGGAGGATGGGAGACCTGCCACAAGACTGGAGGAGGACAGATGTTATCCCCATTTTCAAAAAAGGGAGGAGGGATGACCCAGGAAACTACAGGCCAGTCAGTCTGACCTCTGTCCCAGGGAAGATACTGGAGCAGATTTTAAAGGGATCGATCTGCAGGCATCTAAAGGACAGCTTAGTGATCTGGGGAAGTCAGCATGGATTTATTCCCCAACAGGTCCTGCCAGACCAACCTCATTTCCTTCTTTGATAGAGTGACGAGCTTACTGGATTGAGGGAATGCTGTTGATGTTGTTTACCTGCTGGATTTCAATAAAGCTTTTGACAGGGTTCCCCATGATATTCTGATGGGTAAACTACAGGACTGTGGACTGGACTCTAGGATAGTTAGGTGGATAGGGAACTGGTTGGACAACCGCACTCCAAGAGTAGTTGTCAATGGCATCTCATCTGAATGAAGAGAAGTGTCCAGTGGAGTGCCACAGGGCTTGGTTCTGGGCCCAGTACTTGTCAATATTTTTTCTAAATGATCTGGATGAGGGTGTGGAGGGGCTACTCATTAAATTTGCAGATGACACCAAATGGGGAGGAGCAGTGAACACACCAGAAGATAGAGAATTCAATGAGATCTGAACACACTGGAAAAGTGGGTGGATGTGAACAAGATGCAATTTAACAAGGATAAGTGCTGAGTTCTACATCTGGGTAACAAAAATGAGGAATACACATACTGGATGGGGGATATACTTCTGGGTAGCAGTGTGTGTGAACAAGATCTTGGGGGTATGGGTGAATCGACAAGAAAGGCTAATGCAATCTTGGGCTGTATCAACAGAGGCATCACATTGAAATCGCAAGAGGTCATAGTCCTGCTGTACACTGCCTTGGTCAGGCCGCACCTGGAGTATTGTGTGTAGTTCTGGAGGCCTCACTTCGAAAAGGATGTGGACAGAATGGAGCGGGTTCAAAGGAGAGTGATGAGGATGATCGGGGGCCTGGAGACCAAGCCCTGTGAGGAAAGCCTGAGAGATCTGGGAATGTTCAGTCTGGAGGAGAGAAGGTTGAGGGGGGACGATTGTTCTGTTTAAATATTTGAAGGGCTGCCACTTAGAGGAGGGCAGGGAGCTGTTCCTGTTGGCAGCAGAGGAGAGGACTCACAATAATGGGTTTAAATTAAGGGCAGGAAGGATCTTAGGAAAATCTTTTTGACAGTAAGAGTTGTTCAGCAGTGGAATCAGCTGCCTGGGGAGGTGGTGAGCCCCCCCTCACTGGCAGTCTTTAAGCAGCGGCTGGACAAACGCTTGCCAAGGATGCTCTAGGCTGGTCCTACATTGGGCAGGGGGTTGGACTAGATGGTCTGTATGGCTCTTTCCAACTCTGTGATTCTTTGATTCTATGATCCTTCCTGGTTGGTGGAAGTCTCTAGGGAAGTGGTAGGAGGAGCCTTAGGAGACATTACAAATCTTTCACTCTCCCAAGTGTCTTTCCCTAGCTCCCTCAAGGAGGCAGTGGTGATACCCCTCCTGACAACGTCGTCATTAGAGAGACCTAGTCAATTACCACCCACTCTCTCATCTTCCATTTCTGAGAAAGGTGACTGAGCAAGCAGTGGCTGCATAGCTCAAGGAATTCCTAGATGAGACATCTGTCTTAGATCCCTTACAATCCAGCTTCCCTCTGTGGTTTGAGGCCAAAACAGCTCTGGTAGCTCTGCCTGGTGATCTCCAGTTAAACCTTGACACAGGTGGGACAGCTCTACTGATCCTTTTGGATCTGTCTGCTGCTTTTGACACAGTAGACCGTTTGGTCCTGGTCAACTGCCTAGCCTCCCTGGGTGTGAGAGGCATGGCCTTGAACTGGTCCTCCTCATTCCTCCAGGTTCAGTCCCAGAGTGTAATCATGGGTGGAGAGGGGTCGTCACTGCAGGCCCTAACTTTTGGAGCTCCACGGAGGTCGGTATTTTCCCCAATGCTGTTTAAGATCTAGAGGCGCCCTCTGGCAGAGATTGTCAGGAGGTTTGGAGCGGGGTGCCATCAATATGCAGTTAAAGGTCAGCTCTACCTCTTATTTGAGGAGCGACCGGTAGCTGGAATTCCAGTCTTGGCCTTCTGCCCGGATGCAGCGGTGGAATGGCTAGGTGAGAGTTGGTTGAAGCTAAATCCATGTGAGACAGAGATCATGTGGCTGGGGGAGCCTGGACTGCTGGAGTGGCCACTTCTCCCAGCCCTTGATGGAGTCTGACTTTCTGCAGTCGACTCTGTGAGGAGTCTGGGGGTGTGATTTAATCATTTGCTCTTCGTGGACAAACGTTTCTCCTCGGTGACAAAGACTGCATTTTACCATCTACGCCAAGCCTACCAACTGGCTCCCTGTCTCAAGTGGACCTTGCCAGGGTAATTCACACAATGGTCACCTCGAGACTGGACTACTGCAATGTACCCTATGCAGGGCTACCTTTGAAGATCCAGAACACAGCCCCCAGATTGCTGCCAGCAGCGCCCTGGTCAGTGCATTAAATGCCTATATCCTATGGAAGCTGCACGGGCTCCCAATTAGTTTCTGGTGCCAATTCAAAGTGTCGGTACGTACCTTTAAAGCCCTAAATGATCTGGGAACCTCATACCTTCGGGACTGCCTCTCTCGGCATGATCCTCCTTGTTTTCTCCAGTCTTCATCTCGGAATTTATTGAAGGTCCCTGGTTCACGGACTTGTCTGCCTCGTGTCAACAAGGATGAGGGCCTTCTCAGTAGTGGCCTGTGGAACCAGCTGCCCGAAGAGGCGTGTGCCTTGTGGGACCTCCCAAGGTTCTGCAGGGCATTCTTTTTCGGGTGGCCTTTGTCTGACTGTGATCTGGTAAATGATGCTTCAGCTGTGTCGTCGCCATCCATGCATCCGACCCTGCTCGATAGTAGATAGATTTTAACCGGGATTGATTTGTCGCAGTTTTATATTTTTAAAATGTATTTGTTGTATCTTTTAGTTGTTTTTATCTGGTGTATTTTACATACTGTTAGCTGACCTGAGTCCCGTTCAGAGGGGAGGGAGCGGGGTATACATTTGATAAACAAATAAATAAAAATAAACCCAATGTTTGCCTGATTTGCATTTTTGAACTGTGCAAATGTTTGTTGGGAACTGCAAAGTTTGGGTCTGATTGCACACTTAAAAAAAAAAAAAAAGCCTACTTCTTTCTACTTGTTCACAGGGTCATGCAGGCTGTGTCTGACCCATCGAGTCCCTGGTCTCGTGAGAACCCCACATCTCTGTCCTGGGACGGCTACTGGGGTTATAACCAGGTTGCCATTATAATGTTTTCTCCCTCTCCCTCTCCTATGCCCCTTTGAACTGTAATATAATAACAGGTTGCATTCACTGCAGAGTCCTTCTCCCATGCATTTCAGTAAAGGCATAAAATGGCAATTGCGTGGTTTGGTTTTCAGTTACACTCAAACAAAATAGAAAGCCACATTCTTAATGGTTAGAACAACATGACATGTGGAGAAAACTGGGGGAACCGGGAGGAAATTGGCAGATCTTTCTCCCAGTGCATAAAGAGGAATATTTGGTTGGCGTTGACTTTGGCACATACGACTTGGTGATTTTGTGTGTGCTTGGCTAGTAGTTTTTATCAAAGCAAAGAATAATGAGAGCTTTCTCTTTCGGTTCTATATTCCTTTATTCCTCCTCCCACACATACACACACTACATTGAGCTCAGCTCCTCTGTGGTCTCACAACCCCAAACAAAATGAAGGACAAATTTCTTACCAGCCTCATTGTGGGTAAAATATTGAGCCACTGCTGTTGATATCGGGCATAGAGTCAACTCCCTCTTCCACAGGGGAAACTTTATTAACACAGGAGCTGTAAATTATCCTGTCCCAACTTCCTCCTTCCTGGGACCATCTGTAAGGGGGGGGATTCCTTTCTGAGACTTTCGGTCTCCAACAGAGATACTATTGAGGTTCCAGACTGAGGTCATGAAGTGAGGCAAGTCAAGGCCTTCTGGTTCCTTTCCAGGTGAAGAGGAACTTTGGCCTATGGGCAGACTCTCTCCTTGCGGAATGCTTCCTTTCTTACAATGCTGGTGGCGAGGCTGGGCATATCCGTTAGATAAGGTTGCCAACTCTGGGTTGGGAAATTTCTGGAGATGTTGGGGGTGCGGAGGGTGGGGTTTGGGGAAGGGAGAGGCATTAGCAGGGTATGAGGCCATAGAGTCCACCCTTCAAGGCTTGTCCTGTTCTCCAGGGGCTCTGTAGTCTTGAAATCAGATGTCGTTCCAGGAGATCTCCCACCCCATCAGGCCCATAGTCAGGGTTTTGTGGCTCGTGGGGCAATTTTCTTCCCTAGTGGGGCAAGCATTATCTGCCATTATTTTTCTGTCTGTGTAAAATAGGTAGGGGGCTCTATTCTGCCACTCTCCCATCTTGGATCTGATTGGAGGAAGGGGTAAGGGGGATGACACAACCTCCCACAATGCCCTTCCAGAGAAAGGAAGAGTTCAAGCAGAGGAAGGAACATAGGGGAGGAAGAATGGAGGAATGCCCCCGCCCTGCACTTTTCCCACCCTCACCATCCATTCCTCTTGTTTTGGAAATGCTGAGAAAAAGGTGTCACCAGATCCCAGGCATTTTTAATACATTCAGCGGGGCTCCCAGGTCCAGATCCCTTGAAAGGAGGGGGGAGGAATGGGTGGGGACTGGGGTCCAAACAATCTTATAGAGGACCTCGTATAATGTCTGCTCAGGGCTTATTTTAAATGAACACTGCCACTGAGCGCACGTGCATGTGTGTGTATTAAGTGCCATCAAGTCATTTCCGACTTATGGCGATCCTATGGATTAATGACCTCCAAGAGTCCTATTGCTATCAGCCTCACCCCCAACCCTCCCCCTCCCTAAATTAAAGTGCCCAATGAAATTTACAGCTTGAACCAGTGTGGGAAAGGAAATAGGGAGATTAGGGCTGAGTTCAGACTGGCAGTTTGCCCCACTATAGCGACGTTTCAGCGACGTTTTAAAAGCGGATTAAAGGGGGCGTTCACACTGGCACATTTGCCTGGTGTTCCTCACCTGTAGGCAACCCGCGCTGTTCTGCTTCACTCCCGCATTTAATAGGTACCTCATAAAAGTGATAGCAAATTCCCCAAAGAGTGCCTTTATCCTGCGTTTGTCCACTTCCCGGCAGTGTGAACGCTATGCAGAAAAGCCGGGAGCAACCCATGTTGTGCATAAGGCAGCAGCGGTATTGTTGGGTGTGCTTCGCTCCACCGCTCAATGCGGTGCTGGTGCTGTGGGGCCCTTCCCCAATCGGCCGGATGCACATGAGCGCATGAGCGTTCATGTGCGCATACACCCATAAACCCACAGCCGAATTAATGGGGAAAAGCCGTTGACAGCCGCGCCTCCAGGCCAGCAGTCTGAATGCTCTTGCGCGCCTCCTCCCGTTATGCTCCCGCATCCGTCGGCCCCATGTGACTGGGAAAACCTGGAACAGTTTATTCCAGGGCTTTTTTGGCACAACTGGCTCCCGCTGCAAACTGCCAGTCTGTCCTCAGCCTAGGAATTTCTGAATGGGAAAGGGAAGAAGTAAGATGCTGCCGGGGGAGTTAGTCTCTGGTCGACTTGTGAGTCACAGCCAAGATGCATTACCCATGCATCTTTTTTAAAAAGGTCAGGCATGGGAATTGAAAAGCCAGGGAAGGGGGAGGGCTTCTCAACTCTGTACTTGGTGTGCGGCTTACCGCAGCAGCGTGCAGGCCTTTAAATAAATGTTTAAAAAATGACTAAAAAGGGTTTCTCTGGAGAAAATTTTGTGGGGCTGTCCCTTTAAGAAAGGGGGCAGAGCCCTGAATACCCCCATCTGGAGACTGGCAGCCCTATATCACATCCCACATGTCTTCATGTAATAATATTGATAAGACTTGGAAAAGGGCATTGGGAAAGGTGAACTGAAGGATTCGTCCTCTGAGCCCATTATGAATTGGTCCCAACTGCTGCAGAAGGATGTTTGGACACTGTTCATAATGGGCTCATCTCATTCCTAGTCTTCCCTGCTGCTGACAGGCTTTCCCACCTGAACTCGCCTAGTAGCACCAGCAATCCAGATGGCAGGAACTGTGGGAAATGTAGACATCAGGAAGTGTTGAAACTTCATGCCCCATTAGTGTTGCCATGTCCCCTTGTCACGCTGGTGGGGGGATTTAGAGGGCCTTCCGGGACATTCCCAATGTGATGATGTCACCTGGAAGTGGTGTCATCATGTTGGGGATGTCGCATGGCAATGCTCTATTCTGAGGGCATGACGGATCCCCTGTTACTCTCCCCATTCTGAGGCAGATTTTCCCCACCAAATTCTTAGTTCCCTTCAAGTATTGAGCTAGCCCCCAATAGCATTATAATATTTGCAGTTTGATAAATCTGAACATCCCACCCTGTGACAGAATCTAATTTGGCTTTTGCCCAAGCCAGGAACTTGTCAGGAGAAAACAGGAGCCCTCTTTTTAGATCCCTTGAAATGGCACTGGAGACTGTGTACAGTGAATAATAATAAAGATTTTATTTAATAGGCAGGAATGGTATGGGGTAGTCAGGAATTGGAAAGGCTGAGGTAAACATTGTTGGTAAAACAGTATGTTTTTCAGCTGACAGACGTGATGGTGTTGTAGCAGCTTATTTTTACAAATTCTTAGTTCTTCTCAGTGAGAGGTGGTTGACAGAATACTGAAGTTGCAGCCACAATGTTGCTGCATATAGGTTCCTATTAACTGTTCAGGTTTTCTGGAAAGGTCGTTCTTTTAGTGTATCAAATTCTTTCCCCTTTTCTGAAATCACAATGTTTCTTCTTTTCCCTGAGTAGTCTATAAACATTTCCTTTCACAACAGACCAGGGACTGCCTCAGTGCCAGTTCCCTGTGTAAGTGGACTTGTATTTCTTCCCTAAAAATTTCTTCCCTTCCTTTTGGCCTGATTGGGAGCTTCAGCCTGCTACCCAGTCACTCTTTGCCAAAATCTCAAACCCCAGTTCTTGGCGTTTATGTGAAAACGTACTTCAGCTTTAGCAGTCACACAAGCTTGACATTCTAGAGCAGAGTTAACGATTCACCTCCCTTCTCTCATTTTGCTGCATTAGGGAACCAGAGTTTTAAATGTAGTTTTGAGTAGTGTTTTAAATAGAGTTTTGCCCTCAGATCAGGGCATCACCACACAATGTCCCTGATATGATGTCATCGTGTTGAGGACATCACACAGTAACATCACTGTTTGGAGGTGGGGTTTTTGCACTGACCAGCTGGCTGGCAGCGGGCAGAAAACCCAAAAACCAGGGGAACCCCCACTGGGACCTGGGGATTAGCAACCCTATATGTCCCATGGTTCCTGAATCTGAGGGCATTGTCACAAGCTTATGGCCTGGGCAGTGAAGCTTCCTAATCGAGGTCCCATTGTGAGGCCTCTTTACTGGAAAGGAAAGGGGAAGGGGGAATCAGGACCACGATGTGGGCAACCTTCACCATTGGCCAAAATGGGGATGCCAACCTCCAGGTGGTACTTGATGCCATTATACCCTGTTGAGGTCCCTCCCCTTTCCAGACTCCACCCTCCCAAGGCTCCACCCCAAATCTCCAGAAATTTTCCAACCTGGAGTTGACAACTCTGGCTTAAAAAAATCATTTATTTTCCAAGTTTCAGACAAATAAATCTTCCCTACAATCATTTTTTAAATTGGATTGGGGGGGGGGGTTAAGGCATTTGCCCAGTGTGAAAATCATTTCTACCTACTAGGGTCACCAGTTCTGGGTTGGGAAATACCTGGAGATTTTTGTCCTGGAGCCATGAGGAAGGTGGGGTTTGGGGCGGGGCAGAACCACAACAGGGTATAAGGCTATAGACTCCACCTTCCAAAGCAGCCATTTTCTCCAGGGGAACTGATCTCTGTCGCCTGGAGATAAGCTGTAATTCCAGGACATCTCTCTCCAGTCACCCCCTGGAGGTTAACAAACACACAAAAATGGAAATACAGAGAATGCAGTTATGCAAACAAATAAACTGAATAATCTGTCACACTGTACAAATCACACTTGAGACTACTGTCTTCTTATACAGTTCTACTTACAACCAGGGCTATTTTTGTAGGAAAAGTCCAGCAGGAACTTATTAGCATATTAGGCCACACCCAACAGCAGAAATTCATTAGCATATTAGGCCACAGCCCTGTTAGCACAGCTTATTAGCACATTAGGCCACACCCCCATGTCACCAGAAGTGTGGTCATTCAGCCACACCCACCTTTTGCTACTTATTCTGTTTATCTTGTTTGTTGTCAAAACCCAGGGCTTTTTTTGTAGCAGGAACTCCTTTGCATGTCAGGCCACACAGCCCTAATGTAGCCAATCCTAATGAGTTTCTGCTGTTAGGCATGGCCTATTATGCTAATGAGTTCCTGCTGGGTGTGGCCAACTTGGGAGCCAGCCGGAACTCCATTCCTGTGCGTTCCTGCCCCAAAATAGCCCTGCTTACATCCAAAATTAATACACATAACAAATAGTTTTGCCACCATGCATAAGTGACAACTGCACCAGTTGAACAGTGATCGTTTTTTAATAGATTTTATTAATGTTCAACAAAGAAAAGGAAAGACAGACACTATAGATACAGACACAAACACTAACAAGAAACAAAAAAGAAGCATGTACTCGATGTATCTACTTAAGTTTTACATATATGGAATCATTCTTTTATCACCTAAACCACTTCAACAGTTTAAAATATAAAAGTTTATGTTTTGATAATTATACTATACAATTTTGACGATATTCCTCAATCCATTTATATAATCTTGACCAGGTTTTCTCAAATTTTTTTTCTTTTTTTATCTTGTAATTGTAAAGTTAATATGTCCATTTCCGCTGTTTCAAGTAAGATTCAAAATGACATACGTATCTAGTTTCACATTCAGGCAGCAGCCTGGGTGTCCCATTAAATTCACTGGGCTTACTTTTGAATGGCTGTGCACAGGGCTAGGCTACTGAACAGTTCAAAACAAAGAGGCAGTTCTATTCACAACGTATAAAAATGAATTGGCATACCGCATGGATAAAATGGAACCTTTGACTGTTTCTAGTTTTCTGGTGCTTAATAAGTTAATTTGAGCTGAATTTTACACAATAGTTGTCTATCTGACTGTGTTGACAGTAGGCTTCTGTTTTCTCTGGCTTAGACATGTAGTTTACCATATAATCTGCACCTCATGATATGTAAACCATATCGGTGTCTCCCTCACTTTATGTGGGTGGGCATGCTCAGGGCAAAAAGAGACAGCTGGGAATGCAAATACTTACAACAGTATATGGGGCCATTGATCAGGTCTCCCCTGTAGTGGCGTAGTGGTGCTTTGCTGTCATTGTGAATCTGAAATTAATTTTGCTGGTTTTTGAAGCAGATAGCAATTGAACAAAAATTAAAAAGAGAAGGATGAGGAGTCTCAGATTGGTTTTATACGCTGCCCTTCACTACCTGAAGGAGTCTCAGAGTGATTTATAATCTCTTTTCCCTTCCCCTCCCCACAACAGACACCCTGTGAGGTAGGTGGGGCTGAGAGAGTTCTCTCAAGAACTGCCCTTGAGAGAACAGCTCTGAGACAATTTATGACTGACCCAAGGTCACACCAGCAGCTGCATGTGGAGGAGTGGGGAATCAAACCTGGTTCTCCCAGATTAGAATCCATGCTCCTAACCACTACACCAAACTGGCTGAGCTCTCTATATTATAATTCTGTTTTGGTCATGGACTCTCCTGAACATTCCACATGCTCCCAAATCAGTTGGTTCCCTGATCTGTCACTCAGAAGCTGTCCCTATCCACTGGCTATGTTGCCTGAGGCTGATTTCCCACTACAGCTGCCTCAGGGTTGCTGTTGCCGTCTGCCCCGATACTATTCGTCAATTTCACACCGAAGCACGGGGCTGCATTTTGACCCACGGCATGCCTGATTGCCCTCGCAGTTTCGTAATCCTCAAAAAACAGGATTACGAAACTGCTGGGAGTCAGCAGATAGCCGTGAGGTCAAAATGCAGCCCGCGCTTCAGTGTGAAATTGATGAATAGTATCGGGGCAAGCGGCTGGCGAACTCCAGAGGCAGCTGTAGTGGGAAATCAGCCTCGCCTCCAATATTCTAAACAGTTTGCTGTTCCTCTCCCCCCAATAGCCAGTGGGAACACAGAGGTCATTTGCATATGCAGCCTGACTGGCCTTTGCCTCTAACATTCTAAACAGTTTGTTGTTGCTGTTGGGAGTCATTAAATGTGTCCTGAGGTAAAATACATATCCCTTAGTATTGTCAGCTTCCAGGCAGCACCTGGAGATCTCTAAGATCAGTTCTCCTGGAGAGAATGGCTGCTTTGGACAATGGACTCTATGGAATTATACCCTGCTGAGGTTCCTCTGCACCCCAAACCCTGCCCACCCCAGGCTCTACCCCTCAAATCTACCGGTATTTCCCAACCCAGAGTTGGCAACCCTGTAACTGGCTATGGAACCGCTTTCCAGACCCTTGGAACCCAGAAGACATGGCATAGGAGGAGGTGCATTTCTACCTTAGCTAACCCCAAATCAACATAAGTCAGGGGTGGAGGGAACCATACCTGTTACCATGAGGCTGTCCTCCCATACTACCCACTTGGGGCAGCAAAATGACTTGAGACAGCTCTGCCTTATAGCTAAGCAGAAGAAAATAAACATGGCTTGCCTCCCTCTATTTCCCCCTTCCCTCTGCTGCCCCACCAACCACAGCCAGGACACTCACCTGGAGATTCCTTCTAGAACCCGTTGTATTTCTTCCCACAACGGGCCTTACTCCTAGTTTGTTATTAATTTAGATTTGTCCTCAAAGGCCAGAACAAAGTGCATTTGTGTTCTAAACAAAGCAAGACATGGATCTCTGAATGGATTCTGAAGGGCTCACAAACTAATTTTAACTCTGAAGGAAATGCGCTGTTGTCTTTAGGAGGGCTGTGGTTCAGCGGCAGAGCATGTGCTTTGCACGTAGAAGGAGCCAGGTTCAATCCTCAGCATTTCCAGTTAATATCTACTGGGAGTACAGAGTCACCAGCCCTCCACTGGCAAGTCCCTTAAGAATTTTGGGCGTGGAGCCTGAGGAGGGGTTGTGTTGGTGACATCATCTGCATAGTTTGTTTTCTCCTCTCCTCTTTTCTCCCGCTGCTCTGTCAAGAGAGCACAAGGGGCTGGAGCTCAGAGGCTGGAGGCTGCCCACCACGGGCAGGAGACTAGAATGTGTAAGGCAGCAGGGGATATGAATATCCTGTACTTGAAACCTTGGAGAGCTGCTGCCAATCAGAGCAGACAATACAGAGAATAAAACACAGGCCCTGATAGACCAGTTATCTGACTCAATTTAAGACAGATTAATATTTGAATAGGATTTGCATTTATGTTCTTTACGCATTGTTAATTTACACATTGGTGGATAATCTGCATTCAATTTGCTTTAAAGTATATATTTATATATTAGAATCTGAAAATATCACGTACTTAGTATTTTGCGGTCTGTATAGTCATTCGCCCTGTATGTTTTGTTACTATTAATGCATGCTCAGTACTCTATGTTATGATATGTTATTATAATTTATAAGTATTTTCTTTTAAAAAAAAATTAACCTAAAAAAAGATTTGAGTGTTCAAACCACCGCACCTCCTGTATCTCCTGCCAAGACATTTCTACCAAACTAACTCTTCCCTCTCTGGGTGTAAAGTCCTGTCAAGTCACAGTTATGGCGAAACCCACCCACCCACCCACCCAGTTTTCAAGATAAGAGACAAAGGCAGCGGTCTCTCGCACACTAAATAATATCCGCTTTCAATCCACTTCCGACGCACTTCCCAACTCAATTTTGCAAGCTCCTGCAGTAAAATCCCATCGGAAAGTGCACGGAAAGTGGATTGGAAGTGGATTATTTCACGTGTGTGACTGCAGCCAAACAGAAGTGATGTGTTGTTGCCTGCCTCTGCATCACAACCCTAGACTTCTTTGGCGGTTTCCCATCCAACTACTAATCAGGTATTAGTTTAGCTTCTGGGATCTGATGAGATCAGGCTAACCTGGGCCATCCAGATTGGGGGGTCTTTGGGTCTACCTCCTCCCATTATTTACCCATTCTGATATTATATCGCTGCATTTTAAAATGTAATATCGAAAACTTAGATAGTTCCGTCGAATCCAACAACCCCACTAATTTAAAATGTATTTCTGTATCAAATGGATTGTGTCAAAGGGCCAAACTACACACTATCGGGGTCACAAGTTAGGTGCGCCCACACCACACCATGTCCTTTATGCAGAAAGACAGGTAACTAACGTTCCCAACCAATGCCAGGGTCCAGTTTGGCTCAGGAGTGGCTCATACCACCCTACCCTCCATGATCCTCTACATGCTGGTTGTAATCAGGGTCGCTGACCCAACTTGTCCCACAAGTAACATTTACTTTGGCCTGTTTGAATCACTGTGGTGGAGAACGGGAGAATCACCCTCCATTTTAGCAACTCTTTCAGATTCTTTCACCCTGGTCCATAGAATATGCCCCTCTAACTTCTCAAGACAGCTCCAGTATACAAAATCCCCACTCGGTCCTGATGTGTAAATGCTTTAGCTCAATGGCAGGACATTTCAAAAGCCTGTACTTTCTAAATGACTCTGAAAATAAACCAAGCAAGGTCTGAGCTGGATTGTTACTAATAACTGCAGTAACTGTATGAGTAACTTCATAGGCCTGTATCGGCTGTGACCTATCAAGATAAGGGCAAGAATGGTGTGGTGGTTACCGTGTCGAACTAGGAGACCCAGGTGCAAAACAGTACTTTGCTATGGAAGGTTCCTGGGTGACCTTGGGCTATGGATGCCAGCCTCCAGGTGGGTCCTGGAGATCTCCCAGGATTACAGCTCATCTCCAGACGCTAGAGATCAGTCCTGCTGGAGAAAATGGATGCTTTGGAGGGTGGAATGGACTCTATAGCATTGCCAACCTCCAGGTGATGGCTGGAGATCTCCCGCAATTATGGCTGATCTCCAGGCAGCAAAGATCAGTTCACCTGGATAAAATGGCCAGTTTGGAAGATGGACTCTATGGCATTATACTCCACTGAAGTGCCTCACTTCCCCAAACCCTGCCTTCTTCAGGCTCCATCCCCCCAAAATCTCCAGGTATTCCCCAACCTGGAGCTGGCAACCCTACATTGTACCCCATTGAGGTCTCTGTCCTCCCCAGGCTCCATTCCCAGACCCCAAATCTATAGGAGTTTCCCAACCGAATCTGGGAACCTTACCTTGAGCAGGTCACTCCCTCTCAGCCTAACCTACAAAGGAACTTCAGGAACAGAATGGAAAGGGAAACAGGTGAATTTCAAGTTATCGCAACACTTGGAACAAAAACCTCCCCAGGACTCAACAGGGATATTGGTTTCTTATCTCATTACATACGCTAACTCATTCAGTCATCACATATGTATTCTCAATAGGAAGGACTATACATCTTCTGTATTTTAGTGTATTTCTTTTTCAGAATAGTATATTAGAATACTAAATGCAATGCAAGGGATATTGGAATGTTTTGCTGACATACCACTGCAGCTATCTCAAAAAAAGAAAGAAAAAATGCTGTTAGGTTACGTCCACACCTGGAGAGTCTCAGTTTACTTTACACAATTAGAAAAGATACCTTTACACATTTATCCCCTATTTTGACATATTTATTCCCCCCTTAATTAAATCAAAACAACTGTTGACGTTATAGTCTTAGTTTGTTATTTAGTTTTGTCTTGGCATAGCTTAAAACATCTCCATCATATTACACGTTATTTGCTGCTCAGCCTCTGTCTATAAGTTTGAGCTCTACATTCCATTCCAAGGTATTTGAAAAAGTCTGCCTTGCATATGAAAGCTCATACTTTGAATAAACCTTTGTTGGTCTCAAAGGTGCCTGACTGGACTCTGAATTTGTTCTCCTGCTTCAAACCAACATGGCTGACCACTTGGAACTACCTCACAGAGTCGACGTGAGGAGGGGAGAGTGTTGTAGGGTGGTGTTTGGAACCCTACTGAGGAAAAAAGTGGGGTATAAAATATCCAAATAAATTAATAAATACCATCCATATATGGCATCCTATCAAATATTTAACAAACCTCTTTTTAAGTCTGTTTGGGGCTGCAGGATGAAGTGAGGGGTCAACAACCTCATGGAAAGCCACAATTTGTATCGTTTGTTTTGGTGTAGGGATGCCAGCTTTTGAAATAGTCATTGTATCTTTACCTTGCACAATGTGTGTGTGTGTGTGTGTGTGTGTGTGTGTGTGTGTGTGTGTGAGAGAGAGAGAGAGAGAGAGAGAGAGAGAGAGAGAGAGAGAGAGAGAGAGAGAGAGAGAGAGAATAAGCACGAGCAATTTATTTACTGAGAAAATTTATGTGCTGCCTACCTCTAAAACAGGTCATTAGAGTCAAGCCAGGGCATTTTAAAAAGCATAAAAAGCAGTCTAAAAATGATATTTTTTTTAAAAAAAGACCTCGGGATAGAATCAGGCCATTAAAACAGCTAAAAAGATGAACCCTTTTAGTTAAAAGCCTGGGTGAGGAGAAATGCTTTGTTCCGGTGCCTATAGGAAAGTAAGGTGGCCAAAGCCAAGCTTCAAGGGGAAGGCCATTCCAAAGGTGACACGCCACCTCCAAGAAAGCCCCGTTTCTGGTTGTCACCTGCCTCAACTTTGCAGGTAGAGGCAAAGGGAGAAGGACTTCAAAAGAGGGACTGTTTCTTGGAACTGCCTAGCAAGAAGTAGAGAAATTGGTAACTGGTTTAAAGATGCTCTCTTACTCTCCCATCTTCATTTGTGTGTTTGCCAATAAACAGAAACTGTACAACCCCCCCACAAAAAGGTTTCCAGCACACTGCCCCCACAAAGAAACCGATACTGAGAAAGGTTCTGGAGCATCCTACAGCTTGGGGAAACAGGGCATGCAAAACATCATCCCCGTCTCAATTCTTAGCATTCTGCAACCTGTAGATATATTGAGGTGATGAAAGAAAAAAATAGTTTAAATGATTCTCATATCATGGAATTCATATGATGTCATTAAAAACACACCAGGCTGAATAAGTAACTTTACTTGGTTGACCCTGGGGAAAGGTCTTCTAATCATTAACTGGAATGGCAAGAGAGTATTCTATCACTTCTGCTCAATTAAAAAAGGGGGCAATTACATTGATTTAATTTCATTTCATTTTTAGCACCAAAAGGATTCATGTGATTCCTCCTGTTCTGTTCCCACAAATCAGGCAAGGAGAAGAAGAAGAAGACGAAGAAGAAGACGAAGAAGAAGACGAAGAAGAGGAGGAGATTGGATTTATATCCCGGACTTCACTACCTGAAGGAATCTCAGAGCGGCTTACAATCTCCTTTCCCTTTCCCTTCCCCTCCCCACAACAGACACCCTGTGAGGTAGGTGGGGCTGAGAGAGTTCTTTTTGAGAACTGCTGGTGAGAGAACAGCTCTGATAGAACTTGTGATTGACCCAAGGTCACACCAGCAGCTGCATGTGGAGGTGTAGGGAATAAAACTCGGGTCGCCCAGATTAGAGTCCATGCTCTACACCAAACTGAGAACCACCAACACAGCCAGTCATGTGTATGTTTACCTAATACATTTTTACCCTGCCCTTCCTCTGTGGCCCTCGCAGTATACATGGCTTTCCCTCCTCCATTTTTCCTCACAACTACCCTGTGGGGTAGGTTCAGTAGAGAGAATGACTGGCCCAGGGTCACATAATGAGCTCTGTGGCAGAACCAATGTATGTTCACGAATTTGTCTCATATTGAAATTGGATCAGGGGTCCTAACCTTTGAGAGCCTGTGGGCACCTTTGGAATTCTGACACACTGAGGGAGGCACAGCCACAAAATGGCTGCCCCGGAAAATGAAGCCAGTCACAAAATGGCTGCCCTGTCTTACTTTCAATCACAGAGTAAAGATACTTGTGGTGGCAGCTGCTGCCATAGCAACATATTTAAAAATCTACACAGCCAATTGGAAACCTTGTTGGCTCCACCTACTTTCTAAAAGCACTTGGTGGGTGTCAGGAATGGGCATCATGTTGGAGTCCCCTGCAGTTGCTTATTACTGTCTATTTCAACTAGCAGGAGCAATCTTGTGTGGTGTGGTCGTTCGTTTCGAATACTGTGTACAGTTCTGGTCACCACATCTCAAAAAGGATATTATAGCATTGGAAAAAGTGCAGAGAAGGGCAACTAGAATGATAAAAGGGTTGGAACACCTTCCCTATGAAGAAAGGTTAAAATGCTTGGGGCTCTTTAGCTTGGAGAAACGACGGCTGAGAGGTGACATGATCGAGGTTTATAAGATTATGAATGGGATTGAGCAGGTTGAGAAAGAAGTACTTTTCTCCCTTTCTCACAATACAAGAACTCGTGGGCACTCCATGAAATTGCTGAGCAGTCGGGTTAGAACAGATAAAAGGAAGTACTTCTTCACCCAAAGAGTGATTAACATATGGAATTCACTGCCACAGGAGGTCGTGGCAGCTGCAAGCATGGACAGTTTCAAGAGGGAACTAGATAAACATATGGAGCAGAAGTCCACCAGTGGCTATTATCCACAGGGTATAGAATGAGAACTCTCAGTCTGGGGCAGGTGATGCACTCTATTCTTGGTGCTGGAGGGGGCAGCAGTGGGAGGGCTTCTGGTGCCCTGGCCCCACTGCTGGACCTCCTGATGGCACCTGGTATATTTTGGCCGCTGTGTGACAGAGTGTTGGACTGGATGGGCCATTGGCCTGATCTAACATTGGCTTCTCTTATGTTCTTATGTTCTTATGACTGCCCGACTAGGCTCCCACATGCTTAATCTCACTGCACTGCAGTGGCTCACACACGATAGCTATACTTGGGTCAAATGATCGGGGATGGTGGAAGATTTTGAGCTATACCACTTTACTTGCCTGGGGGGAGTCATTTCACAGCTCTGCTCCCGAGTCTAAAAGTTTCTCACATGTAGTAAAACTAGTACTCCAGAAAGAGGGCTATGAGCAATGTTTCTCACTAGTCTAGTACATAAAAGGAAATCTGAGGAAACATTCAAAACACAATTCCTCACCTCTAGTCTGAAATGGTATTATCCAGAATCTTATTCCCCCACTATCAGTAGGTTGGATCCAGCCAGGGCTATTTTTGGGCAGGAACACACAGGAATGGAGTTCCGGCTGGCTTCAGAGTCGGCCACACCCACTGCAGCCAAAACCTCTGCATGCATGGCTACAGAGGGAAGGCCTGGAGAGCGACCCCCCAGCGACTCCAAGACGGGCGGGCAGGGGTGGTGGTGGAAGGATCAGGGAGGCATTTAAATGCCTCCCCATGCCTTCCCCAGCCTGTCCAAGGGCCAGCTTACCTGGGCTCCCAGCAGCTGTGGGGTACCCGGGCAAGCTAAGGGAAGGCAGTTTAAACTGCCTCCCCTACCCTCCAAGGGCCAGCTTGCCCGGACTCCCTGCAGTCGCGGGGCACCCGAGCAAGCCAAGGGAAGGCATGTGGTTGTGGCCTAATAGGCTAATGAGTTGTGCTGTCAGGGGTGTGGCCTAATATGCTAATGAGTTTCTGCTGTTGGGTGTGGCCTATTATGCTAGTGAGTTCCTGCTGGGCTTTTTCTAGGAAAAAAACCCTGGATCCAGCAATCTTACAGACCAAGGGAAAGTTGATTCTTGTGGCTGCATGGTCCCCGTGCACTAACTACCACATGGATGAGGAGGCTGCAGTGGGTGGAGAGAATCGCCCTCTCCTTCCTCCTCTGTTGGAGCAGCTTCTCTACTAAAAGAAGCAGGCACAAAGGAAGATATTGTCCTCCCCCCGACCACTGCAGCCTCCCCACCCACATGGCAATTGGCCCACAGGGGTCCTACAGTCCCATGAGTCAACTTCCCCTGGGACCAATGAGACTACTGGGTGGTGGGGAATGCCAGTAAGATCTGTAACCATAAGTGCTTTCTGCTGATAGATCACTCTTCCGGCAAACTGGCTCTACTCCCTTCATGGAAATAAAACAGATACATGCACCCGATGGGGAGGGGCTGTGGCTCAGTGGTAGAGCATTTGCTTGGCATGCCGAAGGTTCTGGGTTCAATCGCCAGCATCTCCAGTTGAAGAAACCAGATAGCAGGTGATATGTAAGATCTCCATCTGAGACCCTGGAGAGCCGTTGCCAGTCTGGGTAGACAAGACTGGCCTTGACAGACTAAGGACCTGATTCAGTATATAGGGCAACTTCTCATGTCACTGTCTACACAAGTATTGTACTCACACAGATATGCAGTCAGACAGCAATAGGGGGGCCTTCACTTAACTTCTATTTCACATAAATAAAGAAGATGCAATAAGCAACCCTCAAGAATTCCTTGCTTCTAGTCGTCCTGACTTCCCTTACATTTGTAATTGGGAGGAATGCTAATGAGCGGCATTCCTTATCCTGTAAGCGAATGACTGTGCTAATGTGATTCCTGAGCTATGAGAAAATGTTTCTCTTGGTTTACAGGCAGGTTAATATTGGAAATTCCGGGGAGGTTGCATGATATCACTGTTTGTTCTGATAAGGGGCAATACCATTGCCCCTGTCCTGCGAAGACATCATCATGATTGGATTGTCGATCTTCCATAGGAATTGCAAATCTGTATACTAAAAAATAACCTCTTGTATTCCTTCCGTTGTTATGTGTATTCCTTCGGTTGTTATACATACAAGTGTATTTCTTTTTAAAACAAAAGCTGGTAATCTGTGTCAAGTCACAAATTCAGATTTATTTTTTTTAAAAAAATAGCCTCTACAGTACGCATATACGACTTGAGTGGCCCACCAAGTGCCCCCCACCTCTGCAAGTTACTGAGGTGGACTCCCAAAGCTAACCACAGCCACCTATGCATGCTAGTCTATGAATGCAACTGCTAGGGTTGCCAACCTCCAGGCAGCACCTGGAGATCTCCCGCTATTACAATTGATCTCCAGATGACCAAGATCAGTTCCTCCGGAGAAAAAGGTTGCTTTGGAAGGTGGGCTCTACGGCATTGTACCCTGGTGAGGGCCCTCCCCTCCCCAAATCCCTACCTCCCCAGCCCGCCCCCCCAAGGTCTCTTGATATTTTCCGACCAAGAGCTGGCTCACATAGGTGGAGCAGCCCTGGCTTTGTAGCAGATAGAGGGTTGACAGCTCTGGGCTGGGAAATCCCTGGAGGTTTTAGGGTGGGACCTGTGGAGGGCAGGGTTTGGGAGAGGGGAAAAACCTCAGGGTGGGGGGTGTAATTACCAGGGAGTCCACCTCACCAAGGTGGCCATTTTCTCCAGGGGAACTGATCTAAATTGCAGATCACTTGTAATTCTGGGAGATCTCCAGGCTTCACCTGGAGGTTGGGAACCCTAAGCAGACGAGCAGGATTGGGATAGTTACTGTGAGTTGGAAAGTGTCTGTCCCTTTAGCCACTGACTCAGTGGGTGAGCTCAGGCGAACAGAAATACCAACAGAGCCTACGAAGTTACAAGAGTGACTGAGATGTTGTACGTAAAGGGCTCTGA
Organism: Gekko gecko; assembly: GCA_029375565.1. Taxonomy (NCBI): domain Eukaryota; kingdom Metazoa; phylum Chordata; class Lepidosauria; order Squamata; family Gekkonidae; genus Gekko; species Gekko gecko. The sequence continues at coordinate 21,037,127 of JAPDNY010000008.1, read as the reverse complement.
AAACTCTTAAGCATACACTTAAGGTTCAAGTTGTTGGTTCAGGTCCTTTCAAGAGCTGAGAGCCTCTTCCGTGCACTAATATTACATCCTCTTTGAAGAGAAAAATGATATATATATTTTTAAGGACATGTTTCCCCCTCACAGTCTGCTGTGTCAGGGCTGTATACATACGCAATTTACTTTTTACAACCGATGGGTTGTCACGATCTTCTGTTTTAGCCCTTTGCTGAGCTCCTGATCCTGAAGCATCTCCCCCACCCCCCACCCTGAGGTTTTCCTGCAAAATGGGATTGTGAAAAATCGTTATGTGTAACTGAAGGAGAAAAAAAAACAAAGCTAGATCCTTGCAGAAAATCTTTCCCTTTAATTCAGTAAGAGCAGGATTTGCTTTATGCTTCTGGCCTGCATTTGATGTAACACTTGGCATTCACAGGCTGACTTAAAAAAATTACATTAGTACACACAGATGGGAAGTCATGTCAGGCTGGGAATTTTAGCATTTGGTCCCACAAGAGTTTATTACAACAATTATGGAAGCATTGAGTAATTGAACTTATCAGCATTGTGGGTAAGTGATTAGATATAGCTTGGTGTAAGCCAAATCTAATCACACAAGCGGAAATGTAACAAATTTCAGGGCCTCTTTACATATTGGCTGTGTTCAGATGTAGCCTGAACCCATTACTACTTTAACTACAGTTTGTTTATGAATGCACAATTCAACCTGCAGGTGATCATTCAAATGTTGCTTTGCCACAACAAATGCCAGTTTCATCCCTTTTCTGTCTCTCTCCTCTAATATCCCAGGCTGCTCTGCTCCAAGGGCAGAGCTGGGGTGAAATTGGGAAGGAAGCCATGTTCTCATGTTTGTACATCATATGAAAAGAGAATTAACACTAATTCTTCTTGAACCAACTTCAAATCATGGGACTGTTCCACATCCGTATTTTTTTGTCGCTTCTGTGTCCTTATAGCTTTGGGAGGCGGGTTCTTTTCTGTATGTGCTTTGACCCTCCAGTGGCTGATTTGATATTACAGCGCTGTATGTCCAGCATGTCTCTCTGGAGATTTAAAGTGCAGGGAAACACGCTGGACTTGCAGTGATGTAATATCAAATTGATCACTAGAGGGAGCAAAACATGTCTGGAAATCATAGTTTGATGAACTCTAACTAGCTGTAGTTAGTGGGATACCCCCATTCAGATGATCATGCTAACCACAGTTATTTATCGATTAGCTTTTCTCCCCAAAATTGGTTTAATTGAGCCATGATGTTATGATACGTCTGAGCCAAGACACAAGCTCAATTCAAACACCATCTCTGGTGTATGTGTGTGTTTATGTACCCCTTTCTCCTCCAGCTTATGAAGTGGCCTCCTGTGGCCTCTCTAGTGAAAGGGAGAGGGGGTTTGGTATCACCTTGGCTCTTCTCCTCTCCCTAGCATTTCTCCTCGGCCTAGGAGAGGGCTACTGTGTGTCTTCATTGGCTGTTCCCCACCTCCTTTTAAAGGCAATCCTATAGGAAGGAAGTCTCATGCTGGTGGACAGGTACCTCTTCCCCAACACCTGTCACTGGATATTATTGCCTCATAATTCTCCATCCCAGGCTGGCTGGGGGAGCCATCCCTCATATCTGGGTCCAGCTCCTCTCTCCCACCTCTCTAGTCACTGCCCAGTTGAGGTGGGTGGGGCTTTGTTGAGTGTGGGGGGCAGGTGTCCTTGAACAACCTTGTCCCCCACAAATCCTGAAAGGATAGAGGAACCACACGACTTTCTCTGCCTGCATCGAGACACAATCTGGTGTCCTGCCTGGCCACTTGCTTGCCCAAGCATGGCATCCCTGTGTATCCTAGGGGGTTGGGGCAACTCATAAGAACATCAGAAGAGCCCTGGTGGATCAGACCAATAGTCTATCTAGTCCAGCATCATGTCTCACACAGTGGCCAACCAGTTTCCCTGATGTTGCCAGTGGTCTAGTTCAGTGTAAGGCAAACGCATGTGATCCCTGAGATCTTTTAACTGGGGATTAAATTTATGTGTGCAAAACTCGTTGTGGGGTTTCAGCACAGGAGTAACCTCTGGATTAGAAAATACAACCTATGCATCATAAATTAACCACTGTTTCCATTGATTTTACTGTACAGCATAAGGATATGCATTGAAGACTTTTCCTCCTGTATTATTAATCCCTTTTTTTGCAGGGGAAAAATAACCCAATAATAGTTTGGGACATTTTTATCTTCTTATGTAAGGTCCTGGCTCTTGTTCTTTGTCCGATCTTTGTTGACAAATGAAGTGAAAAAGCTGCTGCAGGACTTTTTGCGACACTGGAGAATGAACCATTACCTCCGATAGTTTATGATGGCTCGAAATCAGCATTGGTCGGATGCCGAAAAAATTCTGACTTCCTCTCAAAAGCGCATTCAGCACTGTGGGATGCATTTGTCTGGATGTGATGTATAAATGGCCTCCATACTTTATTTATCCTTGAAATTTCACTGTGATTCCTGTCATTGCAAACTGCCTACGCCCACACAGACTCTGGTTACTCGGTATATCCGCCTTGACTGGAATCTTTCAGGAGTAATTGGGCTGGTATGCCATCTTTTGTTGATAATGGGAAAGATTTTTGGACTCGACACAAGAACTTAAAAATTCCCTTTGCCTAGCCATATGTTTTAGAAGTTCTTGAAACAGCAGTTTTCGGGTCATTCGTCGAGCAGGAATTCGAGAAGAAACATATGGCTTCCACTTTTGTCCTGCCTTACTAGTCTTAAGAGTATTATTTCATAAACAGAGAAGGAGGTCATTAGCTGGTAAATTATGCATAGATCTAGCTGGAAAAAGAACTGCGCGCACACAGAGGGATTTCCGAAGAGGGGGAAAGACTTTGTTTTATTCGGCTGTGTTTGGAACAGAACAGACAGAGACAAATTTCTTTCTCGGCTGTGAAGCAATCTGCCCCCCACTACCAAGCAGTTTGAAACGCCATACAGAAACAGTTGCACACAAATCTTGCATTGGGTGTGACTTACAAAATTGCTAACTGCAGCACTGCAAACTGGAATCTCAAAGGCCAACCGCACAGATAATTCGAACTGAGCCAAAATGACTTGAGCTTCCTGTTTTGTTTCGTGACAGTTGTCATGGGTTGTTTATTTATTTGGATACATACATTTAGATTATTTATTAAGGTTATTTATTTATTTTGATACGTAGGTGCTGCTTTTCTTCCCACTGGTGACCCAAAACAGCTTCCATCAGTCTCCTCTACTCCTTTTTAATCCTCAGAACTACCCTGTGAGGTAGGTTAGGCTGAGAGAGTGTGACTGGACCAAGGTCACCCAGTGAGCTTCCATGGCAGAGTGATGATTTGAACCTGGGTCTCCCAGTTCCTAGTCAGACACTCTAACCATCGCACCACACTGGGTCTCTTTGCTTTCACCTCCATTTAACCTAATCAGCAGCAATGGAGCCCAGTACTTTGGTTGATGACGTCACAACATGATCTGACCATGATGGTATCACGGGTGCCCGTGTCCAAAATGGCAGTAATGGCAAACAAAGTCAAGTAAGGGCTGGATGTGGCTTATCTGTACCTGGGGCCCTATTACAGTCTTTAAGGACTTCCTAGATCTGTGAACAGCCTCAGATTTTTGAAAATTACCACGCTGGCCTTCCTCAAAGGACTACAAGTTGGGCAGCCAGTTTTTTTTACCAGGTAAAAGTTTCTTTGTCTATTAAAATAAAGAGTACGTTTATTCTGCCCTTCCAAAGCTCAGGGTGACTTACAACTAGGGTTGATAGGTCCCTCGGACCTGCTGGCAGGGGATGGGGGGTGAGCTTGCTGGGAGTGGGGAGGAATGCTGAAAATAAATACGACATCAGGGGGTGATGCTCTGGTTTTTAGGCAAGACTCTATGGTAGAATTAGCCTCTACCATAGAGTTTTGCCCCAAAACCACAGCATCACCACCATCCCAACATCACCAACATACCTACATCACTTCTGGGTCACATAAGCACATCACACTTATTTCCAGCTTCTTGCCTGTTTGGGGGTGTAATTGGGGGGCTGACAGGAGCACCTGAACATGGGGGACCCCCACCCACACTGGGAGAGTCTGGCATCCTTACTTACAACAATATACAAAAGATGATACACAGAAAAATCTAATTTGCACAACAAATAATTAAAGTTAGTGTCACTGTCTCTCAGCCTGACCTACCTCAGGTGATTGCGGAGGATAAAATGGAGGGCAAACCATATGCATTGATTGCCCTTAGCTCCTCAGAGAATGGATGAGAATAAGACCAAAATCCAGAAAGAAAGAAGAAGAAAAAATTAGCCTATAATGTGTAGGCTTCAGTGCAGAGTAGCTAAAGGTTTCCCTTGCTCGAGAGCCAGTTGAATCCGACTCTAGGGGGTGGCGCTCATCTCCGTTTCCAAGCCGAAGAGCTAGCGCTGTCCGAAGACTTCTCTGTGGTCATGTGGCCAGCATGATTAAATGCTGAGGTGCACGGAACGCTGTTACCTTCCCACCAAAGCAGTACCTATTTATCTGCTTGTAATTTCTTGCTTTCGAACTGCTAAGTTGGCAGGAGCTGGGGCCAGAGACAGGAGCTCACTCCATCACATGGCACTCAGGTCTTGAACTGCTGAACTATAGATCTTCCAGTCTGCAGCTCAGCATCTTAACCTCTGAGCCACTAAAGGCGGAGTAGCAAGCCCTCCATAAAACAAATCCAATTCAGACAGATAGGAAAGCCCTTCTATCAAAGCCTTGTTGGCCTTCAAAAGGCAGGCAGGGATAAAGCTTGGAGCTTGGAGTAGGATTAAGTAGATGAACAGCCAGTGGGGCTGGGCCCATGGGTAAGGAAGGCTTCACTGAATGGCGTGGAGGGAATGGGTTAGCTTGGGATCACAGCAGGAAATGTTCGGTAGGTGCAGCTGTAATAATAGAGAAGAGGAAAGTTTCAAGGTGGAGATATAGAGTGAAGCTGATTTGTTAAAAAAAATGTTCATCTGAAAGTACCAGCATTTCTGGAATCTTCCCCTTGGTCAAGAAGTGAGTGTCTTTATCTGTGTGTCTTACAAGAACTTAAAAAAAAAAAAAACAACATTTAACTGATCAGCTCTAGCCAGTAGGGTAGGCAGGCCTCTTTCTGCAATGCCCCCCCCAATTTCTGGGTTGTGACTGAGGAGGGTTGTGGCTGACCCAGAAGAGGTATCACTTCTGTATAATGCTCTAGGAATCGCCCCAGATCTCTATGGCTTTTACCATTCACTGGGGGGCGGGGTGTCCTAAAGTATGATGTCATTTCCAGGTCAGATGCCATACCTGTTTTTTCCCCCTCCCACTGGAAACATGATTGGTGGCAGGAAAGGAAGCACAGCAGCAAGGGACAATTTCCAATCAAATTGGGTTAAGTCTGTTCAGAGTTATCTGCTGAGAATAGGCCTTTCCCCCCAGGCACTCTTATCCTTTGGAACAGAACAAGCAAAAAAAAAAAATTAGTCAAGCAGAGAATTGAGGATACAGAACATCAAACTGATCTTTCTAGCTTACAAAACACAATGATGAGGGCAAATATTAAAATCACTGTGGAACCGGCAAACTATTTAACATCTCTGGAAGTCAAAGGGTTTAGAAGAGCCTTCACCCTGGCGAGTTGCTCTGCCCGCCCTTCTGCTGTACTCGATGGAAAATACAAGAATATTCTTTTCACAGAAAGGCTTTGGACCTGCCTGTTAAGGGAGGTGGAGACCAATGCTCCCTCTAAGTTGTGGTGTCTTCTGAGCAAACATTCTACTTTGTAAGCTACTGGCATTAAAGTTGTGAGAGAGCGATTTGGCTTACTGCATAAATTAGTTTGCTCTGGAGCCATCCTTCCTGAGCGAAGACAAAAATGTGTGAGCCAGAGGCTAAAAAAACCCTGTGAGCTAGCTCACACTAACTCAGCTGAGAGGGAACACTGGTGGAGACCACGGAGCACAAGTTTTTTTTATATCCCCGTATTATAAGGTGGTGCATAATGAGATCATCCAATGAGATTGGAAAAAATTCATTCCTTTCTGAAAAAGCTAGACTGGAGTTTCTTCTGTCTGACAGATATCCCACAATCACCTACCAAGTAGCCAGTTTCTGTACGGCGATAGTCAGGTTATGGAAATTTTATGGTCATTAGCTATTAGGCAGTTACGGTAGCTAGACATTAGATTAAAATTTAATCTGCTTTTAATGTTTTATTGGTGTATTTTAAAAAAATTTAGAATCTTATTAAGGTGTACTTCTGTTTTTGTATGACTGGTCTAAGGACCATAACAATAAACTGAACTGAACTGAACCTGAGGGACGTGGCAAATGTTATCTCTGCTGCATGGTGACATCAGAGCAGCAAAGCCAATCACTGACAGAAGTACCTTTGCTTGCCTGCTGAGGCCCGTTGTGACATCAAAGTAGATCAGCCAATGAGATCAAGAAAAGCAGGGCCAGGCAGAGCAAGCATAGTACAGGTCTGCAAGCAAAGGGTGGGTGGATGGAGAACAGCTTGTAAGAACGATTTGGTCAGAGGCTGAGGAGTGTGCTTTGTATAACCTGAGATACTGTCCCCATGGTCTCCTATGATGTGAATACAGACATCCACTTGTGAATATGCTAGTCTTTAATATTCTCTGTCCTTGAAAAAAAAATTGGCTTCAGGCATTTCTTTCAGAGCAAACGATGCTGCTGTTTACTTGTCTGCTTATTGGCACCCCCTCGGAACAGATTTGCAAATTGTTGTGGCTGTTCCCATTCTAGGGTAGCGGGAAGGAAGGGGGAGTGTAAAGGATGTTGCAAAAGAAGTGTGTGTTTTTTTGTTGTTGTTAAAGTTATTCCTCATTCCTTTCAGGAAAGAATGTTCAGTATTCATGATTGATCCGTTCTATTATCACACATTTTATGAATACTTCCTTTCCCCGGGAGGTTAAAATATCCAAGCAAATAAAAGGCCTCGTCCTAGAGGTGAAGAAAGCCTTATCCAAACGGTTGGTATATTAAATTTCTGACTCCAGGCTGGAAGAGATGCAATGATATATTGTTAAAATGTAGGTGCAGTCATTTATCAGCCGCATTCATTGGAGCATCGCGGCAAAACGCCACCAGAACCAAGGAAATGGTGACTCCCTTGTATAGTGAGGCCCATTCCAGGATCCTGCAGAGCAGGCCCAAAGCCGGGATTTTTTTTTTATTCAGGGGGCCTTTAAATAAATCAGGGGGCACCCCACACACTCCCCAAGGGAGCGCCACAAATAAAATTAAAAATTGGAAGTTGGGGGGCCTGGGCCGGATGGGAAGTCAGGGGGCCTTGGCAGTAAATCTGGGGGCCAAGCCCTGGGATGCCCCACTGTAGCTACGGGCCTGCTGCAGAGCAATCCCTACAAGCAGAATTGGTATTAAGCTTTTCTCACGATTGATCTCAACTATCCGAAAACACATTTTTAAAAAAATGAGATTCAGGTCCAGCAATCCCTTAGAAACCAACAAAGTTTTGGGGGTATAAACTTTTGAGAGTCACATCTCCCTTTGTCAGATACCAGTTTTCGTGAGGTCGATGGATTTCCGCTCCATCCTTTTCGGTGGTAGCCCCACAGTTACGGCACAACCTTCTCAGGGAGTTTCCCCTGGCCCCCTCACTCCCAATCTTTAGGAGACAGCCGAAAGACAGTTTTATTCAGGATGGCATTGGATTACTTCTTCTGCCTCCTGGCAGTCTTAAATTATTGGTTTGTAACTAGCGGTTTTTAGGGTGCGGATTGCATTTTATTATTACTCTCGTTGTAAGCCACCTTGCGCTCCAATAAGGTAGAGTCAGTTATTAAATGTTTTAAATGAATGAATAAATATTGTGTATTTGTGCATTGTCTTATGGAAGTTCCATCTCCACTCCCACTCATTTAATCACCTCACTATCCCGGGACTCGAAGAAGAAGAAGAAGAAGAAGAAGAAGAAGAAGAAGAAGAAGAAGAAGAAGAAGAAGAAGAAGAAGAAGAAGAAGAAGAAGAAGAAGAAGAAGAGATTGGATTTATACCCTGCCTTTCACTTGGAGTCTCAGAGCAGCTTACAAACTCCTTTCCCTTCCCCTCCCCACAACAGACACCCTGTGAGGTAAGTGGGGCTGAGAGAACTCTGACAGAAACTGCTCTTTCAAGGACAGCTGTGCCAGAGCTTGTGACTGACCCAAGGTCACATCAGCAGGTGCAAGTGGAGGAGTGGGGAATCAAACCCGGTTCTCCCACGTTACAGTCCGCGCACTTAACCACTACACCAAACTGGCCAAGGGAGAATCAGGGTGATTCTGCATCTAGCATTCGCTCCACATTTTCTCAGCTGGAAGGAAGCTCAAACCCACATTCAAATACCTTGAGGCAATGCCATACTGACTGCAGAGTCACCCCTGGACAGCCACAGAATGGCTATAAACAGGGGTCTTTTTTTGGGGGGGGGCGCGCACCTGAGTGTAGCTCCGGCAGCTTCTGAGGGCAGAAAGGCTCCCGCATGTCAGTTTCAGCCCCATTATATCCTATGGACCATTGAAGTCAATGGTAAAAACATAGGGCATATTCTGGGGGCTGGAGGGGAGGGGGTTTGAGGAAGAGGCTCCAAACTCACAGGGTAGCTGTTGGAGTCCCTCCCCAAGATACCCACCAAGTTTCAAGAACATTGGACCAGGGGGTCCAATTCAGTGGGCCCCAAACAGGTTGCCCCCATTCCCTCCATTGTTCTCTCTATATAACCACTGTGCTGTTAGTAGCTCTGGGGGGGAGGCGGTTTGAGGGAGAGGCTCCAAATTTTCAGGGTAGCTTCAGGAGCCTCTCCCCACATACACCCCCACGTCTCAAAGCAATTGAACCAATGGGCCTAATTCTATGGCCACCCAAACAGGTTACCCCCATTACCTCCATTGTTTCCAATGGGGAAACCCAGCCAGCAGCACTTAAGGCAGGCAAGCAGGCAGCCACCCAGCAGTCAGAGTCTACCATAAAATCCAATGGTCAAAGGAAGTGAAGGCAGCATGTAATGCAGAGGGGAATTTTTGTTCCAAGGTGGGTTTTGTAAAGCAATGGAGGGAAAAGCCAATGCAGAATCAGCCTCAGTTTCACCTATTGCACCAATGCAGCTATTGCGCAGGTGCAAGATGTGGCTTGCAAGGCAGAAGGAAATGAAACGCCATCAGCACAGCTCTTGTGCAGCCGGCAAGGTGCTTGGTGGTCTCTTGGGCCAGATAGCGGTAGAAGGAGGAGATAAAAGGCTTGGCTCGTAAGAGATCACAAATGTCAAAAACAGGATGTTCACCTGCTGAACATGGCTGGGGGAAAGTCCACGGCATCCTGAGCTACCATATGTTGTGGTTTAAACATCTGGAAAATGCAATATCCTCGAAACAGAAGCAACCTTCTTAAGGGAAGATGTCTGGCTTCCATATAAGAACTAAGCAATTACATCTTTGTTATGCTGTGAACCAATGCTCCCGCTAAGCTGTGGAGTCCTGTGAGCAAAAATTCTACTTTCTGAGCTACTGGCATTAAAGTTGTGAGCAGGTGATTTGGCTACTGCATAAATTAGTCTGATCTGGAGCCCTCCTTCCTGAGCTAAGACAAAAATGTGTGAGCCAGAGGCTAAAAAACTATGAGCTGGCTCACACTAACTCAGCTTAGAGGGAACACTACTGGGATCTCATAATCTGGAAAGGCCCACAGCCAGAGCTTGCGGCATGGGGCAGGTGAGCATGGCAGACAAGGGAACTGGTAAGCCACTGGAACACAGGAGCAGCTGAGACACCGGTCTGACAGCTGGCTTCACTTGGACGAGCTGCTCAGAAACTGGGCCGGAGTCAGGGGCTTTGTAGGGCCAGGTGTGGGCCGGCTGCCTACTTTGAGTGTTCTGCCAAACCAGGTTCTGCAGTATTCCCGTCTGTTCATCCACTGTGGCGGTGCAGGAGCCCAGCAGAGGGAAACTAAAAGGCTGAGAAAAACAACATATACCTCAATATACAAATATGGGCCAATTCAGTTGTCTGCACAAAGCACTACACAGGTAATATAATACCAAACAGTGAAAGGGGAGCATCTGCAGGTACTTAAATCTGCAGATTGGGCCCATTTACGCTTGTTTAATATAATAATTCAAGAGCAGGACGCAAACACCCACAGTTAATGAGACAAAATAAAGTGCTCTATGCATTTTGGCAAATGGCCTTCATCAGTGGCTTACACTAATGAACATAATCAGTACAGGCAACCTCCCACTCACACTGTGAAAAATTGTAATAAACCGCAAGAACCAGTTGGATGATCATATTAAAAATCTGCAAAAAAGGAAAGAGTAAATTTTATACCCACACACATATATATACATACATACATACCTGGAATATGTTAGGAACACCTTATACCAAAACACCAGGCTTCGATAATATCATTTGCGGCTGAATATCACTAAAAATAAAATTACAACTTCAAGTATTCACACCTCGTCCAAAAGACACAAAAATACAAACTTTTAAAAACCATATATCCTATCTCACCTAGTCAAAACAGCAATATCAGTATACATGCGTGAATATGAAGAAGAGAGAAGAGATTGGATTTATACCCCGCCCTTCACTACCCAAAGGTGTCTCAGAGCGGCTTACAAACTCCCTTCCCTTCTCCTCCCCACAACAGACACCCTGTGAGGTAGGTGGGGCTGAGAGAGCTCTAGACAGAAACTGCTCTTTTTCAAGGACAGCTCTTATCAGAACTACGGCTTGCCCAAGGCCATCCAGCCAGGTGCAAATGGAGGAGTGGGGAATCAAACCCGGTTCTCCCAGATTAGAGTCCATGTACCAAGCAGATATGAAATAGCTGAAATACATAATATGTTTCACAAGAGACACATAAACTATGTCCCAAATTCTTTTCTTGAATTGTTATTATATTAAACTATCCGCAGAGTGCATTGTGCACATAATTTAATTGGTTGTTTTTTTTCTATATTGCAAGATATGTTTTTCTTCTGTTTTCTAAACCTTTTGGTGTGTTCTATCACTCTTGGTTGGCTATTTTGGTGATGAAGCATGCCAGCAGCTCCCCCTTCTGGCAAAACATTGTAGTAGCACAGAGTCTATTTCATAAGATCACCAGGGTCTTGGCCACTGTGTGACTCAGAATGTTGGACTGGATGGGCCTTTGGCCCAATACAATATGGCTTATCTTGTGTTCTTATGGCAATATGTTGTAGTAGCACAGAGTCTGTTTCCTAGGTCTGGACTCCAGGTCCCCAACTCAAGACCTGTAACTGGTTTGTGAAATATCAGCCCCACACTGCATGACATCAGTAGTGCTCACAGCAGTGTCCTTGCAGGCCCCCCGATTCTGTACCACTTTTTTTTTTTGAGCCACTGCCCTGCTCAGTGGGCAGATCAGACAGTGACTGATGGATTTCCCAAATCCGAATGGAAACTTCTCTAGGCCGATCCTGCATTGGGCAGGGGGTTGGACTGGGTGGCCTGTATGGCCCCCTCCACCTCTGTGATTCTATGATCCAAGAAGCATGTGTTATTCGAGTATTTTCATATCAGTGCTTTTTCTTGCACTCTGCATTCCATCCTCACCTTGAATCTCAAAGCCATTTATTTATTGATTGATCGGATCATGTTTATCCAGCCCTCCCCGACAAGCGGGGCTCATGGTGGGTTGCAACTCATTAAAGCAATTAAAATACAATGCAAAAGTCCAATTTTTAAATATTATTTTATTTATTTATTTAGATTGGTACCCCGCCCTCCCCGCCATAGCAGGCAGATACAACACGTCTAGAATCTCTAAGATGGCAATCCATCCCCAAAGCCATGGGTCCACCTACAGTCTATACACAGAAGGATCAGAACGTTGGGCAGGTGGTCGTCAGACCCCATCAATGGTAAGTCCAACTGATCATCCAGATGCTTTTCCCTTTTCAAAAGGAACGGTTCTTTCATCTTCCATATCTCATGGGTGGTAGCCAAGTTAGTATGGTGGACACAGGGACCTCCTCCAAAGGAACCTCATTTCTCTTTTGTGGGTGAGCCCTAGTATAGTGGAAAGCTTTCTGGTGTAACATCAGCTTAAGTTGTCAGCCTATGCTCATGCCACTGCAAGTGATGATATGTTTTCAGGAATGTTGTCTCCAGTTGCAAGCTGAGATTGACCTCTTAAAAATGTCAAACTCAGGCCTCGTTTGCCATATGTTTCTTAACTGCCTGTCTTTGATATCTGTAAGCTCACTGCTTTGTTTCACTCTGGCTGGGAATGAGGGAGAGTGTGTGAGTGTGTGTGTGGAATTGTTTTGCTGAGAGTCGCGCTGGCTTGTAACTGCATCCATGCGGGGCCTCCCCCTGGTGGAAGTATGCGTGCTTGACCTTGAGTACCAGGCACTGGTACCAGACGCTGCTAGATAATGGAACCGTAGACCTGCAGGTGTTATAGGAGGGCTGATGGTGTACTGTAAATTTTGGTGGGCTGGATGTATGGGTGTGATTGGTCTGGTCACTGGAGGGAGGGGGGATTGTTTGAATTATGTATAATTGGAGAACTGACACCAAGGGAGTCAGTTCTGACACAGACTCGTCTTTGCTTGAAACCTCTTTGCCTCCCAATAAACAAATCACTGCCAAGAGAGTGTTGGGAGTGAGTTTCTTCAAGACCTGACAATTTATTTGTTTATTTACAAAACCTGTATCCTGCCTTTCTGCCCTCAGAAGGGCCACCAAAGTGGCTAACCGTTTAAAAACATACACACACACAAACCACATTTTAAAGCCATTAAAAACAACCCTCTCCCCAAACATGCATAATTAAAATAATTAAAAAACAGTTTTAGCAGGGCTCTTTTTGTAGCAGGAACTCCTTTGCATATTAGGTGACACATCCCTAATATAGCCAATCCTCCAAGAGTTTACAGAGCTCTTCTTACAGGTCTACTGTAAGCTCTTGGAGGATTTGGCTACATTAGGGGTGTGTCAACTAATATGCAAAGGAGTTCCTGCTACAAAAAGAGCCCTGAAATATACACAAAACATAAAAACGGCAATTGATTAGGATCACTGGGGGAATGCCTAATGAGACAAAAGAGTTTCCACCTGCTGGCGGAAGACAACAACTGAAGGGGAGAGATGAATTCCCCTGGGGGGAGAGAGTTCCAGAGCTTTGGCGCCATGACTCAGAAGTCCCTCTCCCAGGTTGCCACCTGCCTGTTCTCAAGGTGGGGGGGCCTGAAGCAGGGCCTCTGAAGAGGACCATAGTGGTTGGGCAGGTTCATAAGGGAATAGGCGGTCTTTCAGGGATGTAGGTCCCAAACCGTATAAGGTCAAGACGAGCACCAGGAATTGTGTCTGAAAGCCAATCAGAAGCCAGTATAGATGGGCCGAGATTGGAGTGATATGGTCTCTTACAATACCCATCCTCAATCACCTGGCTAGACCAAAAAAATAATAATCTATCAGTTACCTGCAGCTCCAGACTTCTACACCCCTGACAATATGAGTCTGAAATCCAACCTCTGTAATTCAAGGAGTGATTACTGGAAGCAATCAGCTCATCGTCTGTTTCTAGGGAGGAACCGTACCGAGCATGGCATGGGATCCAGTAACCAGCCTATCAGGTGGCATGGTCTATTAGGTGTTTGCCCCTTGACAAGCCAGAAAAGCCCAATACTGCCTTCCTAGGACCAATATATGCTGGTTGCCTGAATGTCTTCCACTTTCCAAGAAATGAATGAAACCCACGTTTTGCTGTTATCTGCTGCAAATGTCTGGTGCTGCTTTCGTAAGCAGACAGGAGAATCCAAGCAAGTCAATAATATGTGGGAAACAGCCCAAAGATTATAATAATATAGATCACTCCATTGAGCTATCATTTACAAAAGGCTAATAACGTTTATTGGGCTTGCCATCACAGAAATACACATCATTGATTTCCATTTTTCCAGATGGGGAACTGAGGCCAAGAGCTTGCTTATGACCATACAGTAAGGTTACAACACAGGGACTGGAACCCAGATCTCTAATCCAGTGCTCTGGCCACACTAGTTCTCCAAGAGCTACACTAGTTGGGAGTGGAAAGTAGGAAAAAGGTCTCCAATTTTTATTCAGTCGCTTAGCATTTTTTCCTTCTTGTTTTTTGATGTTTGTGCACTATGTACTTTGACAGCTTTATCAGGCAGATTTTTTGGGCTTGTTGGACCTGCCCAAGAGTTTTGATCAATGAAGTGTGTCACCTGTCCTTTGCAATATTACGCTGCCCTCTTGTGGGCATACATATTATTCAGTACTTTGTTGCATCAGCAAAGGGGGACACGATCTTCTGCCGACTTTCAGCTCACAGACTGGAATTCCATTGAACCCTGATGGGATCCCCCCAAAAGTTACAGTGATGCAAAAGGCAGCAAAATAAAGAGCAAAAAACAGCGCTTCTTGCATCTGTTCTCAAATGCACAGCTGAAAAACAAAAGATACAAGGTATGTGTTGGTGGGTGTGGGTGTAAACATTTAGGTCCTGCACTGCAAGCTAACTTGATTTTTGAAACAGCTGTTCTCTATTTTATTGTATTCTCTGTTTTGTTGATTACTTCATTCACAATGCACCGAATTTTGGATCAACAGATTTAGTCTCTCTCTCTCTCTCTGCAGGAGACAGGGCAGTGAAAGCAAGAAGCAGCACAGACCCTCAGAGACCTACCAGAGCCTCAAGCCGCAGATAGACAAGAAAAAAAGGAGAGCTTGAGAAGTGGCAACTAACTAGCGCCCCCAGGGTGGGGAGGGGTTGCCTGCTGAAAGGGCCACCAACCTGCTGGCCCAGATCTGGCCATCAGGGGAAACCCCACCCCCAAAGTGTCCAGATCGGGAGACTTTGGGGGATGTTACTGGAGGGGGTGCTGCTCCCTAACATGACGGTGTCACACAGAAGTGATGTCATCACATTGGGGAGCAGTGCCCCCGCCTCTCCCTAGCAGCATTTAAAGGCATCCTTTAAATGCTGCTAGGGAGAGACGGGGGTGGGGGAGGCCACGTGTGCCTGCATTCCAAACCCTGAATTCGGGGCTTAGAGTGCAGGTGTGTGCCCCCCGCAGCTTCCCAGCAGCATTTAAGGAATCCTTTACATGGTGCTGGGGAGAGGTGGGGGGAGGCCGGGTGGTTGCTCTTGGGGGCGGGGCTGGCTGGCTGGCGGGAAGGAGCACCTCCAAATTGGGCAATCCCTGCCAATCCGGGGGGTCTGGCAACCCTACCCACTGGCAATGGGAAGGTGGAAGGCTGAAAATCTTTGAAGGGCCAAGAGAAGGCCAGGAGAGCCAGCGTGTCAGAAGCAAAATGTAACCACAAAAGGAGGTCTTTGGAAAATGGGATGGATGAGGCCTGAGAAAAGAAGAGGAAGCAGATAGAAGAAGACAAACAGGCCTTGCTGGAAATGAGAACTGAGGGTGGGTGGAACGGGTAAGAAGGGGGTTAACAGGGTTCCTCGGTCCCTCCTGGCCACCGGCAGGGTATGGGGAAAGGGTTGCCAGATCCAGGTTGGGAAAATCCTGGAGATTTGGGGATGGAGCCTGGGGAGGACAGGGGCCTCTGTAGGGCACAATGCCACAGAGTCCATCCTCCAAAGCATCAATTTTCTCCAGGGAAACTGATCTCTGTAGCATGGAGATGAGCTGTAATTTGGGGGATTCCCCAGGTCCCACTTGGAGGCTGGCGTTCCTAGAGGTCAACCACTGGGTTTTATGTTGTCACAATGGGGAAGATGCCTTCAGTCGAGTGCTGATTTTATGCTTGTTTAAATAAATTAGATAGATTCATGGAGGATAGGTCTACCAGAGGCTACTAGCCATGGTATCTGAGGGGAACCTCCAAGTTCAGAGGCAATCAGCCTCTGAATCCCAGTGTCAGCAGGCTACATCAGGGGAAGGTCTCAGCCTCTGTACCCTGCTGTTGGCCCTCCAGAGGAAGTAGTTGGCCATTGTGTGAGATGGGATGCTGGACTAGATGGACCACTGGTCTGACCCACCCGGGCTTTTCTTATGTTCTGGTTATATAAAGGCAGAACATCAATGAGGCAGTGTTCAAATTCCATTGTCTGATGATACCCAGGAATATTAATTTAATATGTATCAAACACACACACAGAATGTGTGTCCAGATATTTTGATGATTACCAAGCTCTACCTCTGTATCTTCAATTTTGTCTTACTGAGCAAATTATAATGAAGGAAATTTTTTTTAAAAAAATTGTTTGTAAGGGTGTTTTTAAAAAAATTCTGACATTCTCTACTATGACTCTGGACAGCCCACTGAGACAGCAAGACAGCCTCTCAACAAGTCAGTGTAGGATGTAGCCCTAGCCGCTTGACGAGAAAAGCCAGAGAGATGAGTCTGCCAAAGGAAACTCAAAATGTCGCCAGCTGAAGTGAAACAGATCTCCCTTACCTGATGTTTGTGAGGCAGCATATGAGATCAGTAGGTATGATGGAAGAGAAAAAAAATAGCACAGGGTGTGAAGTCTGCGGCTTTTGTGGTCTTAACTTGGATATCCAAATGAGACAGAGGCCAAGACATCCCTCAGGGAGTGCGGACTATTAATGTTTAAGGAAAGTGAACTGATTCACCTACTTTACTTTGGCCTCTGTGTGTGTTCTGAAAGGGCAGCAAGGCAGAAAGCTAATCTGTGGCCATCATTTCCTCATGGCATAATAATGCCACCAGAATCGGGGGGCGGGGGGGAGATGACTCCTGATGATGAGTTCCAGAGTCTTCTACATAGAGTTGGAGGAGAAATTTGGAGGCAACTCTGGACTCTACAAAGGGCCTTGAACACCCTCACACATTCTGGGCCTCACAGATTTAAGCTGACATGTGTGGCTGTGCCAGGACTTAGCTCAGGTGAAGCAATGGGCTTCAGAAATAACCTATATGACTTCCTACTTTCAACCCAGGAGCAGGAGTGGGATTATCACATTTAAGAGGGTTTTTTTGGGGGGGGGGATATTTCATACAGCAGACAATATGTTTAGCACATCAATTACTAAAGGGATTAAGGGGTTGAACAACTTTTCAATGAGGGAAGACTAGAGAGTCTGGAACTTGTCAGCCTAAAAAAGACATCAAAGGGGGGGGAGACCATTGGTCTGATCCTGTTATTGTACACTAGTGATGTGGAGGATCTCTGTGCTCCTTGTAGCTGGGGAAATACTTATTTTATACAGCTAGCACACCCTTCTACTCATGTGACATCCAGTTTCCCAACAGTTAGGCAAGGACCAGAGTTAGTCCAAACGCATGATGGTCTTCACTAGAAGGCCCAGAAGCCTATGAGTAGTTAGAAATATGGAGTAGCAATAGAACTGGCTGGGTAAGGCTTCTGCATGTGCTTCATGAGGAACTATCACATATAAATAGTTTAAGAAAGAGTGGCAGTTGTTGTAATGGTTCATCCCCATTGAGTACCCAACTCGGGAGTAGCAAGGCAGAGTTTAGTGGGTCACTTTTGAAGTCTAGTAGTGTTTCTTCAAGAGCCTGACAACATTAACTGGGATATGCAACACGGAGGGGGGAAAACCCCACTGTTGAATGTCCTTTGAAGCGGCATCTTAAAAATATGCGCTTGTCATCGAAATGATTTTCCCCTCCTTTCTTTGATCTCCTGCAGGCATTGAGATGACTGCTTTGATTCTGACGGTAGATGTTCCGCTAGAAAGTGCTTTTAGTATAACTCCAAATAAGCAATACAAATTTAGAGGGAAAAGTTCACAGGAGAAAGTCTACTTTTCTAGACTAAGACGCCTTCCTCTCAAATCCTGTAACTTCAATATTCTTCTCTGACGTAGAACATTTTGAATGATACAGACCATAAATGTTGCTTATGCCACGACATTCCTTCCACCTTGCCATTCCTTTTTGGAAGGACCTTCAACATTTCTTCCGTGTCTTTACCACTCTACTGTAATACCTGACTGGAATCCCGGAGGAGCCGATGAGATAAACATCAAACAAGTACACGGTTCCTGCCTTGAGCCCCCTGATGGTTTCTGTGGTTACTGCTCGCCGCAGATTGAGATCATGGAAGTATTTGCACAAGACTTTGTTGCTTTTGTGCCTGGATTCGGGTCCCAAACACCTGTCTGCATTCCTTGTTTCCATCCAGACTTGGTCCTCCTCGATCTGTTTCTTGTAGACACAATATTTGCTCATCTGCTGTGTCCCAAGCCAGGCAATAGTGACCGAGTCACAGGTCCGCAGTTTGCTGAAAGACTTGATTTTTAAGCTTTCTGGGAGAACTGGGAAGAAAGGCTTGTGGAAGAGAGAAGAAACCTGAACTTTCACAGATGCATTTGAAGGTTCAGTGGACCCCAGGTTCATCGAGTATAGATCTCCCACTCTTCCTTTCATCATGAAATGCCTCAGTCCAGCAAAGCTCTCTGACATCAGCACTTTCTCGTCCCTGGATATTTCAACTTCAATTTGGCCGCTGCAAGACTGAAAGGCAAACTGGACTTTCTTGTGCCTGGCCCGGTACTGCAAGCTATAGAGTTTTTGTTTTCTCCCATCCAGGATGAGATGAATCACCTTCCCATCTTTCAGCTCAGTAATTTTGGGGTCAGGTTCTTCCAGAGTCCTGGCAAAGGTTCCAGTATAGGCGGCGCTGGCATTGGTGAGGAAGTTGACCACGAAAACATCGAAATAATACTGGGTGCTGGGAGTCAAGTTGGGCACCGCGTAGGTGTTCTTGGTGCCCACACATATCTGCCGCACCTCCCCACTGCTAGCTTTGCTGATTACGCTTAATTCACCATTGGACAATAACATCACCTGTTGAGGGTTTGGGGAATATGGAGAGAGAGAGAGGGCCAATGCTGGTGGAGATTTCACACCAGATGATCTTATTGCCGTCTCTGCTGCGCATAGACTCTTGTAGTTGTGTTTCTCATTCATTAGGAGACAGTACTGGACACTTTCTTGGTACCGCAGCACGGTGGGACTGTGTTTCCAAGCTAGAGTGACGGTGGTGTGGTCAACCCCAATGACATCTATGCGTGGATCAGATGGGAGTTCTGGATAGAGGTGGTCAGAAGTTGTGTCTGTTGTTAGGTACACTGTAATATGGGTGTCTCTTTCCGTGGATAAGAATTCAAGCATGTAGACTGTGGAATAGTAAGACATCCCCATGTAGGTCTCCACAGAATTGCCTTTGTAGCTAAAAAGAGTAGATTCCACTTTTGTGGTCTTCTGAAACTTCAGGGCATCTTGGCTGTCATAACCACCTGTTAGTGAAGTAGAAACTTGTTAAAATGTTAAAGGCATGCTCAGGTGGGGTGGGGGAGAGAATTTGTTAGGTTCTAAGCAATGGGTTGGATTCCGGAGATCTGTTCTGTTAGATGCTGGCATCTTCCTCTGTGTCAGGGGAGGGCACATTGAGTCAGAGAAAGGCACTACCATTAGTGGAACGGATCCATGGCTAACTTGTGGCTTGGGTGGTACAAATGGCACAGAGGCAATTGGAACTTGTGGTACTGAAACATGAGGGCCTGCAAGCTCATAGGTCCAGGACTGCACTCTGCCTGACACTCCTATGCTACTGTGCTACCTACTCTTTCTGAGCCAACAGACTACAAGCAAAACCTGTTTTGAAAATATGGTGAGTGGGAATGTGGGTGGCAGGAGAGGATGGACAAGTCACTAATATCTAATGCTCCAATAGGTTGCCCTCAAAGTGTAAGTCAATAGAAGAATGTGATAGCTTACCTGAGGGAGAATCACTTGCTTACTTTCTGCTGTGCTTAAGGTCTAGTCTGGCAACCAGTGGGAAACCAGGGTAGGGGAGGCTATCAGCAATGGTGTGGTGTCATTTCTGGGAAAACTTGAAAGTGACACCATGCCTCTCTAGGAATTGCCAGAAACTCTATGGAAAAACCATAACTTTTTGGCAGTTCCCAGAGTGGACTGATGTCGCTTCTAGATTTCCACTGGAAGTGACATCAGTCACCTCTAGGAATCACCTAGGAATTCTGATGATTCTTAGAGAGGCATGATGTCACTGCCAGGTTTCCCCAGAAGTAATGTCACTCTGTTGCTGATGGCAATTTTAATTTTTCTTTCTTTCTCCTGCTGTCTGCAGGCAAGGCAAGAAATCTCCCACCACCAGTGGGAACACTGCAACACCTATTCAACACCCTCACCACTCCAAAAGCAGACGGCTGATAGTATAGCACTGCCAGTATGGTGTAGTGGTTAAGAGTGTCAGACTAGTGTCCAGGAGACCTGGATTCAAATCCCCACTCATGCCACGGGAGCTTACCAGGTGTCCTACAGCCAATCATGCCTTCTCAGCCTAACCTACCTCACAGGATTTTTGTGAGGATCAAATGGAAGAGAGGAGAATTATGTAAGTTGCTTTGAGTCCCCACTGGGGAGAGAGGAGGGGTATAAATGAATTAATTAAATAAATTGCAGAGTTCAGCAGAGATCAGGTGACTCAAGAAGAGGAAGAAGAAGAAGAAGATGATGATATTGGATTTATACCCCCCTTCACTACCCGAAGGAGTCTTAGACCAGCTTACAATCCCTCCCCCTCCCCTCCCCACAACAAGACACCCTGTAGGTGGGGCTGAGAGAGCTCTCTTGAGAACCGCCCTTGAGAGAGCAGCTCTGAAAGAACATATGAATGACCCAAGGTCACACCAGCAGCTGCATGTGGAAGAGTGGGGAATCAAACCTGGTTCTCCCAGATTAGAATCCGTGCTCCTAATGACTACACCAAACTGGCCAATGGGGCTTCATTCGGCCCTATAAAGCTGCCGGCTCTGGCCTGACCTCTCCGTTTGGGCAAAATTGCTCAGTATAAGTTGAGGACTCGGCCTGTCCACATGACAGAGCTATCCCAAAGTCCTTTTCTGCAGTCTCCTAAGTTACGCAGATGCTGGATACCTTGAAAACCAATTAGTACTATGGAATGGCAACACTTGTGTTCTGTATATCATATTTTTACCCCACCCTACATCCACAGGGGTCAGGGCAACACACAGTTCTCCTGTCCCAATTTTGTTTCACAATAAATGTGTGAGGTAGGTTAGGCTGAGAGTGAGCAACCAGCCCAAGGTTATCCAGTGAGCTTCATGGCAGATGGGGGGTTGAAACTGAGTCTTCCCGGTCCTCATCTGACATCTGTAGTAATAGCTAGGCATGTTACTTTTTCTTACTGTGCTCTTTTATGTATCTCTTACCATGTGCTGATTTTCCAAGGTAGTTTGGTGACATCTTATGGACCCGTATACTCCACTCAATGGGGACGTCACAGGGGGTCACTGTCACTGTGAAAGGTGAAGATGTTCTGCCTTCCTCCAAAACAAAATGGTACCTGGAAGCACAGTACCAGACCAGCTGAGGCTCATTGCAGCCCTAGAGCAGGGCACCAAGCAATTAACAGAAGATACAGAGAACTATAAAAAAATATAGCTGAGGATGGGGTTAGATAAAAGGCAGTTGGTTGGTGGATGGGGAGGAGAGAAGGATGCAGAGGGAAGTGAGGATATGGGGGTTGCCAGGAGAAGGGAAAGAGGAATGAGTGTGGGGAGGGAGATACAGGGGAAGGTGAGCTGGCCCCTGCAAATCCTTGCAGGTTCCCTACTGTGTAACTGGGCTTGCCTAATGGCCAGCATTGTGCCTGATGGACAAGCCAGGTGGCTGGCACCACACAACTGGCCCATAGTTTTCCTGGGTAGAGGCTGCCAGGTGAGGGAAGCAGGCAAACCTGAAGATGGTAGGCAGATCAAGGTAGGGTGGCTGGTGGGTGGGAAGGAGAGAAAGAAGGTAAAAAAGGGGAGACACCATGGGGCCTTTTAGGAAAGGGAAAAGAGGAAATTGTAAGGCCCCTCTCAAGTCCTTGTGGATTTCCTGCTTGGAGGTTTCTATTTTCTAAATTCTTTATCCAAGGCTATGTATGTTTTGTACTTCTTTAGATTTGTATTTTTTCCCCTGTGATTAATAACTTTCAACAGAAGATGAAGAACTTGGTTTTAAAGAAG
Organism: Gekko gecko; assembly: GCA_029375565.1. Taxonomy (NCBI): domain Eukaryota; kingdom Metazoa; phylum Chordata; class Lepidosauria; order Squamata; family Gekkonidae; genus Gekko; species Gekko gecko. The sequence continues at coordinate 21,015,060 of JAPDNY010000008.1, read as the reverse complement.
GGTTCTCCTAAAACGTGATCAATTTTGTGAGCACATTTGAAAGTGGAGACCAAGTAGTCTCATTCTCAATCTCAGCAAATGTGGCAAATGAAGAGATGCAATATTCTAAAACAAAAACAAAAAAAACCATGTCAACCCAATTTTATTTCATTTTTGGTATACTACTTAGAGTTTTCCAGCTTGCAGCTATGTGCTGTATTATGTAACCTGATATAGCAGGCAGTATGCTTGTCTCTGGAGTAAGCCATCTGGCTTTGAGGCCATTGTGCATCAATACACATAAATTTTTAGATGCTAATACTATTAGTGTTCTTGAGATATCTGGACTAAGTTTTGCTTAGAGAGTGAAGCAGTATTTTTGCAGAAATATGGTCATCTTTGTAGATCCCCCAGTACCACCGTGCAGCACTGTTAATTGTAGAATCAATCAATGGAATATCATAGTAACTTCAATCATGTCACTCTCTATTTGTAGAACAAAGTTTGAGCCCAGTGGCACCTTTTAAGTCCGACAAAGTTTCATTTGAGCTTTGTGTGCACGCCCACTTCCTCAGATACAGTTAAATGGAATCTACCAGTCCATACATATAAATTAACATTAGGAAGAACTTCCTGATGGTTAGAGCAGTTCCTCAGTGCAACAGGCTTCCTTGGGAGGTGGGGGGCTCTCCTCCTTTGGAGGTTTTCAAACAGAGGCTAGGTGGCCATTTGAAAGCAATGCTGATTCTCTAAACTTAGGCAGACCATGAGAGGGAGGGCAGGAAGGGTTGCCTCAGTGCTTAGTTTTTGTGGCCCTTTCTTACACACCCAGGGAAATGCTGATCACCACTTTGGGGTCAGGAAGCAATTTTCCTCCAGGCCAGTTTGGCCAGGGATCCTGGAGGTTTTTGGTCATCTTCTGGGCATGGAACAGCAGTCACTGGGTGTGTGTGTGGAGGGGAGGTATTTGTGAATTTCCTGCATTGTGCAGGGGGTTGGACTAGATGACCCTGGAGATCCCTTCCAACTCAATGATTCTATGGTTCTATTTGTATGGACTGGTAAATTCCATTCCATTATATCTGAGGAAGTGTATGTATGGACTGGTAAGTTCCATTTAACTGTATCTGAGGAACTGTGCATGCACTCGAGAGCTCATACCTTGAAAAAAACTTGGATGGTCTTAAAGCTGCCACTGGACTCAGACTTTGTTCTACTGCTTCACAGCAACATGGTTGCCCACCTGGAACTCTCTGTTTATATCTGTACAAATCATGCTCTGGTCAGGTCACATCTGTTGAGAGTGAGCACAGATGACCAGCACCCTGATCCATTTCATGTGGGGACACTTCCTTTCCACCATTTGTAATCTCACCCAACATTGAAATAGATGTGAGTTAAACTTGGGGGGTGGGGTTGAAGAGAAGTACAGCAGCTATGCTGCAAATTTGGTGCCTCTACCTCAAAAAACAGCCCCCCAGAGCCCCAGATACCCTGGGTCAATTCTCCATTATAGCCTATGGGGCCCATTGACTATAATGGTCCCCATAGGCTATAATTGAGCCAGAAGAGGCTATGCTTTTCTGTATGATTTGTAAGCTGCCTTGAGTCACAGGGAAAAGTGGGATATAAATATATGAATAAATAAGTAGATCGGGCAGGTTGATAACATTTAAGCGACTTCCTGTTTGTTAGGTTAGGCAGGGTTCTGACAGTGATTGTGCCTTCTCTGTTACACTTGACCTGTAATGCTGGTTGTCATATTTCACTTAAAAAAAAAGGTAGACTGCAAGAGCTCCTCCTCCCCCAAGCTCTGGTATGTTTTCTAAGGTCGTGTTCAGACGAGTCTTTACATCTGACCCAAGCACGAATGCCTGGCAGATTTAAAGGGAACGATCAGACAGTGACATCTGGGAAAGGTGCCACTCCTATGATCAGTCCATTTTGCCCCACCAGGGAGCTGTACTCACTCTCAACAGATGTGACCTGGCCACAGCATGATTTGTACAGATACCAGTGAAAGTCCGATGCTGTTGCTTGCTGACAAGGCCAATGATGGACTTTCCTCTGTCTGATCATCCCAGCACACAATCAGCCCATCGGGATGGTCTGCTCCAGACCATCCCAAATGGCTGCCATTTAAAAAAAATCTCCAAGAGATATGCACATAAACGCATAAATGTGCGATAGCTGCAGAGCTCTGCTCAAGCGTTCAGGACAATTTCATGTCAATCAATGGCCCGTTAAATTAATGAACCTCGTTAATTGAAATTGGACCTTGAGGGAGGACAATGTAAGTCTTTCCCCAAGCAAAGTAGTTCCTCCACTGACCCAGATCTCCAGGGCAGGGGGGATGGTCGGCTCGTTTCATCCTGCCTTGGCCATCTGCATCAGAACAGAAACGGAAAGAAGAAGTTGAGTATGCTTGGACTGCCTTGTTGGTCGCTCCATGAGGAGAGATGGGGATGTGTAGGGATTTCGGCTACGTGTCCCTCAGGTGGTGCTTTAACCACGCGATTGTGCACATGCATGGAAAACCAAGCACACAGTGAAGTGCACATACACAACAGGATTTTTTTTAAAAAAGCCCTGACTGCGCAGCTTCTTCAGGGAGATGCCGTCTAGACAATCCATGGCGGAGTCAGTGCGCAGTAAGGTAATTCATGGTGGGAGCTGTCTGGTCACGCAACACCGGATAAAAAAGATTGGGATCAAATTTGAGCTGGGCCAATGGTGGGCCAATGGCTGTCTGAACACACCTTAAGGATCAGCACAGGACGATGGTCCAGGGCCACGTCTACCAATGTAGTGGAAAGGGGTGGGTAGACTGGTTCTCTGGAGGACAAGTCTACCAACATAGTAGACTGGGGTGGGTAGACCTGTTCTCTGGAGGCCAGGTCTACCAACATAGTAGACTGGGGTGGGTAGACCTGTTCTCTGGAGGCCAGGTCTACCAATATAGTAGCCTGGGGTGGGTAGACCTGTTCTTTGGAGGCCAGGTCTACCCATATAATGGAAAGGGGCAGGTAGATCTGTTCTCTGAAGGCTTGCTCTACCCACGTAGAGGACAAAATTTTGTGTAATGAAATTGGACTTGATTCTGTTTTCTCATATAAGGTTTAAATTATTCTTAAAATATAGTTTAAAAGAATTCATTCTGAGATTTTTACAAGGTTATGGAAATAATCTTCTAAAAATAATGTACACAATAGTCAAATGTAGACTTGCTCACAACTTTAATGCTACTGGCTTTTTTTGCTCACAATACTATGGAGCTTAGAGGGAACATTGCTTCATGGCAGCCACACTTTCTGAACCTCATCCTCTCACAAAACTACAAGGTCCATCAACTGCATTTTTAAAATCCTGCCCTAGCTCCAAGGATCTTAGTTTGGCTTACAGGGTTCTCTCTTCCTCCATTTTATTCTTGCAGCAATCCTGTGAGTTGGAGTCCAGTGGCACCTTAAGACCAACAAAATTTAATTCTGGGTTTAAGACTTAAAGGGGCCATTGGACTCAAACGCTGTCCTTTTGCTTCAGACCAACACAGCTACCCACCTAAACCTGTGAGTTAGGTCAGACTGAAATAAAGTGACTTGGCTGAAGTAGGGGCTAGAGTGTCTAATCAGGATCTAGGAGGCCCATGTTCAAATCCCCCATTCTGCCTCGAAAGCTTGCTGGCTGAACTTGGGCCAGTCACTCCCTCTCAATCTAACCTACTTCACAAGGTTTTGGAGAGGATAAAATGGAGGAGAGAAGAATGTTGTAGGCTACTTTGGGTACCCCATGTTGGGAAAATAGTCAAAAAATACCTAAATACTCAAGAGTTTCCAATGGATCTTTGCTTCACTGGAGAGGAGACATTTCTTTCTATGAAAAAGGCTTTATTTCTAAGGGAAGGGTTCACATGGAAAGCTACAAAACAAAAGAGATATCTAGAGCTACATTTTCACAACTTTACAGCTACAGACACATGGTCACACAACAATGGAGATTCACCTTCTTCTTGACCCCTAGAAGGAAGTCATCTGAACACAGTAACCAATGATTGCTAGTAAACAGACTTAGATTTTCCCAGGCTATCTTCCCATTGACTCTGAGCCAAGTTTCCCTTCCAGGTCAGTCTAAACAGCAGCACAGAAGTAAACAACAGATTAACCCTATAATGACTGGAATTTAGACCTGGCATCTCACACATTTCCAACAATCCACTGGGGAGAAAGGTGGGGTATGAATGAGTTAAGTAAGTAAATAAATCAATAACTTTTTTTAAATGGTATCATACAGAAGAGTGGCTGGATTACTGACCAAGGGGAGTAAAGAAAGAATTTAGGAGGTATTCTTACCTTTTAGGTATATCCTTCAAGAGGTGGATAGTGGTCTCCTTGCCATCGGCAAGAATAACTGTGTGATAGAAGTTGAAGAGGTCACTCTTGAAACTTTGTTGTAAACTGTTGGCCATCTCCAGGGAATGAGAGAAGCACATGAGCACAAGAAGCCAGAAGGGCGGGCAAGAATGGAGTCGAGACATCATTGGTCCTATGGGCCAAGGAGATAAATACATGGTCTTTTAAATGTATCGCTGATAAGCAACTATAGGATCACAAGAGTCTAAGACTCCCATCAGAAGTTATTAAATGTCACATCTGTATCCCGCACCCAGCCCCCGTTATCAGTTTCTCATCAGTAGGGAATATACCTATAGAAGAGGTCAGGGACTGGTCCTCTGGGGGCTGCTCCCTGATCCTGAGTGGTACAAAAGAGGCAAAGGGAGAAAGGGGAAGTGGATGAACATCATCTGTGGTAACAGGACCTCACAGGAAGCCATTTTGGGCATGGGCGATTGGGTTCTTGTTGCTTTACAAAACTGACAAGATGGGAGAGAGCCTCCGTCCTTGGTCATGGCACCAAAGCTCTGCAACTCTCTCCCCAGGGCAGTGCGTGAAGGCTCTTTCGTTTTGTTTGGCATTCCCTCTGTGATCCCTCCTTCCTGACCAATGTTTTAATTGCTATTACGTCTTTCTCCGTGTCCTAGGCTGATCCTGCATTCAGCAGGGAGGGGGTTGGACTAGATGGCCTGTACGGCCCCTTCCAACTCTGTGATGCTATGATATTTTAATTTTTTTTAAAAAAGAATTGTTTTAATGAGGTGCGGTGGTGGGAGGTTGATTCTAATGCTTTTAAAATGGGAGGGCAGAAAGGTGGGACACAGTCCGTCTTTGGGGGTTAAAGGCTCCTCTCTCGTGTGCTGGAGCACATCTGTTCTGCTCTTCTTGTACGAGGGGGAGAGAGAGGGAACAGCAGCAGGGATCACTCCCCTGAGCTGTCCCCATCCTGCAGACCAGGTATCACACACTATAACCTTTCAGTCAAGATGTTGACAGGGCCTTGCAGAAGCTGGTTAACTACAGTTGCCAGTTCTGGGTTGGAAAACACCTGGAGACTTTGGGGGTGGATCCAGGAGAGGGCGGGGTTTGGGGAGGGGAGGGGCCTCAGCATGGTACAATGCCATAGAGTCCACCTTTCAAAGTAGCCATTTTCCCCAGGGGAGCTGATTCTCTGTTAGCTGGAGATCAGTTGTAAAAGTGGGAGATCTCCAGGCCCCACCTGGAGGCTGGCAACCCTATGGTTAATGTTTTGACACATCTTTTTCACGTCATGGGGACTCAATATGGAGCCAGTGTGTGAGGGAGGCGGAGATGAGCTGCACGTCGTCAGGGACGGCATGGGGACTAGCCAATAGGTAATGATATCTCACAATTATCTCATGCCTTCAAACATTTGAAGCAATTCATCTCTTCTTGTGATCTTGACAGCATCTTGTAAGGCCTGTATTATTATCCCTGTATTTCAGATAGGAGTCTGAAAACATATGAGGGCCTGCCAGTGTGCTATATTGGCTAGAGCAGGGGTCCACAACCTTTCCGAGCCTGGGGGCACCTTTGGAATTCTGACACAGGATAGTGAGCACCACCACAAAATGGCTGCTGCAGGTGGTGCGGCCAACCACAAAATGTCAGGGAGCAAGGTTACGATTAACTCTTAACAGCAACTCTTTGACGTTTCAGGCAGAAGCTCTGTTTAACAAGATACATTTTAATCTGCACAGCCAACCAAAGTGATGCTGGGCAAAAGCCCCACCTGATTTCTAAAAGCACTTGGTGGGCACCAGGAAGTGTTGGCGGACACCATGGCACCCAGAGGCACCACACTTGGGACTCCTGGGCTAGAGTGTCAGACTCAGGTATGAAGCCCCACACTGTCAAGGAAGAGGAAGAGGAGGAGGAGGTTGGATTTATACCCTGCCCCTCGCTACCTGAAGGAGTCTCAGAGTGGCTTACAAATCCCCTTCCCTTCCCCTCCCCACAAGAGACACCATGTGAGGCAGGTGGGGCTGAGAGAGCTTTCTCAAAAACTGCCCTTGAGAGAACAGCTCTGAAGGAATTTATGACTGACCCAAGGTCACACCAGCAGCTGCATGTGGAGAGTGGGGAATCAAACCCGGTTCTCCCAGATTAGAGTCCGTGCTCCTAACCACTACACCAAACTGGCTGTCATGGAAAGAAGCTTGCCGGGTGGCTATGGGCCAGTCACACATCCTCAGCTTACCTCAGAGGGTTGTTGTGAGGATAAAATGGAGGAGAGGAGCATGATAGAAGCTGCATTGGGTCTTCACACTGGGATGAAAGGCAGAGTATAAAGTAAATAAATTGCCTGAGGCCACCAACTGAGTACCTCAGCCAAGGCAAGTAGTGCTTCATGTTCTGTCCTGGGACAATTAAAAGATCAACAGTTCCAGGCAAAAGGTGTCAAGAGAGCCCATGCCCAAACAATTGACCACCCAGTTGCCAGTAGCCAGGAGAGTGAGCCTGGCTAAAAGGGACAGGAATAGGCTATCAGGGCGCTTATATGAGGAAGCAAGGCTGTATTATTCATAAGGCTGACTAGGCCAAAGCCTAGGGGCCCTGCAGGGCTTAGGGGCCCATCATTTTTTTTTTTGCTGAGGCACTGTTATTTTCTCTTCATAGACAGTCTATAATATATTACCTTTATTAATAAGACAATTAAGTGCTTCCTTATTGCAGTGAAGCAAACTGTCTCTTCCACTAAAAACAATTATATATAAATTATATCTATTTTAATAAATAATACAAATTTTATTCACTTCAAAATATTACAGCATTGAACAATTATACCCCCAAAATGTGGTTTCCTGAAAGAGGTCTACTCGTGCAATAAAACATATAATAAAAAAATTGAGAATAGAATTCTTCAGGAGACCCTCAGGATTCTTCAGGAATTCTTCAGGAATCCAGAATTCTTCAGGAAACTGCAGTCTAGTACCTACCGTACCAGGGTTGGGCTGCTGGCTGTAGTGGGATGAAAGACTGAAGTGCCAGAGGGGCCCTGAAACACCTGAAAGCCTAGGAGCCTGGCCATGGGTTAATACGGCCTTGGATGGAAGCATCCTCCAATTAGTTGCCACTCCTCATTCTGTGTAAAATGTTTTAGGGATCCCTCTGGACTGAAAGGCAGGGTAGAAGCTGAGCGAGTAAACAGCAAAGGCAGCATATGAACCAACGGACATGTGGGGCAACTCAGTTTGTTAACCACTAGGCCACACCTGCTTCCAGCTACATCGCCCAGTCCTGACAGTATCTTCAGTCCAAACAGCTCCACTTGACTGAAGGAAAGAGCTGCATATTCTAGTGTATGGTTGCCAATCCCAGCTTGGGAGATTTCTGTGAGAGGAACCTGAGGTTGGTGAGATCTGGAGAGGGGACAGATCTTCAGAGGGGATGTAAAGCAGTAGAGTCCACCTCCAAAGCTTCCATTTTCTCCAGGGAAACTGATCTCTGTAGTCTGGAGTTCACTTATAACTCCAAGATCTCTCCAGGAGGTTGGCAACCCTCTGTTGTAGTCAGAATCCTGGGGAAACGTGTCATCTCAGAAACAGAAGTGTTTCCTGGAGGGAAGTTATTTGGATCCCAGAGACCAAAGCGGCAGAGCCTGCACATATGATGCCACATCAGTGGGTCCTCTGGAAAGATCTACAGATTAATGGTTTTGTGGGAAAGAAGAGCAGAATAAGGATCGGAGTGGGAGGTTGGAAAACTGACCAAGAGGCAGCAGAACCCAGAGCCTGTAGGCAGGGGGTGCTGTTAGAACAGCTGGGAAGGAAGCCTCTGTAAACCAGTCCATCATAACAAATAATAAGGCAACGGGCAAATCTGATTAACAAGCGGCGACGAGAGACCATAAAACTGGAAACAGAAACACGAGGAACAAAGGAACCAGGACTTTGCTGATGCATTAAAAAAAGAGAGAGAACATCAAAACGCGACACCTCATTATAAACCCTTTCACTTTAAGGAAAGAAAAGGATCGGATTCATATTTCTCCCCTGGGTCTGTGTTTCGTATCACTGTACTTCGTTTAAAATTCTAACCGGCACAAGTGATTTACCATAATTGCGATCACATTTTATCAAGGGGTCTCTCCTATTCGGAACCATGAATTGAGAGAGCGCTCGGTTGCCTTCGGTTCTGAGAATGCTGTGAGTCAATTGCATCTGAATAAGTAAGTGGATTCTAATATATACATTCAACTAAAAACGGTCTTGCATTTGAATTGTCTACATTAAACCCCTGTCACTGGTATTCTCACCGCATACGGAAATATCCTATCTTTTGCAGCTCCTTCTCTATGGCTGGGTCTTATCAACACAACAGAAACGCTTGAACTCCTACACGGATATGAACATTTTATATACTTCCTGTGATGCAAAAAGTAAACAACAGTCACATAAAAAGTCCTCTTGCAAAGAAAGACAGATATTAAGGGGCTTATCCCAAATAGAGGTTGGATTCTTCATGATTGAATAAATACTTACTATATACCGATTCTTACAAATATATTGAGGGTTTGGGGGGAGGGGGAGGCAATTCCTTACCTTTGGACAGAGGATACCTGGGCAACTTTCTTTCTGTGTAGAAATCCAGAATGGAACACACTTTTTGAGATCTTTGCTGGTGGATGGAAATCAAAATCGGGAACCCATTTAACAGGATTCAACTGATTTTTCCATATGTTTCAAGCAGGAGGCTTCTGTAAAAGGCTTTCAACCTTATAAGCAGAGAGAGAGAGAGAGAGAGAGAGAGAGAGAGAGAGAGAGAGAGAGAGAGAGAGAGAGAGAGAGAGAGAGATCTTATTTTTCTCGTATAACCTGTATAAAACCAGATGGTCCCTTTCCTACTGTTCTTGAGGGGGAAAGTGTACAACTGTGCTGTTTTCCCTCTGAAAGCAAGGTTTTAATCCTTGTAGAAGGTATTAGGAAGACAGCTAGGCTGGAAGGGAACACCCTACCCCACTGGTGGCTGCTCAGAGAGTGGGTCTTTGACAGAAATGCAAAGGAGTGTCTCTGTGTGAGGTGGAGAGCGTGTGTGTTCATTTAACCCTTTTTTAGTATTCATCGGCCAAGAGCTTGGGTTATCTATCTGCACGCGTATTGATGTAACCAGGATGGCTTTATTTGGTTTCCATCCCGATTCTCAATTAGAAATGAAATCTGAAGACACTAATGAGATATAGTACTTTTAAGAAACCGTTTTAGCACCCGACCAGGCCAGTCGTAACATTTATGGAACAAACATATGAAACAATAGAGGTCTGTCAGAAGAGCCACCCTGTGATTCAGGGCAGTTAATGAACATCCACACACCAATTATGTAGCTTCAGGAATACTCAAGGGATTGTTAAACTGGCATTCCTTTATATTAAAATTCCGTTAGCCATACGAATTTACCATTTTTTGTTATAGCACACTTACATATGACTATTCAGTAATGGGGACAGTACCATTGGGAAGGGAATGTAATCTAGGCACACCAACATAATGTCACACAAAGCACAATATGGAACGGGCACTAAAGCTATGTTGCTCCAGTGTTGGATGACCTTGGTTATTATTGTGTGGATGACTTGAGGACTTAAAGGATTTGAGGACTTAAGGGTGTGAAACCAGTTTTGAGAACTGAACCCTTTCAGAATACATAAATTCACCTGATACAACCATTTTCAAATACTTGAAGGGCTGTCATATAGAGGTGGTGCGGAGTTCTTTTCTGTTGCCCCAGAAGGTCAGACCAGAACCAACGGTTGAAATTAAATCAAAAGAATCTTTGGGTAAACATTAGGAAGAACTTCCTGACAGAGCGGTTCCTCAGTGGAACAGGCTTCCTTGGGAGGTGGTGGGCTCTCCTTCTCTGGAGATTTTTAAGCAGAGGCTAGACGGCCATCTGACAGCAATGCTGATCCTGTGAAAGGCAGTTTATGAGAAAGAACTTAGGCAGTTTATTAGAAAACTTAGGCAGTTTATGAGAAAGGAGGCAGGAAGGCTGCATCAGTGCTTAGTTCTCGTGGTCCTTTCTTACACACCCAGGGAAATGTCAATCACCACGTTGGGATCAGGAATCAATTTTTTCCAGGCCAGTTTGGCCGAGAGTCCTGGGTTGTTGTTGTCGTTGTTTTTGCCATCTTCTGGGCATGGACAAAAAGACAACGAACCACCGAGATAAGAATACCAATGAGATAGTTTGGTATTCTCATCTCCATAATTCATTGCCTTTTCCTTTTTGCTCTTTTGCACCGTGGTCCCATTTTGTATATATACATTTTCTGGGTATGGAGTAGGGGTCATTAGGGGTGTGGAGGGGAGGTAGTTGTGAATTTCCTGCATTGTGCAGGGGGGCTGGCCTAGATGACCCTGGAAGTCTCTTCCAACTCTATGATTCTATGAATTTTGTTGGAAGTCAGAAGGCATTGCAGGCTGAAGAATGTCTTATAGTGCAAACCTCTGTTGAGTTACTCTAGTCTAAGCCCATATGTAAAAATTGGTTTAGACAGGAGTAACTCTGCATATATAGGGTTGCCAGCTCTGGGTTAGGAAATACCTAGAGATTTTGGGGGTAGAGCCTGGAGAGGGGAGGGTTTGGGGAGGAGAGGGAATTCCTCAGGGTACAATGTCATAGAGTCCATCCTCCAAAGCAGCCATTTTCTCCAGGGGAACTGATCTTGGTCATCTGGAGATCAACTGTAATATTGGGAAATCTCCAGTTTTATTTATGATTTTAAAACCTATGCCCCATTTGGAATGAATCAGAGCCTGGGTGATTCTGCCTTTATTTGAATTGCTCATTTTTGTATTACTGTTGGTTTAAGAATGATAGACCTGTAATCCATTAGCTAGTGTACTTTAATGTGGGCTGGTGCAGTTACTCTTTGTGAGAACCCTGGGATTCGATATAGCTAAAACAACTGTTAGTCCATGTACTTTTCTTTGAAATTGGGGTAAGTGTATATATTGCCATTATCTGTTATTTTTCATGAATACTGGGGGTATTGCATAGATTGTATGTTTTATTATTACTTACAGTTCCACCGTTCAGCCAGAAGATGAGAAATTGAAACATCCGTACACCTGATGGGTCTCTCTAGGCAGGAGCACATACAGCCTCTATTGAAGGAGCTGCACTGGCTGCCAACAGCATATGAGATTCGTTTCAAGGTGCTGGTTCTTACCTTTAAAGCCCTACATGGTCAGGGACCTACATACCTGAGGGACCACCTTTCCCCATATGTCCCCCAGAGAGCACTGAATTGGCTTTGGCTGGGAAGGCAGGGTAAAAGTTCAAATAAATAAATAAATAAATAAATAAATAAATAAATAAATAAATAAAGGTGTTTGGCTATAGGAGATTTTTCACCAGTTGTCCTCTGCATTATTTATGACTGTTGAAAGTCTTTGGACACTTTTATTGCAATCAAGCAAGGAGAATCCACTGGTTAGATTTATGTGCATACCTTGCTATCAGAGCCTGTAAGGACAATTATTTGTATCTCAGTGTTAATATATGATATGCCATGGGCATATATGATTATATTTAGGAACATTGTATTTGTTTTGGGTTGTGTACCTCCAACCCATTATAGATGTTTATTTGTTATTTAAATACTTATTCAGTATCTCATATACTCAGACATTTCAATCGTATATCATCTTTGATGGTCTTCCCTTGGCGTTTTTCTGCTGTTTTCTACTATTACACGCTAGGGATCCCTGTTTTGTCTGGCTCATAGCCATAGCAAGTAGTGGTGCCCAGAAGAGAGGTCAGCTGAGGGTGCCAGAGAGCTGCGGATTGAGCTGGAATCCAGAAGGGGCCAGCTGGTCCTGGTGTGGGTACAGGGGTCAACGGCTTCAGAGTGGTCTGCCGCGCTCTGTTGCCTTCAAAAATAAATGCAAGCTGGCCAAGTGGCGACAGCCAAGGGTGGAGGAGGAATGACTGGAGGAAAGCACATTCAGATATGACTCCAGCTGGCCTGTACTGATGTTTTGGACACTGACTTGGGCCAGGACAGTGGCTTCACTAGCAACAGGGAGCCATGCCATTACATCCCATGAGGGAACAAAAAAAAAAAAGTGGCATTATGGCCTGGCATAGACTCACAGAGGCCACCAGCTGTGCCAGGGCTGGACCTGCTCCTCGGCCTAAGAAGGGAAAGGTGGGGCTTTAATTTCCTGTGTCTGCTTGTCTGTGTCAGTTGTTCAAGTGGGGGAAAGAAAAGGAAGAAATAAAGAGGAAACACAGCATGCCAGTGGCTGAGCTCCTGTGGTCCTTTCTGCACTAGACCTTAAATCTTGGTTCAACCCTGTCCCTGAACTTACGTTCTACAGAAGAAGAAGAAGAAGAAGAAGAAGAAGAAGAAGAAGAAGAAGAAGAAGAAGAAGAAGAAGAAGAAGAAGAAGAAGAAGAAGAAGAAGAAGAAGAAGAAGAAGAAGAAGAGGAGGAGGAGGAGGAGGAGGAGGAGGAGGAGGAGGAGGAGGAGGAGATTGGATTTATACCCCGCCCTTCACTGCCCAAAGGCGTCTCAGAGTGACTTACAAACTCCTTTCCCTCCCCCTCCTCACAACAGACACCCTGTGAGGTAGGTGGGGCTGAGAAAACTTCTGACAAAAACTCCTCTTTTTCAAGGACAGCTGTGCCAGAGTTTGTGCCTGACCCAAGGTCACATCAGCAGGTGCAAGTGGAGGAGTGGGGAATCAAACCCGGTTCTCTCGGATTAGAGTCCACGCACTTAACCACTACACCAAACTAGCTCTACAGCACTACACATGAGTTCACCCCTGTAATTATCTTGGTGTATTTTTACATTCTACACTACATGTGAGTTCACCCCTGTAATTATCTCGGGGTATTTTTTGCTTCCACATTACTCTGAGGTCAACCCGGTTTCACTGCACACTTGTCCCGGGATAAACAGATGCTGCTGTAACCAGGGATAAATGCAAGGTATTGTGTCATGAGTTGAACTCTGATAAAACCAGGGATGTGATCCAAGTGCAGAAGGGACCCGTGTGTGACAGACAGTGAGAGAGCTCTATGGAAGGATATGCATGTAACCAGGTCTTTTTCTTTGCAGTTTTGAGAATGAGCATGTGTACGTGTGTGTTTGTAGGATTCTTAAGTTTGGTCCATGTAGGACACAAATCGAAACAAACAAATAAATGTGTGAATGCGAAACCATTGCAGCTCCCTTGCTTTGAAACTGGCCCTGCGTGAAAATTGAGAAAAGGGATTTCCGAGAAGAGGAAATACGCACAGTCTATGAGATTTTACTAAGATCTCGGCTTATCCATGAAGACATGCAACATTCCATGGGGCTAATGAAGCTTCTTTGCTGCTGACATTGGATGACAACACTAAACATCTCTAAACGGTGTATTTGGACTCCCGGGACAGCAGCCAACCACGTTTAATGCTTCCGATGAGAAGCCACTCTACCCCGAATGGAAATAAGCCAGATCCATCCCAATCAAACATATCACCCCAGCAAACTCAGGATGCTGACTTTAGAAATCATGACTTTCCCCCAATCCTATCCACACTTGGGAAAATAAAGGGGTGATAATTGTATGGCTACATGAATGAAGTACATTTGTTGCCTGGTTCTCCTCTTCTGTTCCCTAGCAACCTTTTCAGAGATGGCAGGGTAACACAGGCTCTCTGCAGGGCCTACTCACATTTTAGAAGAAGTCCAGATGTCCAGGGCTGTCCCATTCATATTTGTGGAAATCTGGCCCTGGCCTCTGTCAATCCATCAATGAAATCCTGGGCAGGGTCCCTATGGAATCTTAGGTGGGGCCAGGCCCGTAGCTACAGTGGGGCACCTCGGGGCTAGGCCCCCAAACTTACTAGCGAGGCCCCACAACTTCCCATCCACCCTAGGGTCCCTGAACAGAGGCAGGTGGAGGGAAGGAGCCGGGTATTCCTTTCATTTGATTAGCCAGTGCCCCCTAAGAAACTTAAACTTAAATGCCCCTCGACTTTAAAAATCCTGGCTACGGGCCTGGGTGGGGCTCTTCTTCAAAACCAAAGTGCAAATGAAATTTATGGCAGAATCTTCTACAACAGCCAAGGTGATAACTGGGGTGGGGGGGAATCGACCAAGCAAAAGGTCTAGTACAGTAAATGTGAGATAAGTGAATACCGGGAGGCAGAGTTCTGCTCCCTCCCATTAGCCCATCAACCCAATTTTTCTGCAAAATGTAATGATGCAATGATTATGACGATGGCACAGTGGGAGCAAAAAACAATCTGGGGGCCACGTCACATCAGGCCATGGGCCGCGAACGTGTGGAATCAGAAGCTGTTAATCCGTGAACAGCAGTGGTCTACCTCGGAAGGCAGAGATCTAGTAAAGTAGGTGCAGGAGGGTAAAAGTCAAGCAGAACAAGGTGGGCACTCGGAACCTGACGATCAGAAAGGGGCTTGAGCTCACCATTGTTCAGAGCTGAAGGGAAAGGAAGAGTTTCTGCACCCCAGTTTTCTCTGCCTAAAGGAGTCTCAGAGCAGCTGCCACATTCCCTTCCCCTCCCTGCAACAAGCACCTTGTGAGGTAGGTGGGGCTCAGAGTAGGGTTGCCAGCAGTGTTCCCTCTAAGCTGAGTTAGTGTGAGTTAGCTCACAGTTTTTTAGCCTCTGGCTCACACATTTTTGTCTTCGCTCAGGAAGGGTGGCTCCAGAGCAAACTCATTTATGCCGGAGCCAAATCGCTCGATCACAACTTTAATGCCAGCAGCACACAAACTAGAATTTTTGCTCACAAGATTCCACAGCTTAGAGGGAGCATTGGTTGCCAGGTGTCTTCAAGATGCCAGCGGGGGGATGGGGGGGGAATGCTCCGGGAAATGGAAGCATTGCACCCAACGTGCCAACATCACCGGAAGTGCTGTCGCACGTCACACAGAAGTGACGTAGGCATGTCAGGGGTGACACTCTGGTTTTGGGGGGAAATTCTGTACTAAAATTGCCCTCAAACTATAGAGTTCTGCCCAAAAACCAGAGTGTCACCCCCCTGACATCACCGACATGCCTACATCACTTCTGGGTGATGTCGGCACATTGCCCAACATTGCTCTTGGGGTGGGGGATTTCCTCCCACTGGCCACTTGACTGGCAGCAGGCAGGAGCCCCAAACTGGGGAATGGTAACCCTAGCTGAGAGAGCTCTGAGAGTACTGTGACTAGCCCAAGGTCAGCCAGCAGGCTTCAGGTGGAGGCGTGGGGAATCAAACTCAGTTTTCCAGATTAGAGTTTTCTGCTCTTAACTGGTACACCACACTGGCTCTCTACACCACTTTCACATTCAACAACCCCACTTGGGGTGTCACAATCTGATCTCAAAATGTGACTTTCGGTCAGGGCTTTTTTTGTAGAAAAAGCCCAGCAGGAACTCATTAGCATAATAGGCCACACCCAACAGCAGGAACTCATTAGCATATTAGGCCACACCCTTGACAGCACAGCTCATTCGCCTATCAGGCCATACCCCCATGATACCAGAGGTGTAGTCATCCAGCCACACCCACCTTTTGCTTCTTATTCTGTTTACCTTGTTTTTTGTCAAAACCCAGGGCTTTTTTGGTAGCAGGAACTCCTTTGCATGTTAGGCTACACACCCCTAATGTAGCCAATCCTAATGAGGGTGTGGCCTATTATGCTAATGAGTTCCTGCTGGGCGTGGCCAACTCAGGAGCCAGCCAGAACTCTGTTCCTGTGCATTCCTGCCCAAAAATAGCCCTGCTTTCGGTCACTTAGATTAGTAAAAACAAAAATAGTAAATGAGTGGATAAAGTTATTAGAGCATGTAATTGCTGCCCTGAGCCCCATGTGTCAGGGGAAGGAGTGGGATATAAGTTGAATAAAATAAAAATAAAATCTCCTTTCATATTCCAGAAGAAACAGGATCTTTCAACTGAGGTAGCTAACAATGCTCCCTCTAAGCTGTGGAGTCTTGTGAGCAAAAATTCTACTTTGTGAGCTACTGGCATTAAAGCTGTGAATGAGCGATTTGGATACTCCATAAATTAGTTTGCTCTGGAGCCACCCTTCCTGAGCTAAGACAAAAATTGTGTGAGCCGGAGGCTAAAAAAACTGTGAGCTAGCTCACACTAACTCAGCTTAGAGGGAACACTGCTTGCAAGTTAGCTTTAGCTAAGCATATCTGACATAAAGTCTGGTCCTGGGCGGACACAAGCTTTTTTAAAAAGCATTTGGCTACCTGTACACATAATTGGCCATTTGTGATGCCAATTTGCATTCCCTCCAGATGGAAACAATCCAGTACTACTACCGTCTTCTAACTTTTCCTTCCACCATAAATGGAATTTCGCCAGTGCACTCAGGTGAGAGAACTGATTTCATATATTTGCTAGAGCTTGAGTGGAGTAAAAATGCATATAACTATGCTTCCTCTGTGGTAGGCCTACTAGGCAGTAATCTGTCATAACTCACACGGTTCCTATTTGGCAAAGTTCATGCCATTTGTATTATTTTAATGGGGATGCAGAGAGAGCATCACTGATTTCCTACTGCCAAACTGGTTGAGTGTCATGGGCATGGATGAGGATGAGCTGACAGAGCCTGCAGAAACCACAGCTGGCCCCTCTGAAGCAGCAGAGGAGGAGAGCTGGCGAGTGCCTGTAACAGCAGTCTTCACACCTGGCCCAGGTAAGAAGGAAGAATTGCAAGCTGAAAGTCCTCCTGACTCACCGCCCATGTGTGACTCGTTTAAGGGAGCGACTGCGGCAAAACTTAGCAACCAGGCAAAGAGAGGCCAGGCTACAAGGGAGACGCTCAGCCAGCCCAGAATTCTAACAGGAGCCTGGCCGATCGTGCAGCTGGCTAATTGGTAGCAGCATTTAACTCCACACTCTGGGCAGTACTCTTCATGGAAGCAACAAGTTAGCTTCATGCTGCTAGTATCCACTCCAGCTCAGCTCTTGCACCTAGACCTTTGGACCCCCTGGCTTTGGACTTGGCTCTGTGTTCCTGGCTCCTGACCCCGGCTTGGCTTTGGCATTTCCTCCTTCTGCCAATAACTGTGGGTGGTTCACACGACAAAGATTAATATTGCTGTGTTGAAAACATCTTTAAAAAATTATAGATTTTTAATAGAAAATTATAGATTTTTTTATAGAAATGTTATAGAAAATTATAGAAAATAAAGATCTCCATAGCTGGACTCAATACTATGAAATGGTGGTGGAGGAGAGAATCCTGGAACATAACAGGGAAGAATGAGAAGAATGCTTGGAGGAACCGTTCCACTTTGAGTTGCCATCTGCTGGCCTCAGAGGAGCTCCTGGACCGTGATAAGCTGCTTGGCAAAGACAAGTCACCGTGGCTTCCAATGTCATAGTGCTGCAGCCATAGGACCTCATGCTAGCCAGACCTTTCCACAGTGCACAGCTCCAGCTCTTTATGTTAACAAGTTGGCAACTCTTGTCCCTTTTCAATCTGTATTTTGTTGGTCTGGCAATTTTTAGAATTTTAAGATTAGAATTTCAACAACCAATCCACATACAAAAGAGCCTCCTCAGGAAACAGGAAACCTCCTCAGGAAACAATCCATAGACAAAAGAGCCTCCTCAGGAAAGCTCCTCCATAAGCATGTTCATAGCCTGGAGAACTCCTCCAAGATAATGACTCAGCCCTACCCCACCTTCCGGAGTAGATATAAATTACCTTCCTACCATTTTTCTTCTCACCTTGACACAGAGAGTACTCCATCTTTCTGTGTTAGAGGATGCCAGTCACAGTTACTGGTGAAACGTCAGGTCCTACAATGCCAAGACCATGGCCACACAACCTGGAAAATCTACAGCAACTAATGAACTCCGGCCGTGAAAGCCTTCGACAACATATTAATTTTTACGAAATTAAAGGGATATATAAGGACCACCTTGATGTGCAAGTTATTTCAGACCCAGCTTCTGAATGATCAAAGGTCAAAGGCTGAAGATGACCACAACTTAGGAGAAGCAGGTTTCTGAGTTGCTCAGACCTGCGAGCAAAGCTGATTTGGAAGCTTCAATGGAGTGCATCACTTGACCCACTCTGGCCAATTGGTACAAGAAGACCTCAACTGGTCTCCTGGTTCAACTGGTTCCTTCCTTTGGCTGGAGCCTGATGGTAGCACACAGGTGGCATCTCTGTCTGCTGTCTCTAAGGTCATCATGTCCCACTGCAGGCTGGGATGCTGACATGTTGCCACATGATCTCTGGAGGTCTTTGTTAGGACTGTCCGAGGTCAGTTATAAGGAGGCTTTATGTGATCATGCAAATTAGCAATACTTGCATTTAATGCTTCTTACCAACAGTATCTCTGTGCTCACTCATAACTGGTCCTCGCCTTCCTGGAACAGGCAATTTCCTTTCTCTGTCTATGAAGCTACACTCTTGTCCTCCTTTAAACTCACACTCAATGTCCATTTCCCCCCTACATCAAGGGTTCATTTAAGGGTTCCTTAATCTATTATTTGCAGCCACCTGTTCTTTCTGTTTTGCTACCTGTATGTTTTATACAATACTCACAATGTGGTTGGCTCAAAGTAAGTGCTAACTGTTAGACACATTGCCTTATGGTTAGGAATAGCAGCCAGCATGGTTACAGTGGTCAGAGTGCTGGATTGCGGTTTGGGAGACCCAGGTTCGAATCCTGACGCTTCCATGGAAGCTTGCTGGGTGACTTGGGCCAGTCGCTCACTTTCAGGCTAATCTACCTCACAGGGTCATTTCACCAGGGGTGGATTAAGGCTCACTGGTGCCCTAAGCACTGAGCAATCTTGGTGCCCCCCTCCTTTCCACCCTGACCCAGTCCATTTTAGCTGTTGACCTGTCTGGCCAGATATACAATGGCAGGTTGCAGCAATACAAAAATTTATTCATATGCTAACACAAAATACTATACAAACTAAGCCAAGCTTTGGTTACATAAAGTTCTACAAAAAATGCAATACAACTATTTTAATATTTCACAAGTTAAATGTATCAAAGTTCCAATATTCATGACCTCAAAGACATTTTTCAACATTTTTTTACCCTTTCCCCAACTTCTTGGTGCCCCCTTTGGCCCTGGTGCCCGAAGCACGTGCTTAGTCTGCTTAATGGTTAATCTGCCACTGCATTTCACAAATAAAACCGAGGAGAAAAGAATGGTGCATATGACTTTGGGTTCCTACCGGGGGGAAAGGCAAAGTATAAATGAGATAATTAAATAAAATGTATTATTTTCAGATATTTGGCGCATGATGCTGGGCATCCTGTAGATCGGGGATGGCTAACTTCTGGCCTGTGGACCCAATTTGGCCCTGATCTCGACCATCTATGAGACAGGCAGACTTTTCCATCCTCTGGACTACTGTTTTGGGAATACAGCTCTCCATTTCCACCTCAAATGCAATGGTTAGCTATCTCAGCTATAGAACACAGAAAAAATACAACTACGAACCATGCTATGGGCGATGAGAATCCAGTTGCATGGTCCAAGGGCCATTATATTCTACAACGCCCAGCCACCACTACCACTGAAGGGCAGCTAGGGAAGGGGGGCTGGCCTGTGGATTTACCAGCTACCATGAGCACTGAGGAAGAGGAGGAGAGCCTGCTATGCTCAGTGTGGACATGCTGTGACCTGACACTTTCCTAGATACTTCCAGTGGAACAATAAACTTTAGAGGGTGAGCCATGTTAGTCCGTTGCAATAAAGCCAACAGTCTCGTGGCACCTTGAATTGACGATGGTGTAAATCTTCCTAGGGTAGAACCTACTACTTGCCTCTGCCAGAGAGGACACTGGCCCATAAACATTTGTGGCACCATTAACGTCACAGGCTGCCCCTCACGAGCCTTTGAGTGAGCGATCGGTCCCCCAGGAAATGTGGTAGTCTCTAAGGCACCGCAAGACTCTTTGCAGTTGTTGTAACAGAAGTAGACCCCCCCACCAAGTGTTCAATCAGAGATTTATGAAAGGATGCGCTCCTTAGGTATGCCAGGCAGGGAAGAGAAACCAATACCAGCTGCAAGCCGTTTACAGATACTGTAGGAGTGGACTAGAAAAGGGTACCCCCAAAATACCTGCCCCCCATCTTTCTGCTGCAAGCCCCAATGGGATTATAAATTCTCCAAACCTTGTGGACCTTCTGGAAAAGAACGGGTTACAATCTTGTATCGCTGCCCTGGATTTGATCGCTTTTTCAGGTCCACAGTATCACATTTCATGGTGAAATTCCTTGGGTTTTCTTATGACTAACTTTTCTTCTGGACTGGTGTTGAGCCAGTGCAGCACACAAAAGGATTCCTAGCCACTCCTTCATGCACATGAACATACTGAAGCATGTCAGTTGCTATTTTCATTCCTTTTCCATCTTCGTGCAGACGTGGAGTTACAAGCCCTGCCCAGGCTCTGAGTAGCTTGGACAGAACACTAACTTGCAGCTTACAAAACCTAAACGCCGCTTGGCATCAGCAGTATTGATTGCAATTTAATTTAATTTTAATTCTTTGGGTATCTATCCCTGTTTCTTTTTTGAAACAAAATCCTGCTCTTCCTGACCTAATAAAATTGCATGAGGTCATGCAGCAAAGAGGCCACAGTACCCCATAATCTGCGCATCGTTTTAACAGGGTAATCCTATATTTTGGTTTTTAGCTTCAGTGTTGCTGCTATGCATGCCAGAAGGATTAAACGAACACAAATAGAACTGAACTCCCAGCTCTCCCGCTAATAAATATTCAGTTAAAGAGCAACGTTCGTGCACAGGAACAACAGTGTTCATGCACAGAAATGATCTGAACTCCTTTGAATAACCAACTTGGAGAAGGGAATCCAAAGAACCAAAATGGCTAGATGTAAGCAGCATACAAGCTTCCCAAGAGGTGCTTTGAACATATCGTAGATAAAAGATGTTCATTCATGTTCTCACCATACTTCCAGGGTCTTCTATAAACAGAACATTTGCTCATATTTGTCTCAGGAAAATGAGTGTAATCCTGATGCAGGTTTAACTAACTGCAGGAGGGAAGATTAGTAAATTCCCCTTTGATTGTGGAAAGAGGAAATTGTTTCTAATGTTATTATTAAAGCTGATGGCCTGAATAAATGAACCTCCCTTACATTGAGTTGGACCATTGGTCTACCAAGATCAATCTCTTTTATGCTGATTGCCAACAGTTCTCCAGGGTCTCAGGTGGAGGTTTTTTGCATCACCTACTACTTGATCTTTTTTACTGAAGTACCGAGGGATTGAATTTGGTATCTTCTGCATGCCAGTCAGGTACGTAGACAACTACCTTGAGCCTCAAGAGAAAAGCTATCTACCAATGCTTTAAATAAGTAAATAAAGCAAGGCAGCCAATTGGTAGATAACATAGAGTGGTTGAGAAGAAATAAAATCAGGTACAGGCAAACTGCAAGCCAAGCTGCTAAGAGTAAAGAGCCAAGCCAGAGTTTCAGGCTTTATAGGGTCTGTTGAATCCTTACTGGCTTCTTGTATCACCTGACCAGCACTAAGCCAATAGCTTGCAGCACCTTCTTCTGACCACATGCATCAGAGGGCATTTAAGCACACCACAAAACAAGGCAGTGCTACATGCTTCTGAAGAGCCTGCATGGTGGTGCAGCGAATCATGTGTTTGGGTTTGGTTGCTCTGAGACTTCTGGTGCTTTATATATTTGGTAAGTCCCAGAGAACTGGACTGTTGCTGGCATTCTGGAAATGTTTTTGTTTTGTTTTTTTGTGAAGAGGAGCTCCTTGCAATGTCTGATTAAAAAGACACTGTGGAGACCTTTCTGACTCATCTCAAAGTCACAGAGGGTGCGATCAGATGAGCTGTTTGAGTCATTCTCATGGCGGTTCCCTGATGGATTTGAAATGCATGGTCAGTCAGCAACATCTGCTACCCGTTCCCCAGTCGTCAGCCTCCTGTACCCACTCCTCTTCTGGCATGAATTTCTCAACAGTGGGAAAAGTCTGCCTCATATGGATCTAGGGCGCCTTTCCCGATGTCTGATCATTCCACCACGCAATCAAGCCACAATGGAAGGGAAGCATCCCTTCCCGTTGCAGTGCCGTTTTTCACTCCTTAGTGATATGTGTATAACTGCACTAACACTGCTTAGATTCCAGTGTACACCTATCTGCTCCTATGCTGTTTTTTGGGGGGTGGGGGGAGGATTGGGAGCCTGGAAGGGGTTGCTGGGGTAACCATGAGGAAAACCACACTTTCTGTTGTTTGTGTTGGTGGGATAGCTTTGAAAATAGTCCCCAGTCAGGCTTCCCTATCAGGGCCATGTTCCTCAGCTGGAACCTGGGTCACGTGGCAGTCTTCCTTTGGCAGGAAAACATTGGAAATGGTGGCAGTTAATGGAGTTTCTTGGTGGTGATTACCTGGTGATTCACATACACGTTTATGTACATGCGCAATGGACAAGGCAGCAGACAGCATGCTCTGTGGTTGGCACACAGCAAACATCTGGACAGTTCTCAACAGGGTGACTGTGCAGTGAGGAAGGTAATGGGGGATGTCTGGACGCTACAAGAATGGATCGAATTAGAGGTATGATCAGAGTGCGGTGAGGATGTCGTCTGATCGCACCCAGAGATACCCGGCTGAGATATTCACTTGGAACTTTCAGTGAAAGAAAGTAGCATTTGGGATTCACAGTAGTTTTCTTTTTGAATTAAGGTGCACCGTGATTGACACCCCTTAAAGGAGGGATTCCCTTCTGCTGTTCTCCTACCTGTCCCAGTGTACTACTGGCAGGCAGGGAAGCAATTAAATAACTGTCCTCTTTCTTGTCTTTTTCCCTCTGAGATTTTGCTGCCTGTTCACTCTCTGACTTCCCCACCCCCATCTGTTCTGGGCCCTGTCTGTAATTCTTCCCAGCATTCTCCAGGGAAGGAAGCACAATACCCTGGAATTTTAACAATCCTAAACAGATTGGGGGGTGCATATGGGAGAAAAGGATGAGATTATAAGAAATCCAATCGCATTTGCTGGTTCAGCCCTCTATTTTAAGCATCGTGGCTCAGACACCCTGTGCAGCTATGAATATTTTATACAGCACAGAGGTTCCTTCCCCCCTTCCCATCCACATAAGAGCTGTTTAAACAATAGTCTCCAGTTGTAGGAATGTAATGAATACGTTAGCCCGACCGTTAACAGATGCTGGTGATTTTGCCACCTATTATAATTGCAAGGCGTCACCATCCAGGTTTTAACGTGGACCATTAAGCCCTTCCCTTTTTTTTTTTTAATTTATTAAAATAACGACATGCTACATCAAAAATACACAGTACTAAGCAGAGTATAATAACAAGCAATATAAAAAACTGGGGAATAAATTTAAGCAATTTGCTTTAAAAGACTGTTACTACATTAAGGCTTAAGCCTAAGAGCACTTTTAAATAAAAACATTACTGAGTTTGTTCAGAATAAACATGTATCGGCTGAAGGCTGGTGTTAAGAGGATACTAATGGAGACTATATGACTATGTATCAATTAACTACTGTGCAATGGTTGTAGTGGTAGGGTACATCATACTGTTTTGTATTCATAAATGTAACCAGGAATCATAAGCCGAGTTGTTTGGAAGTAACTCGTTCTCTGCCATATATTGTAGGTAGAAGAGCCAGGTGCGCACAAAGGAGGATTGCGTTGTATGGAAATTTGTTTGAGCTGTATTTAAGGTGTCACTTATTTTATCCATCAGGAGTTGTTCCCACACTTTATCTCTCCAGGCCTCTAAACTTGGAGACTTGGGTGACTTCCAGGCAGCTGCGATGGTGGTTTGTGCCGCCATGAGTAAGTATGATGTCAGCTGTTGTAACGGTTCTTCGTCATAATCCGGATCTCTAAGATGTAATAGGATAACTTTGGGAGAAAGCGGGATGTTCTGACCTGTTATTTTCGAGATTTCAGAGGTTACCTGCACCCAGAAGCTTTGCACGTGAGGACATTGCCACCAGCAATGTATATAATCTCCCACCTCCCCGCAGTTTTTCCAGCACATTGGTGAGTATGCTTTATTCATGCGGTTTAGGCGACAAGGAGTGTAATACCATCGGGAGACTATTTTAAAAAATTGCATTTTTACTTTGAATATTTTTGATTTATTGGCTTTAGATGACCAAATCTGAGACCACTGTTGTTCAGACAGTTCAGTTTGTAAATCTCGTTGCCAGGCAGACTGGAATGCCATTTTCATTGTACTGTTGAGTTCTGTTAAGATTTTATATATTTTTGAAAGAAGATGCTTTGAAGAGTCAGAGAATGTTTCTAGCAGTATTTCAAATTGGGTTTTTGAACTCTTGAAAACCTTTTTATCAGCCAGGTGCTCTACAAGATTCTTTAACTGATAATATCTAAGCCATGGAATAGGTTTGCCGATTCGCTCCTCGAAATCATTCTTGTTCATTATTTTCCCTTTCTTGACCAAATCTTGGAGTCGATTGAAACCCGCATCCGTCCAGACTTGAAATGCCTCCGATTCCTGGCCTGGTGGGAACCACCCCTGATGTGTAAATACTGATAGTTGTGAAATAGATGGTATCAGACGTTTCCTCTGTCTATCCCAGATTTGTATTGTGTGACTTAGATAAGGATTATCAATCACTAATTTGGGTCTCTGCTGTTGGGGACACCATAAAAATTCTCGTAATGTGAGAGGGGCGACACTGGCCTGTTCTATCATCATCCAATTGGTTAGTGAGGAGCCGTCCAACATCTTCAGAACATTAGAGAGAGCTGTGGCATGATAATGATTTTGTAAGTCGGGTAAGTTAAGGCCGCCGTTCGAGGTTGGTCGAGATAAAATGCGTCGATCAAGTCTAGCTTTTTTAAATGCCCACACAAAAGTTGACAATGTGTCTTGCCATGCTTTGATGTCTGCATCCGGTATATCATTAAGCCCTTCCTGTGGTCTCTGTTTTCCAAAAGGATTTAGGGGTTCCAAGAACATGCCGAGAAATTGAATCACCTTCACCTAAAACCTACTTGTCCTCTTTATGGAAAAACAGAGAAGAGTGAAACCAGACAAGGGGGAGTTCACTCCCTGTGGCCTAGTAATCCATCTTTCCTCCTGACCGATGGCCTGCATCAGATTGCATGTCCAGTCTTGATCTTTTCACACATTTGCAAAATAGTAGCAAAGGGGGTGGAAATTACAGCTGAAACAAATGGGCCACAGCTTGAAAAATTATTTGTCGCTAATTCAAGCGGCTGAAGTGATGAGCAGGCCTCTTACGCGTGTGTGGATTTTCTCCCCTCTCAAACAATGTGGTCGGGGCTCTTGAGGAATCAGATGTTATCGTGAGCTTGGTCCAGTTGCTGCCAGGTTCCACCTGAGACAAAACATGAGGTAAATTTGCAATGAGGCAAAAGTCTGTCAGAATTTGAAGAGGAGCAAAAAGAATCTCAAGAAGAAGAGTTGGTGTTTATATCCCGCTTTTCTTTACCTTCAGGAGTCTCAAAGTGTGCAGTGGAATGTTGTTTTGGAGCAGGTGGAGCCGTTAGCTAGGTTGGTCACTTAGGAGGGGAGGGAGGATTGGTGGGAAGAGGTAAAGCACATATGGTGAACACCAGAGAACACCTTCCCTGTTTGGGTAGGAAAGAGGTCCATCAAGATTTGCCTCCTGGCTTTGCAGCTTTGGGCAGGGAATGGGGGCTGCCTTTCGAGCTGTTCTGGCAAGGCTTCACAGCCCAGGGAGGCTGGGCTCTTACAGGGCGGCTTCTACTTGGTTTGCCAGCCAGGGGTGAGCCAGGTGCCGTGGCTCGCACCTGGGGCAGGGGTGTTTGCCCAGCATAAGGGAAGAAGGTGGTCTGAGGGCTGACACCTGCCTTGCCTGAAGTTCACAGCAATTGTACATAATCAATAAAGTGGCCCTTAGTTAATCCAAACTCTTGTGTCTGCCTCTTTATTCCGACTGGGGGGGGGGCAACAGGCATCTTGGGAGATAGGTGGGGCTGAGAGAGTTCGAGAGAACTGTGATTGCTCCAAGGTCACCCGGCAGGCTTCACGTGGAGGAGTGGGGAATCAAACACAGTTCTCCTGATTAGAATCTGCCACTGTTAACCACTACACTGCACTGGCTCTCCCTGTAAGAAGAGCTAGATACATTTCTTGGATGTGCCTCTTACATTTCAACTAGCACTACCAAATTGCATGTAAAGTGATACATGAGGCTAATCTCAAGGGTCAGTTTCCAGGAAAGCATTGGTAGGGATTTTGAGAGAGGCTAAAGGGTTTTGCATATCTCTGGAACTAAGCACATTTGAGTTTCCTTACGGATTTTAATACAGCCAATAAAGACTTTTGTTGTTAATTGGGGTGGGGGAACTAACCTGGGGTGACAAACATTGTTTTAAAAGGTGCTGTTTATCATGTTAAAGGGAGCTTCGGTCTCAAAGAAACAGCAGATACTGAGTGAGCACAATCTTTAACCACACGTGGATGGAAAAAGAATGGTATCTGGGGAAATCAGATGAATGCAAAGTCACTGTTTCCCTCTCACCCATCATTCAAAAAATTGTAGCCAGATGGCATCTGACACCTGAGAATTAAGAAAATATATGGATATGGTCAAGGCTTCGGGTAGAGAATTTATGAATGACTTTAGTAAGGCATTAAGAACATAGCTTGTAGGTTCCTGGTTCATACCTCATATCAGAAATCACTAACCATAAATTAACCCTTAGGAAAATCAGTGTTTCTTGGCCCCTCCACTACCTGTAATATCAGCCTACTTTGCAAGTTTGATGGGGAAGAGATCCACTTTCCCCACACCCCTGATAACTCCATAAAACTCTTACCATTTTTTCCTCACAGTTCTTTCTCATTAACCTCAAACATTTTTAGCCTTTCCTTGCAGGGAAGGTGCTTAAACTCCTTGCTAATTTTCTGCTCCCAAACATTTCCCCTCTGCTCTAATCAAGCTGATTACAATATGTGTGGTATCTTTGGTCCTTTCTGCACTTGGATCTCATCCCTGGTTTTATTAGAGTTCAACTTTATCCCTGGTTATAACAGCATCTGTTTATCCCGGGACAAGTGTGGGACAAAACTGGGGTGACCTCAATGTAATGTGGAAACAAAAAATACACCAAGATAATTACAGGGGTGAACTCGAGTGTACTGTAGAATGTAAAAATACCCCAAGATAATTATAGGGGTGAACTTGCATATAGTGTGGAATGTAAGTTCGGGGACAGGGCCGAACCAGGATTTAAGGTCTAGTGCGGAATCACCCTTTGAGTCCTTTACAAGCATTCTTTACAACACTCCTCCCACCTTTCGACTAGGATAAAAAGATTCAGATCTCCATTCCTACTCATGTTTGACTAAGGGATCTTCAGCTCTTGAAAGCTTATACCCTGGAAATCTTGTTGGTCTCTAAGGTCCTTTCTGCACTACACCTTAAATCCTGGTTCATCCCTGTCCCTGAACTTACTTTCTACACTATACTCGAGTTCACCCCTGTAATTATCTCAAGGCATTTTTTGTTTCCACATTACATTGAGGTCACCCCAATTTTGCCCCACACTTATCCTGGGATAAACAAATGCTGTTATAACCAAGGATAAATGCAAGGTATTCTGTTGCAAGTTGAACTCTGATAAAACCAGGGATGAGATCCAAGTGCAGAAAGGACCTCTGATGCTACTGGACACAGCTACCATCTGGAAAAAGAACCAAAACCTATACTATTTGGGATGGAGTTCCATTATCTTGGGTAAAAGGAAAGTGGCAGAGTAATGAAGACAGGCTAGTCTAATTCATTTCCTCCCCTTTGCTGATACAGCTGCAGATATGCTGAAGTCAATCTACCTTAAGCCCCAATTCTGATATTAGATTAGCTCTGGTGCCGCTTGACATTCAAGATTTACCCCCTCCAATGAGCTCATTTATTTTTATGACTTGCCCGGCAGTTGTCTGCACTAATCCTCACCTTTTGAATTGCAGCACAAAATGGGTCATTAGCTACCTACTTAGCAGTTCCTTTCAATGGACAAGCAGAGTTCTGGAAAAGTAGACTGGAATGTACTTGTTGAAGTGCAGCACAAATCTTAGTGAATACGTCTTTTGCCTCTGCCATTCCAGTAAATAGGAGGCTTGGTTTACCAACATCTGTAGGTGATCACTTGGTGCATGCATTCAGAAATTAACACCAAAGCACGACTAATCCTCAATATATTTAATATACCAAACTTGATTGCTAAAAATCAATCTTTGGACATTTTCAGAAATCAGTGTTATTCTCTGGCCTTGCTGTCTGCTGTCTGCTTCTCATAGGTGATATCAGCAAGAGAGACACTGAACAGATATAGGAAGAGTGACTCAGCAGACCATGTAATAGCTAAAAGAGTTAACAAGCAGGATTGTCCCAATCAACGTTCCCTCTAAGCTGTGGAGTTTTGTGAGCAAAAACTCTTTGTGAGCTACTGGCATTAAAGTTGTGAGTGAGCGATTTGGCATAAATTAGTTTGCTCTGGAGCCATCCTTCCTGAGCTAAGACCAAAACTGTGTGAGCAAGGGGCTAAAAAAACCTGTGAGCTAGCTCACACTAACTCAGCTGAGAGGGAACACTGGTGGATACCATGGAGCACAAGTTTTTTTTATATCCCCGTATTATAAGGTGGTGCATAATGATTTTCACACAGCAACTGACCACCTGGTGATCTCCAGTGTGGTGCCCACAGGTGCCACCATGGCTTCCTACTGACCCCTTGCTTCTTTTCCAAAGCAGGATCAACCTTGGTTTTATCTCACTACACTGGAATAGCAGGTGCTTCAGAGAACCTCAGGAGTTTCCAGGAAGAACCTTTGGGTTTCCAGGAAGCACCCATTCAGAAATAGGGATGGGCATGAACCGGTTCACAAACTAAAGTTTGTGGCAAATTTTGGTCAGTTTGTGAAACTGAAGTTCATGGCAGGACAACCAGCATGAACTTTCCAGCTGTTTGTGGCAGTTGGTGAATGGATACACTTCCAGGCAGACTGTCTCCACTCAATCAAAATATTTACCAAACTTCAAAGTAATGGGGGAGGGGGAATTCTCCAGACTTGGAAACATCAATAGGGGGCCTACAAAGCTTAACAGGCACTGCCCAGGCATCTCACTGGGTCTGGATGTACTGTCTTGGCTGGCTGCCTCAGAGATCACACACTGGAAGCTTGTAAACACAGTCCAGAATCAAGGTCAGTCACAGAGCCAAAAGTCAAAGGGCTGGGAAGTCATGTCAAGGTTGCAGGTTGCAAGGACAAGGAGCGGCTGCTACACACACGCAGGAGCAGGTCTGAGTGAGCAAAGCTGTTGCCACGTTGAATCAGGTGCATGGAGTGCTTTTGAGTAGGTCCTTCATTCCCTGGGGATGAACCTGCAAAGGCTTACAGCTCTTTCCTCTGCCTCTGCAGAAGCTGAAGTCTGGCACTCCTTCTTCGCTCCTGCATAGTCAGCCTCTGGCGTGCCCTATGTCTGGGGCACTCAGGAGAACTAGGCAGGGAGTCTGGCCTTGGGATGTCTGCAACTGGGGGTGCTGGGCCAGGCTCAGGATCAGCCTCTCCTTCTGGCTGCACCTCCTGTACAGCTACTAGGGACTCTTCCTCCTCAGGTAGTGTTGAGAGTTCTTCTTCTGGGCTGACTCCAGAGGAGGCTGCATTGCTCCCTGCCTCTTCCTAATCTGAGCAGTAGTCAGCCTCAGCAGACCTAGTACCCATGACATTGGGAGACCTCTGCAGCTGGACCCCATGGAAAGGGGGGCCCTGGAGCTCTCTCTGTTTGCAGCCTGGCTGGGGTGGTATGGACATGGTGAACTTTGCAATTTCTTGCCCCAAAGCTGACCCAGTGTCACCTCCCTAACTATGTTCAGTATGTTGTCAAAGGCTTCCACAGCCAGAGTTCATTAGTTGCTGTAGATTTTCTGGGTTGTGTGGCTGTGGTCTTGGCCTACAATGCCAAGACCTGGAAAATCTACAGCAACTAATGTTCAGTATGTTGTGGCATTTCACTACTTTCTTTGGAAAAACCCTTTCTAGGGGACACTGGAACTGTTCAGCCGTGCTGGGGGCTCTCTGCACATGCCCAGAAGTGCTCTTTCTCTGTAGACCACCTTGGGGAATCCAGAGTTCTTGCTCAGGAGGGAGCAGCCGAGCAGCCTGAGTTTGTTGGCCAGGACATGATCAAGATATTTTCTGACTTAGAATGGGAAAATAGGGAAATTAAATTCCCTTTCTTCCAGTGCTTACAGATTAGGGATTCTCTGTAAGTTAAACAGACTCTGTTGGATATTTTTCATCCATTAGGTGAACTTGAGCAGGTGTTAAGACCAACCAGCTAAGCAGAAAAGGTCGGTAGCCCCAACATCAACGTTATAAGCAAATTTGGAAAACAAAGGTACAATTTCAAAAGGCAGATGGGAGAGGGGCCTTTCAATGAAAAACCTGGAAGATCTGTGCATTAGGTTACGTAAAGGGGTTACAAAAATATCATTGGAGAGAATGCATGGAAGACCCTGTGCAGATGGTGCCTTACTCCAGTCAAGGTAGCAAAAGGGATGTCCACAACCTTCAGCATGTGTTGGCATCACAACAGGCATACAGGCCATCTTTTACACATCTGGTGGTAGTACACAGTCAAAGGAAAATATTGGTCTAAAATATTTAGGATATTAAATTGATGTGTGCATACCAGAATGCCACGTGACCATGGAGCAGTGCTCTTGAACATTTTTCCTGGTAATATACAAGACAGGAAAGTATATATCTCCAAGAATTTACTCACAGCTGCAGGGATATCAGTGGCACAAGGCACTGGAAACAGGCAGAATTGCCAGAGATAGGGACCCATAATATACTAATTGATTAATTATTAGTTAAAATATTTCTAGCTGGCATTTCCTCATGGTTCAAGGCAGCCTGTATGTAATATATGAAGTATTATGCTTATTGGGAGGGGTGGATCTCTGCACAAAGGAGAATATGGGAAGGGAAAAGATTTGTGCAGGAGTTTTATTGGGATAAGCTTAGACTGGGATAAGCTTAGACCTAATGAGCATACCAAAAAATAAAATAAAATGAAATTTTGAAGGATACATGGAGTAAGTCAACAGTCGAATGGTTGATTAATTTCTTGGATCAGCAGGAAATAATTTTGACTGCACAACCATCTGAGAAGAGGGGTGCAGGGGGAGAGGCAGAGATGTGTTGGTTCCGAACGGATAATTTAATGATGTGTTTCAATTAAAAAAAATAATAAAGGAAAACATAGTCTTTTAAAAAAAATCCAAGCGCACAGCTAT
This sequence comes from Gekko gecko, assembly GCA_029375565.1. Lineage (NCBI taxonomy): Eukaryota > Metazoa > Chordata > Lepidosauria > Squamata > Gekkonidae > Gekko > Gekko gecko. The sequence continues at coordinate 20,983,386 of JAPDNY010000008.1, read as the reverse complement.
CCTCTACAGCTAGCCCAGAACACCACCAACAATTAAACGCATAACTGGGGTGGGGGGTGGGGAAGGAGATGTCAGGGCACTTCTAAACTTGTCTACATTTTCACTGCCAGAAACACCGGAATTATGAAGTTATTTTCTTTACATTAGGGGGAAAGAGTAATACATTTTTAAATCTGTGGACCAGTTAGAGACGTAGCGATGCAGTCTGGGTATTTTTGCATCTTGTTCTTCTTTGGTCATAAGCTGATATCTAAGATGCATTTCAGAGCTGCGGTGGCTCAAGTGGTTAAGACGCTGAACTGCTGGCTGTGGAAGGTCGGTAGTTCAGCAGTTCGAGACCTGGGTTGCCGCATGACGGAGTGAGCTCCTGTCTCTAGTTTCAGCTCCTGCCAACCTAGCAGTTCAAAAGCAAGAAATTGTAAGTAGATAAATAGGGACCACTTTGGTGGGAAGGTAACAGCGTTCTGTGCACCTTGGTGTTTAGTCATGCCAGCCACATGACCACGGAAACGTCTTTGGACAGCGCTGGCTCTTCGGCTTGGAAACGGAGATGAGCACCGCAACCCTAGAGTCGGATTTGACTGGCTTTCGAGTAAGGGGGGAAGATGCATTTCTGGTCTGTTGGCACTAAACTGATTTTCGATTTTGTTTTAATCCTATGTTATTTTCTGTACATTTCAGTTATACATAAGGACTGAGATGCTTTTGATTTGGGGTGTTTTAAAACAATATACATAAATAAAATCCAATGGCAACAAACATGCACTCCTTGGACTATAATAATAATGATGCAAATGTGATAAATCTCTTTGCCTGGACATAAAGCAAGCATACAAATTCACGCCCTCGAGGAAAAAATAGCAAACAAGCAGCTGTTTTGCCATAGGAGATGCACACTACAAAAACAGTGAAAACCCGTATAGTCAACTGCAGTCTACGGAGAAAACTATATTGAAACGGTGACTTCATAACAATATAGTGCTTCATCCACATGAAATGTACAAGATATGCCAACTGGTCTCCTACCAATTATAGAGAAGTGTCATTAAAAAAAAAGGATACAAGCTAGTAAATGCTCTGTCGCCAGGATCAGGTGGTGTCAGAGGCCTTGGTAAGGTACAGATGAAAGAGCAGAGCAAGTGATTGCTGCTCCAGGGTATAAATTAGAAAAAAAATGCAGGAGGCAGGGGAAAGGTTTGATATTTTCTCAGCAGACTGAGGCTGGGAAGCATCAGCAGCTGAGGTCAAAGGATGAGTCCCCCTCAATTGACTTTCTGATGCTCTCAAAAAATCAATTAAGCAAAAGGGGGGGGTGATTTTCCAGATGGCCTGGGGCAGCTTATCCACCACTCACTATTCAGAGGAGGGGGGAGAGAAGTATTGGGTTAAATGTTAAAAAAAAAAAATCAATTGCCTTGGAAGCACAGAAGCTTTACACAGTGTCCTAATCATCCCTGTTTCCTGGTTAAGGGAAAATGCTGTTCAAACAAATTACAAAGGTGACCTGACTCCAATGGTAACGAGAGAAAGAAATTTTACTTACAACAATAGAAACACATCTTACGCAACATATTCATGTAGGCACATTTAGCTTACTGTGAACAGATTAAGCTCAAAAAAGTTAATTTGCTACAGCTCCAAGCCTAGGTAAGAGAGAGAAGTCCTGTACAAGATAAAACAGAAGGCAAGCAAGGGCCAAAGTGGCTCAACACCTAGCCGATGAGAGGGTCTCAGTTTCAAGAGGAAATTAGATAAACATATGGAGCAGAAGTCCACCAGTGGCTATTAGCCACAGGGTATAGATGGGAACTCTCAGTCTGGGGCAGGTGACGCACTCTATTCTTGTTGCTGGGGGGGCAGCAGTGGGAGGGCTTCTGGTGCCCTGGCCCCACTGCTGGACCTCCTGATGGCACCTGGTATATTTTGGCCGCTGTGTGACAGAGTGTTGGACTAGATGGGCCATTGGCCTGATTCAACATTGGCTTCTCTTATGTTCTTATGTTCTTATGTGGGACCAACTGCAAATTGTGTCCCTGTGAGAGAATCTCCTTAACCCTTTCCCTCCCAGGTCCTCTTGCATGCAGAGTTACAATATCCAACAAGAAGAATCTGGCATTTTGAAGATCAGAGGCAAGAAACCTGGATGCAACTTAGAGGAGGTCCAATTAGAGTATCACATCAGAGAGGCTTCCATTATATACCCAACCCCTGTTATAAAAAGAGCTGTATCTTTGGACCGCCTTGAGGATCTTCATTACATCAGTGCCTATTAATTCCTTTTTCCATTTCAGCAGCCAAATTGGAGAAGCGAAATGAAGGCTAAATACACATTATCCCAGTCACCCCTTGGGAAACGGTTGGTGTGACATATGGTGACCCAAATGTACAATCTTGCATTTACACTGTTGTTTTCTTTTGCTCGAGAGGAGAAGAACCGGGGAAGGCAACACGGCGATGCCAACCTTTCGGTTTGTTTTTGAATAATGCTCGCTTAGCTACTTGGAAAACCAAACAATATTCTATCAATTTAAAAAAAAAACCCACAACAAAAAAACTTGCTCCTTTACGCTGTTGACGTCGTGCAAGCTAGCAGTCAATCCATAAAGAACGAAAATCCCTTTCCTAATCAACTGTGCCGAGCGTTGAGATTGTTAGACTCGCAGCGCTGTAGGTCAAGTGATTAAAATTCATCTCTTTTGGCAGCGCTCGCTTGTTTATTTGATGAAATGGAAACGTCTGAGATGGGCCATAAAGTATATCATGCATAAAGCGGGGGGGAGGGGGAACAAATGGCAAAAATAGGCAAAGGGCTAGGGACTGGTGGGGGATAAAACAAAGCATGGGGACATGGGGACAAATGTGCTGAACGTCAACAACGTACAGGGCAGCAGGATCTTCTGATATCTTGACTTCCTTTTCTGGAGACCAAATATTCTCATACTGCAAGGCTCGTTCATGTTCACCACCCAGGCCCAGGTAGCATTGCTTTCATATGTGCTTCTCACAAAGGCCAAACTATGGGTGCAGTCAGACGGCGTGCTGGGAGTGGTTTAAATTGCCCCAGTCCCAATGCATTTTTTTGTAACCTGGAGTATCGCGGCCACACTCACCTTGTTCTGGATCGCTGCGCAGCCACATCACTCCTCGCCATCCACACACGGGAGCATCCATCGGGGTTTTTTTTCTCTTTCTCTCAGTTTGGGCATGAGCACAGGCGGCCCATCTGTAGAATTAAAACTTTCACGTGTGCGCAGCACGATTTCCACTTCAACCCAACTGCTGTAACACTTCCCTTTAAACTTTAAAGGAAGACTTCCCTTTAAACTTTTACCCCGAAACTGGCCTCCGTGAGATCCCGAACTCGTCTAACCAACAAAACTAGGCACCGTTTAAACATCATTTTTAATAACACAGGAGCAGAGCTCTGCCTGTGTGCATACCGCTGACGTTAAAATAAAATGGCGGGCAAAGAGTGGAAGTTCGGGCTTCTGAGTGGAAGTGGCTTGACACTGCAGGAGTGATCAGACATCAGAAAAGTGCAGCTAGAACCAGAGAATCAGGAAAACACCACTTGGGGACCTGGTAACAAAATACTCCGTTTTAAAGGGGGTTTGAGCCGAAAAGCGACGGCTGGGGATGGTGCGCAGATGTTGGGTGTGTGAAAGTGGATATAAAATCCATTACTGAAGCACGCTGAAAGTGGACTAAACGGCCCGTCTGAGTGCACCCATATGTTACATTTGACACATGAGCACGGTGGGGACTTATGGTCAGCTGAGTTCCCTATGGAAATTCAGTTGTCAAAGGTGTGACCTACTTGTGTAGCTGCCAGTGGGGCAAACACCTCCCATGCAGTATTCCCTCTAAGCTGTGAGCATGAGCGGCCGCTCATTAACACAGGAAGGCCCGCTCAGCAGCAGTCTGGAGCTGTGCAGGGTCTCGCACTGCCCATTGCCCATTTTAAGATTAGTAAAAGTAAAGGTTTCCCTTGCTCAAAAGCCAGTCGAATCCGACTCTAGGGTTGCAGTGCTCATCTCCGTTTCCAAGCCAAAGAACCAGCGCTCTCCAAAGACATTTCCGTGGTCATGTGGCCGGCATAACTAGACACCAAGGCACATGGAACGCTACTACCTCCCCACCAAAGCGATACCTATTTATCTACTTGCAATTTCTTGCCTTCAAACTGCTAGGTTGGCAGGAGCTGAGGCCAGAGATGGGAGCTCACTCCGTCATGCAGCACTTGGGTTTCAAACTACTGAACTACTGACCTTCCGGTCTGCAGTTCATCATCTTAACCACTTGAGCCACCGTAGCCCTATTTTAAGATTACAGCAGTTATATTCTGCTCAGGATGTGAACTGCTCCGCTCAGCGGGGGAGGGGGGGGAGTAGAGGCAACATTGCTCCTATGGCTGTTTTCAATGAGGAAAATAGCTTGAAAGGAAGACAGGGTGACTCCTCCCCATTTACTATGGTCCTCCTAATTATAAATTGGGACCCCTAAAATTTGAGAACTGAGTTCACATGGAGAACTTGCAACTGATGTTTGACATGTAATGATCACATGTATAGTTTGGCCCTTGGATACTTTCCCATCCAACACACTAGCAACTCAAGCTCCCAGATGCATATATATATATATAGGATTGCCAGTGTCAGTTTGGGAGGTGCCTGGAGATTTGGGTGTGGTGCCTGGGGAGGCAGGGAATTTAGGAAGGAGACTCCGTGGGGATGCAACGCCAAATATTTCTCCTTCCAAAGCTGTCATTTTGTCCACAGGTGCTGATCTTTGTGGTCTGGGAGAGCAGTTAAAATACTGGGAGAACTCCAGGCCCCACCTGCAGGTTGGCATCTCTATACCAACCCATACGGCACCAGAGTATGCAGCTGTAAGTTTGGGAACATTTGTACATTTCCCACAAACAGCGAAAGTATCTTCGCTATCCACTTA